>SJOL01005532.1:326349-483120 GCA_004794785.1 Opisthorchis felineus
AAAATCCGGGATATTAGTCATCCCCACTAACCAACAAACGGGAACATCAGACTGACACCCAGCACTGATCAATTCGGTTAGTCATAAGAAATCTCACGGATTGGTTCCCTGACCGCCTTAAAACCCGATCAACCTGGTAACTTACTCACTTGGCCTGACGAAGCTTTTGCGTCAAAAGCGAAACGTTGCCCAGCAACAAATCCACCGATTGTTTACCAAACCTCTCTGAAACGATGACTACCCAATCGGTCCCAAACATTTTCCAATTGATTGAAAAGCAGTGCTACACCCTTTTTTCGCTTGTGCCTTTCTGGTGTACGACAGCCGCTGAACGACAAGAACAAAACCGACTCGGGAAACTTGGGCAAAAGCCTCGATCCTGTGTATCAATCCGTGAATCCGTGACGATTAGGCCGCTGTTTTGCCGATGGTTTGGTCAGGGCTACTAGATGATGCTTTGTCCATTTGTGTTTGTCAGTTAGGCACTCATATTCTGGTTTTGGTGCTGATAGCCGGTCGACCTGGAAAATACTGCTCCAATCTCACGAACAGCGCGGTTTGCGTGTCGCAAGGCTGTTGTTAGCCAGGTGCAAGAGTGATTATGACTCTTGTTTGGAGCAGCGGACACCGGAATTCTTCACTCGACCAAGCTCATCTGCATTATGCTGGGTGGGGCGTGCGTACCAGCGGTGTTGACTCAGGCCAATCTTCGTCGGAAAAGGGCGAGAACAATCAGCGCAGGCCAATTGGACGACCACGTTTGTGCCAGCACTTTCATGGACGTGAACTCGACGGTAGGCTACCAAGCAAACTTTCGATTTGCGGCACTTGCCACATTCCTCAAACGTGAGCCCCACGAGTCTTTCCTGTGTACCAGTTGGAACTGGTGCGGAGGCGCCAGATGATTCGTTTTGTACGTTGTCGAAAGTAACCAGCACATTAAAACCAAACAGGGTGGTTAGCCCTGTCTGGAGTTGCTGAACCCTTTGCCCACTCAGACTAACGTCCGGGCTACCCAGTCGGCACCACGAGGAGAGGATTCAGCGCTACCACTAATACTACCACTATCGTTTATTTTTGAAGAGCATGGTCACAAACACAAAACGTAAATGCAAGCGATGGATGTGGAAGGGTTACAAGAGAATATTAGATACTACTAATACGAACCACTACAAGCAATAGCATGATTTAGACTTTCAGCATTCACGGGGTCAGCATGCAGGATCTTTTTTGCAGACTGAGACCAAACAGAGGTCAGGTAGAATGTTACAGTCAGTGTCTGTGAGGTTTTTCAGGCGTCAAGTGAACAGAAAATGAATTTCCCATAGTTTTTCTGATTTTATACCCAATTTCATGTACCACTTTGAACACGCCGGTCGGTCCACACAAAATCGAACGAGCCACTGTTGAGTTTACTGTGGCTGACGTATCACTCAAAGCAGACAAAACGGTTATCAAGGTAGCACTGTGTCACTAACTACTGTGTAAAGTGTGTAAACACAAATCATTGCCATATAACGGCAGGTTTCCGGAAATTCAAGTCCACCAAGGCCGAAGTGAAGACGGATGTCCATAAGAATATGTCTGCCGTTGTGTTGACAGTACGTGTAATTCACGCTCCATGTGGATCTCAAGCCACCTTACCGCCGGGGGCCAATGATGCAGTTTTTCACGAGATGAGTGAAACTTCTATCTGAAAAGTTGTCACTTGAGGAGCCAGTCATTAAGTAACCACGTGATGTGGCTTCTGTGTTTGAAAGATTAGCGGCACTATGCCCTGTCTAAGAGAGAGGTAATCACAGTGTGGATCAGCCGCTCGAGGCTAAACATTTTAGTGTTCAGCCGCTAACCGGAAGACCGCGTGTTTGAGACTCAGTTTAGAACCTGTATTACGGAACGCAAAACTAACCTTACGTAAGGACTGCACTTTCCGTCAAATGAATCACATAATATGGTCAGTTTTACTAAGTTTTTTGAAGTGAAGTTCAAATTCCAATTTTTGTGAAAAACAAGGTGGTATCCTCACAATAGCACCCACTATCTCAAGTACTCTACGGTTACATCCGTGGTGGACCCTGAAAATTCACCTGCTGAAACCGCCCTTCACGTATGCAACGGTATGCCAAAAATGCTCACAATAGGTTTTTCCGCCTTTTCCGCATACAGCAGTGCGTTGATAATATTTGGCTAGCACAGAGCGTACGCATTCGACGTGCACATACACACACTCACAAGAGTGGACAATTTGGTATGAGAACCAATCAAGATAAAACCTCAGAACTTCCTCGGATCTGGTTTACAGAACCTTGAAAAATGTGCTCACATAAATATTCTCTAGAGATCAGAAATACTTGTTTAGACTGTTGCAAGATAGTAAAAGAAACAATGTGTGGTAAGTTTAGCTCCTACTTGATATTTGGATAATTTTTGGTGTGACTGAAAGGTTGTCGTTTTGCCACCCACAACAATTCCAAAATATCCCAAAGATATGCGTCTTAACCTCTGACACAAATATCGATCAGTGATACTGATAACTTTGAAGACTCTGATAATCTACAACACACTCCAACTTGTCTCAGGGACAGGTCACTGGTTAGATCATTCGTTTTCCGCGAGACATTGTCACTCTGATCATTTATGAGATTGTAGGATGAGTAGCACTGCACTCCGAGGGAGTGCATTTCGATCATGAAGTGAATAAAATATCCAGATGAACGTTAAAATGTTCGGACCTCCCCGAGATCTGAGATGCACCCGGCTGATCAGCCCTAAAAAGATATTATATATATATATATATATATAAAAGATATACATTGCCTCCTGAAGTACCCATAGAAGATTTTTCTTGATTGCAGAAGAAACTCCTTGTTTGAAACCCGTTTAGAGTGATTGGAAATCTAAATTGTGCTCGAGACACGCCACACATATTTTATCTGAGAGATTATCAGTTCTGCTGCTTAAGAAACATCACCCATAATTTCATTAAGGAAACTAATCACAAAGTCGCTGGAAACTCCTCGGCAGACCACGATCAGTTTCGCTTTTCTTGGGGCTCATCAGGTAGGCGCAGTCCCAGAGTTTCCGTCAAACTTAGGTTCTACTTGAACCCAAATTGGACTGATTTCGACAAGTACACTCAATTGCACATCAATTTGGTTTTCAAGGGAGACTCAGCTGAATCTTTCGTTTACGATATTCTTCAACTGAATGTGCTGCACAAAGGCCGCCTCTTGTTCCAGTTGGTACGATATCTGACATATTGCAGCATATTTTCATAAAGGAAACTACTCATAAGGCGTATTTTATAAGCGTAACTTCACAGATGTAGAAGTGCTGGACTACGTGAGAAAAGAGCGACCGTTAGGCTACTATGAAACTCTCCAAGGAATGCAAACATATGTCAGTTAGATACTTCACACCGCCCGTCACATAACAGCACTGAAATGTCAAAGGTGACGGTTCACCAAAGGACAAACTCACGTTTTAATCTATCATCATCAACAACATAGTTGACGGTAACACCAAATGAGAACACTGGTGTTTCACTGCCGAAAAATCATGCTAATATATTCGAATAAAGCCTTGTAATGGATAGAAAAAGGAAATGGAACAGGTAAGGGGCCCAGGGCTAGCCTAAAAATAGTACCGCAGGTGTTCACATTCCGAGCACGCAGTCGGACAGTCTAGGTACAAAATGATAGCATGAACGTCACTGACATCGGTTAGCCGACAGTGTTAAGTGTCCCCAGCAAAGAATAGAGAGGGGCTGTGAACCCCTTCGCCGAAGGAGAACCAACAGCACTCAAGTTTTCAGTAAAACCCTTCATTCCTTTCTGCTCCAACACATTCTGTCGACTTCTGAGTTCCAGCCACTTAGAATTAGGCACGGAAACAGCGGTCTTGGCAGGTGGTAAGTCGTCATGCATAACACATGGCCCAGCCAAATGAACTTGCAATACTGGATGCATTCTTTGAGGGAAGTACCATCTACTTCGACAAAACCCGTCTCCTGAACACTTCATTACGAATTCGCTGGTTGTATCCGACACCAGCCATAGTACCGAGACAATGGCGGTCAGATCTGAAGGTGCAATAAATCCTCAAACGGAAGTGGCCGAGTCTCATTGCTGCAAAATAGTGAGTCTGATGTGCTCACGAATTGGAAAAAACACTTCTGGCCTTTGAGATTCGTGCGTTAATTTCGCCCGTAATATTATCGTCAGAGATAATGAAGCTTCCACGAAATGTACAGCGTTCCACTTCCAATATCACTCCTGGAATTTTCAGAGGCGGACTCTGAAGATGTGGTCCACGCAGCCCCTTCCAGGCCGGAATCTTGATTACTATTTTCAGATCCCGTCTTCACGCGCCTTCTTAAGACGACATAAAGTAAGAGACACAAAGGGCCTGGTTACAACAGAAATTAATCCAGTTCCTGTGTGACTGTCTGAGTGTGGCAACTCTAAAGCCTAAATTACCTGTAGAGAGAAATGAGAATATCCCACAAGTCATCTGAAAAACGATCACTCCGATGCCACTCAATACAGTTAACGTGACGTAAATCCGTTAATGAAGTGACACCATATCCTGTCCACTATCACTTTAGTTTCGTGAGCGACAAAGCTGTGTCCTCCTCGTCCGAATTATGATGTTTGGAGAATGTTCGGGGTTTGGAGCATTCAGTTTGAAGTTTGCCTTATCAATCCCTACATTGCGCGACATCTACGAAAACCTAAGGATACAACGGCAAAACTACCCCTCTGCTGTATAGACTATTCCAGCATTTCATCTCTATCCATTGTTTAAAGTTGTTAAAAGGTACTTGCTGAATTACTTCTTGCATGAACCAAACGAGTCATCAAAATATGCACATGCTGCCAATGTCTGATATTCTTGCGAAAGTGCATTGCCAGTGCGTACAAAATTTCGAACCAATCGCTGATCATCTCCTTTTCACTGAAGTTGGACCACACACTGGTTGGTCATAAATTGCGATAATATTGGCGTCGCATAACTCAATGTTTAATCGCCCCGATCAGTCGATCAGTCCATTTTGTTGTTGGTTCCGTACTGCCACCTCCATATAATACTGAGGGAACTAGGTCGATACAGTGTAAACCAAAATATTACCACCCGCATTATCAAGCTTGGAAACACCTTTCATTGATGTTTCCGTCAATGGTGCAATATGAGTCCTAATACTAAGCAACAAGGACTAGTCGCACTGAACGAGTGGATCTGGAGCAGCTTAATTAGGCATCTGTCACTTCAAAAGCTGTCCTTTCCAGGTCTTCAGTCCTCAAGATGCAATTTACTGACACGGACTAGCTGTAAATCGCGTGACCATCGAAGTACTGTTCACACCTATATTTTCAAACATAGAACACTTCGGATTAGCAACGAATCCTCTCCATAGGTTCTAGTAAATCTTCACACCTCAGCCATTGTTGTCAGTACTACACTGATTCATACCACAAACTGGCTATCAATCCTGTAGATGGATTGCTTTCGCAAAGCACGAGCATTGTTGACTGCAAAGAACAATTCAAAAATCGTGCTAAAGTATCATCAGATACGTGTGAGTGCACGCCACAGTACCAAACGACTACTCAATGGATTAACCGCCTGGAATGACCACAGGCTGTATGACGTTGACGGCAGAATTGGTAGGCAAGATATCTATGAAACGTTTCACTTTAAATAACAATCTGGAGCATCAAAATTAGACGGCTTGCACATTCATTCGTTACCAAATGAGTTTAGTGAAAGCAAAAGTGATACACTCATACAAACACAGTTCACTTCAAACTGCGCCGTATGTCGAACCTTTAAGTCCAAAATTTCGTTCTCTTAGGAATGCAGAACGGAGTTCTCAAGTTAGCATCCATCATAAACCCCTTCATGAACCTAACAAAGAAGCCAAAATGTTCAAGCTCGCATTAGTCATGGGAGTAGCTTATAAAAGTAGGACAGATTTAGGCCATCATATGAATGTGGTGAGCCTCATAGATACTCCAGCGCGAAAGGATCGGGCAAGGATCTTGCAACCCGAGTTTAGTGGGTTGGGTGATTCAGGTTAGACAAGGAATTAGACTTAACTAGAGGATGTATTTTTATTGCGAGGGGGATGCTTAGTCATTATTGTTAATCTTAAGTGGGAGGAGCAGAAACGCCGGTTTGTACAACGATGTTTTGGCTCCAAAATGAAAAGCAAAACTATGCCCTGAACATTCATTTGATGCGTACCCCACTATACTACCACTCTTTTTGCTAAGCGCATGGTAGCGTGTTCCGCTGTTCCGATGTCAATCACGGAGGCTTCCAAGCCTCCACACTGGTCACCCTGTAACAGTTTGGAGGACGTTTGCTCTCAAATTAGAAGACACACAATTACGGGGGCTGGGAATTTTAACCTATTAGAGTGGTCAAGAATAATCCATGAAAGTTCATGCTTTGTAAGTCGCACAGTTAGGTTTGAGTTTGATGCTATGAAGACTTAATAACAAGAGCAAAAAAATGCTATCACCTAATGTAAGGTGCCTGGCAGCCTTGAAGTGTTTTCTTGACCAACCTGAAGATAAGTGAGTCACAATTAGGTAATGCACTTTACGCGGGCCTGGCAAATGTCAGAATGTCCATTTGTTTTCGAATATCTCATGACCAAAATTTTGGTGCACTCATATATATTGCCAGGCGATTACTATTCTCTTGTTCAACAAGATTAACTTTCTTGTATGGTTGCCAGAGGGATCTTTAGATGCAAAGAATCAGTACTCAATAGTTATGGATCCGAGGAATTAAGTAATCACTGACGTGCATTGAACCTTCTGATGTAACCCTTATCTATGGGTGCGTAGATCACGTTAGGACAAGGAAGTAATGATTTATCCACTGTGATCGAATTTGTTCTTCATCCGGTCCCAATGGAATCATATTCGCATCCCAAAAACTTACTTCAAAGGAATGCTCAATTGGGATACTACTGGGGATAGCATTTTCGAAGGAAGATGTTTGTACACATGCGCCTTCACGTACTCTTTTGCGGAGAGCCTCTGGAGGTTATCAGCTGCGTTGAGGAATGAAACTACCATAATTTAGCTTATTCCAGTAGTTTAATGCAGTACAGTAGACCACATAGAAATGGTCTCTTTAGTCTCCCATAGGTCCAATGCTCTCTGGGACCGGAAAGAGGGATATAAGTAATCGTTATTGACGGAAGGGTTATCCTGCCCTCCCCGGTAAAAGTGGTTCTCTGCGGCGGGGTCTCGCCTGAGGGTTTAATCGACACACTTACCAAATGGTCGTAAACGCACGCGAAAAGTAAACCCACGTTTACTAGACATTCGGAAGTTTCTGGAATTCACATAAATAGAAATAAGAGGCAGATTGTGATTAGACCTGAACAGCAATCTACAGCGTGCTTCACTCTAGTGGAGATTCACCAGGTGGACGTAGAACAGTTTGTCACCTGTCCCAATGGCTAATAGCTTCCAACGCTTAGCACAGCTTCACACTACCACTAATAACAACTTCACTAATGGTGAATGTGAATCAATGTGACTTCTAAGTGAACCCCGTAAGTTGAAATTTGTCGAGAAATCTGACTCACCGAGAGCGGTCAGGTGTAGCTGTTTTGCGATCCGCTTAGGAGACCTTCAGAAGCTCTAGAACTGATACAACACAGCCAATGTAGTGTATTGTTCCGCTGAGTGTCTGCATGATTTCGTATACTTGTTTGACCATCTTGTACGTCACAGCACAAACTATCCCGGGGTGGCTGTTTTTCATCACGGTTTCTAAAACGAGGTGCGGTTTTGCATCTGATGTGTCATCAGGACAGATTCCGCGGGCCCTGTTGGCCAGACGCTTAATTATGTTTCGTCTATATTTATATCAACAAAACTAGAAAGTTTGTTATTGGCAGGATCAAATAATTTACGTGCGCCTGTCTCTGAAGCTTGCCATCTAGAATTTAGGCGCACGAGACCTCCAAAAACGAAGAATGTCGTCAGCTCCCTCTTCTAAAGCGAAGTTAAGGGTCAAATAGCCCCAATATTTCCACATTTGCTCTACTATAAACGCTGCGGAGCTACTCCAGAATTTTGAGTGAAAACATAGCATCCCGCCTTGCCTCCATGATTCACTGAGCTACACTGGGTGGTTCACCTGTGACATATAACATCGTCTACCGTTGGTGAATAGAGGCCTGACTAACACACTCTCCTGTTCCTCCAGGTGGGGTTGGGATTTGTGGGGCGACTTGCTCCTTAAAACTGAAGACTGCTGTTGCTTTCTAACGCCAACTACTGCTGCCTTGCAGTTAGGCTTTTTGGCTAAGAACTTTGGGTGAGGACGCTAATCGTCCTCCTGTCTAGGACAGGGTGCTCTGGCAGCTTTCCAACCCAGGTACAACCATGATTCGCACAATTTCAAATGATATCATGCCATATCGGTCTTCGCGTAGTGCCATCAACTGGGTCGACTTACCTGCATACAGAAGGGGGGTAAAAGAAATCAGACCACGGCTGACGCTTCCCCTATTTCTCTTTTACATATTTGTTCTTCTTCCACTCCTTATCCCGTTTACAGCGATGTCCACGTAGGGCCATTTTTACTAAAGGATAGGCCCGCTCGCCATCCGTTGCGGTTAGCTATAATACCTACAGTTAAGTAGGCCTCCAAGACAGCAGATAGTTTGGGTCCACATGACTACGTGGCTGGCAGTTAACCGATCTCAATGGTATTCAGGCTATCAGTTTCTATCCAGTGTCTCACTAGGTGTTGGAGGGGTAGGCAACTCGGATGCTTCTTCATTTCCCACTTTTTTTACACAATTATGAGGCCTCATAAGGTCTTATTGACGTGACCGTATGGCACTAAAGTACCAGTGTTACTGTCAGTGATGACAATGAAGACAATTCCTCGTCCAATTTGATGCGAATTTCCAGATTAAGACCTCAACGAAAACAGCTGTGGATATTAGTGATTTCGGATGGTTAAAATATTACTGGCTGAGGTGATCTAGAACAAAGGTTACCCCGTTAAATTAATCAGTCAAGGAGTACCAGTTCCTCTTTCCTACTACATACCAAACTCTCTAGCTTCGGGACCCCGTCTAAAAATGATCGAGCCACCAACGACCCGCTGCGATACTATGTAAAAGGCTTGCGATGTGCAAACTAATTCGAAAAACACGTGTACCTCTCATATGTTGATGAGATCTCTTTGAGGACATTTTTGCCGCACGTGCCTTCGGAGATTATTACAAACGCTATAATTGGTTGATATTTACTTGGGCATCCTAGTAAAAGCAAGTTAGTTTGAAATTGAACGCAAAACGGTACATTTCATTTATTTTGTCGTCAGTTTACTCCGCCAACCGTAACTCCTCACAGCTTCTAGGCCGTTATAATCATATTTTAGAAAAGTTAAGCTATTCAAATCCGCTGGATGGTGGTTTGCTGATACACTGGTGGTCAAAGTTTACGTTACCTAAGCTTATTATGCTACAGCTACTGTAGCTGTTAGTTGGTCCTCTGAAATTTTCGGCCTTGAATTCAGGTGCTGATACAGGCAGACTGCTTAATGTTTTAGTGGAGGTTTCATCCTGCAAATGATTTCAATCTATATTCATCATCATCATCATCAACATCATCATCATCATCATCATCATCATCATCATCATAGACAGCATGATATCAGTGTTAACCGTTGATGCTTCGCTGCCGTACAACCATGAATTATTTGAAAGCCTTATTGCGAACAAAAGAATAAAGATGGACGGGGAAGGGACTTAGTGCTAACTTACCACAATCATTCCGAGGTGCCTACACCTCCAGACACTCATTCAGGCAATCTGGATAAAAACTGACAAAAAGAACGCCACTGACATCGGTTGGCAGCCATATTTTCCAGTGTCCCCAACCAGGCACAGTGGGGATAACGGGGTTTCTATCCTGGAAGGCGAGTAGCACCGACAGCACCCAAGCGTTTCGTAATCTCCTTCATACCCCTCTGCCAGGTCAAGGGTTGGCCACCTCTCTCCTTCCGCCACTCTGAGTTATGCATGGAAAAAGCGATTCTCTTCGGCGAAAGATGGTTAGGCATGCGCAACACATGTCCCAACCAACGCAGCTTCTGGTGGTGGCGGAATCTTCAATGGAAGTACCCGTTGCAGAACTGAAAACTCGTTTTCTAATTGCCTCGGTACGGTTGCGCAGACACCAACCCACACGAGCTGGGGTCCTGAGACAATGATTGTCGAACACCTGAAGACGTCTCAGGTATGCTGCTCGAAGAGTCCAAGCCTCATAGCCATGCAACAAAACAGCCCGTACTGTAGCCTGATACACACGTCCCTTGAGAGTAAGGGATACGCCACTTTGAAGCCATAGGTGTCTCAAATTAGCAAGCGCGATCCGAGCCTTGCAATTCGTGTGTTGACCCCATCTGTCACACTATAATCAGAACTAATACAACTTCCAAGATACGCAAAACGCTCCACAACTTCCGGCATCTCTCCCCGGATTGTAAGTGGCGTGTTCAGTGACTGCATGTCCAGGAACATGACTTTACACCTTGTGGGTGCAAAGTGTATACTTTGATCAGTCCATCCAAAAACACTTGTGCCTTCTCCTTCTCTTCAAAGACGAGAACAATGTCGTCTGCATATTCCAGATCGACAGGCTATTTGAACACCGGCGTTTCGAAGACCTTCCAGCGTTCGTCTCATTATCTCATCAATCACGAAGTTAAATAGGAATGGAGAGAGTGGGCATCACTAACAGACAACACTTTGTGTACGGAAGCTTTTGGAGAGCTCGCCGTATACTCTCACACGTCCGGAAGTCTGAGAATACAAAGAGCTTATTATATTCACGAACTTCCGGGGCATTCCTCGGTGGGCAAGCGTTTCACGAAGAACAGACCGGTCAACCGAGTCGAATGCGCCTTGGAAATCCAAGAATACTAAAATTGTGGGTTGCTTATATGTATGGCATTGTTCTAGCACCTGACGGAGTGTGAAGGCCGGTATCCTACTTGCTGCTCTCGAGTCAGTGTTTCACGCGCCACCATTAGGTAACGAAGCACGATCGACGCCAGCAGTCTCATCGCGACCGGGGTCAAACTGATCCCCTGTGGTTACCACACTAACTACAAGTCTCTTCTTTGAAACTGGACACTACCGCCGACTCTTCCCAGTTGCCTGGGACGGTCTCATTTTCCCAAATGCAGACAAACAGATCGGGCGAGCGCTGACTGCGAGCCTCATCCACATATTTGATCAAAACGGGTGCGTGATCATCCGGACCATAAGCTCGGTGGCGCTTGAGAGAACATATGCAGCCGTGAACCTCCGAGGCCGTAGGTGGTTCCACGTTAACCGTCCGGGGTTCTACCCACCTGTGGGCTCCAGCTGAGTGGCAGCTGGTGGCCACGCAAATTGTTGTTCGAAGTATGCGGCCCACCGGTAGAGGCGTTCTTCTTTATCCAAGATGGTAACTCCTTTCCGATCCTTGATGGTTTCGCCCACAGGTGGTTTACAGGAACCGGTCGCACGGATCAACTGAAATAATCTTCGGGCATTACCGGCTTTCTGGGCCCCTTCCATTTCCTTGGATTTCCACGGTCGGCTCGCACGCTCACCTTCACTTGACGTCTGACAATTCGTCGCATCAAGTTATGTTCGGGGCCGGCTGGGATATTTCTCCGAGATTTAAGGAGCGCCATCGTCTGTTCAATATCCAGTGCTTGAGTGCGCCTGGTCATGCCGTGCAACAGGCAAAATTCCCAGCACTATGCAAAGAGGTGACAATCTCGTCCCGGTATGAATCGTTATCTGGTGGAGCGTTTGGAAGAGACTCTAGAAGACGATTCTGGTAAATTCGTCTAACAAGCGGATCTATCTGTCTTTCAGTTGCCAAGCAATTTGTCCGCACCTTACGTGGCCCAGGAAAACGTAGGGAGAAGCGACTCCGGACGAGTGCGTGGTCGGAATCCACAAATTTGTTCCAAAACGACCGGCAGTCAGTTATTGATCCGCGCCATCGGCAACCGATGGCAATGTGATCGATTTGAGTTCGTGGCCGGCATGCCGTTGGAGGACACCATGTGGTCAGGCGACTTCGGCTATTTCGGAAGTTAGTACTGCATAAAAACAGCCTGCGATCAGCACACAGTTGAAGCAGTCGTTCACCATTGTCCGAACGTACCGAGTACAATCCATGTCGACCACCTAATCGAGTCCCAGATGGGCTAAGCATGCCCACTTGTGCATTCATATCTCCGGCAATCACCATGATATCTGAGCTTTTAGCTCGCCGCAACAGGGCATTCAAGGCGTCGTAAAAACTTGCCTTTGACGGCGTCGGTGCTACAGTCATTTGGCGCGTAAGCAGACACGATAAGCAGACGTCGGTCAACTTCCCGCTTGTGAGAGTCCTTCACAGACTTTGCTAGACGAACCGCTCAAAAGCGATTATCAACGGGTATCCAGTCGAGCAAGGATACTTCCACCCGGTGTCTTAGGACGATACCAAGCCATGGACATCCCGCCACAGAAGCCTCTGGATCACCAGTGGTGCGCAGCCGGAAGCGAGTGGAGAGTGATGGGGTGGTTAGCTCAACCACTGTGCTTACCTCTTGAATTCTTGTTTCTGAGACACAGCACACTTCAATGCCAAGCGAGTCCAGTGTGAGAGCAAGAGTAGCTTGTTGTCCTGCTTGCTTCAGAGTACGGACACTGAAGGCGGCCAGATAGACTGGGCGTCGAGGCTTGATGATGCTGAGATGCCTGAGGATGTCGGCACCGGTTGACGCACAGATGTTGCTTGCGAAACCGATGCGGAACGAACGGATTCATAAGTCCTAAGTGCTGGACCTACAAGGAGAGAGTTAATAATGGGGTGGGGAAGAGGCGAAGAAAAAGTATTTGAAGGAGGAACGAGGGAGACGTCAGCAGTAGCCTGCTTTCGCTTACCCGCCCTGCTGTATGCAGCGAGTAAGGCTACCCGGCTGATGGCACCACGCGACGGCCGATCTGGCATGAGGTTATTGTTAGTTGTAAGTGTCGTGGTTGTACGCGGGCTGGGATACTGGCAGGGCACCCACATCTTGACAGGAGGACGATTAGTGTCCTCAACCAAAGCCTTTGGCTTAAAGGCCTAACCGCAATGCAGCGGTGCTTGGCGGGAAATGCAAATGCTTTACCCTTTCCACGGAACAAGTCACCACATGTACCAACCCCCAACCTGGAGGACCAGGAGACTGTGTTTGTCAGACATGTAACCATTGACCAACCTGGTATGAGAGACCCTGTGAGTGTCGCGGGGACATCTTTCAGTATAGCTCAACGGGTCGCAGAGGTACGCAAACCGCCACACCACGGTAAGGTCCAGTCTCTTCGTGACGGGACAACCTATACTGAAAAGCTTAGAGGCATTATTTAGTTGTTTCATTCTTGCCAGGTTGATGCTGCCAAAATTAATGCGCATCTGGCTTTTAGGGCGAGGTGAACGCGCAAGCTCCCGGCCATTGCTTGTTGAGAGTACCATTTGCTTATAAGCGACTGACCAGTAGTGTGACTTAGACAGGATATAGTGCCACTCATCCCTTATTCATGCGATCCATATTAGTTAATCAGCTGTTAAATGGCTTTTCAGGTGATGACGTCTCAGATAGAAAGAAGACTAAAGCAACTCCTGAGGTGCCCTTGCTTACGGTTTTGTAGTAGCATGAGGAGAGTTTGAGATTGTGGTTGGGGAATTTTCGCTAGCGTCCTAACTAGCGAGAGCGGCAAAGCTGACTTTTCGTCACGCAGATTACACTAAAAGTTCAGTCATTTCCTCAAATGTGGAATCTTTATAATTGTGCCATTCTGAATCACCAAGTTGAACTGAGCTCTATTATGTACAGAAATGATGGAACTGAGCTCCTGCGACAAAATTCATCAGCCTTGCACGTTTTTACTAGGTAGTCTCTCAAAGACCAAGAAAACACAGCACAATCACATGACTACTTCGTGTTCAAGAAAGTTGTGGAGACGGCCTCAAACAGCCGAAACTCTCGGTTGAATAAATGGCTAGTCTGTTGTTATTTAGAAGTAACACACTACTCAGAAGGTCATTTAAAACTCTTTTGCTAATCTCCTCTGAAACGATTGCTGTTTCTGGCGTTTCAATTGACTTCGAATCAATTAAGCACGCAGAGCGGGAGGACGAACTTCCTCCTAACTGTGATAATTCAGACATACTACCGGCAGAAGAAACTACTTGAAAGACCGAAAAGCCCGATCAATAAATCAGCCAGTAAACTTCGGTTCGCCCATCCGTTTTAGGTGTCACAAAATAAATCACTAGGATTTCTCGATATTTGGCAATCACCTGAATTTAAACTATTAGTCTCATGGTGGTCTGGGTAGGTTTGCCCAGCTGGTTTTCCACGATTTTTCCACCAAGTCCTGCAGTGAGTCCTGTAAACGAAAACATTCAATTTTCTCGCCAGACTCATTTGTATACTAGTTTGGCTTTGACGGGAGAGCAAACTGAATCCAGCCGAACCTCTCTTTGATGATAGTCTTCTCTGTTTTATTCAAGTCGGTATCTGTGTGATCTCTGGTCAGGACACTTAGCCATAGTCTCACATCATAAACCCAAAAGCACTCACCGGGAAATTCTTATGCCTCAATTCACAAGTTTACAAAATAAAAGGGAGAAAATCTCTAGTTGCTAATTACGGCTCCGTGGGTTTTGTCTTGCCTTTTTAGGAAACTACCGACTTTTGAAACTGGACATCGCACTTAGTCTACGAAAATCTTGAAGGATCATATCACTTGGCCAGTCTATTCTTGGCTTCAAAGCTGGGATTGTTATGGTAGTGGGTGGATAATTAAAACACCCACCAAGATGATTGACGAAATAATACCTGAAATGGACGGAAGCAGAGTAAACTAGTTTAAGGTACCTTTTTCATTAATCCGCTGAAAATACTGACGGATAATATGAAATAACCAGACAGCTAAAGTATAAATATTTATTGAAGAAAATAACAGTCTAAAGATACTGTGGTATATGTTTTTGCCACACTCATGCCAGATTTAGTCAGAGAAAATCCTCACACCAAGATACTCGAGAAGTAGGTGGGGTGATAGTGTGTGAATTATCTTTGAGTCGTTTACACCGTCTCAGTATGAAAACAATCTCCGTGCACCCAAATGGGTTTGGCTAACTGCCATATCCTGTTTCATAGCCTGCCTTTGCTTCCTCTAAAATTGTCCACTATTGCAGAGCACACTGCGTCAGTAGCGATTTCGTCAGTCTATTTGGTCAAAATGGACTGGTTTTAAAAAATATGCAAACAACGGATAGAATTGGTGATAAAGCAGCTCCTTTTTGTGTGTCACACTAGCCACTAAGAAGTGTATCATCAATAAACTGATCAAAACCCACTAGTTTCGATCAGTAAGATAGTTTTACAAGAATGACACTAGGGATACTTCGAAGTTAGTCACGTAAAGTTGATAAAGCGAGAGCCAGGGATCACTTGAATGGAAAGCATTGCTAAAAATTCATGGAACGACTGCAAAAGTATCTTGCCAACTGGATCTCTCAGAATTGCGCTGCATGGGAAATCTACAACGTACGCAGTATATATCCGTGCCTTGTATTCAAATTGATTTCAGTAGGGGCTTCGTATTGCAAAGCTACCCTAGGGTACTTTCAGCCACAGTGAGGAACACTAAATGGAACGTGATTTCGGCGAATCACTTGTGGAGCGGACGTTGGTACAAGAGTTAATCTTGCTGTTCTCCCGCCGTATTCTTGAAGAATACAAATAAATAACTGGCGCGCTGAAACACATATTTAAAGCACAACCTGCAAACCCACTAGCTTTGTATTAGCAGGTTTTTTTGGTGCTAAATGATATAGTTCGTATAAAGTGCTTTATGGTTGAATATTTGTGTTAGCAGATGGTGCATATAAATTCAAACCAGCGCCACTGTGATCGCATGTTACAGTGTTGTTGGTCTCTATGAGTTCAGTCACACTGCACCTTTTCTAGCCTATGTGGATTTTCCTTCCTCAAAATTGGAGAGTAGAAGGGTTGGTGCATAATGTGATTTTCCCTAGAATGATCACGTATTGAGAGGTTTCATGCATGTATACTTGCCATAATTTTAACCTTTCAGAGAGCGATCTACTAACATCCATCAAACCAAAACCATGAGGTGCCAACATTTCGTTTACTGTCATCATGCGTCCACGTAAAACGTAAATTTATTGGTTTACGATATGACAACCACAGTTTGAAAACAACGTGGAGACATTAAGAGGGGAAGGGAAAGAGTCGGTGATTAGTGTCAAGGTAGGCACATGTTCCGAATCAATGCCTTTTGCGCACACAGAACCGGCCGCCTTAGTTCAATCCGTACTGCCTCGCCGAATGCTAGCATCCCGGGTGTTCGATTGCGCATCAGAACAGCGGATTATTGTTTCTGGTCAACGAAATAACCTGTGACCAGCAGATGTCTTCCAGTCGATGATGTCAAGTTTCGGGTCATAGACTGACCACCAGCTGACTGTTGCCTCATGTAGCGCGCAGATATTTTGCAATGTGTTCTGACACCGTAACTGCAGGTGAGTTGGTGGATTAATGGGCTGAGGAAGGATTGCCCACTGGAGGCTGGCCAGTATGGAGTCCCAGGACCAAGATGAATTGAACTGGTCTAAGTTGCCCGACCGGAAGTGTGTGTGACCACCCATGAATTGTTGCGATTGGTAGATGCTGGCAGCTAACCAGGTAGGTCAACGACAAAGATAAGCAGCGAATGACTGAGAGAAACCATTCGACTGAGCCATGAACGAGGTTAGTCGGTGTACATGAACCGAAGATAAACAAAGGGCCTTAGGTGCGCAGCCAGAAAGGTGTGATCAAGAGCGGCTGTTAGTTTGTGTTAGTTTCTGCTTGCGAATACGTGGCCCTCCTTAACTGGAAGTATCACACATATTTCACTCTTATCGACAGCAGCAACCGGGTCTATTCTGGGTTTGTGAGAGCCGTGTTCAGAAAAAAAACTTTACGGATGTTCGTTAGCAAGTAGAGTTTGTTTCAGAAGCTCTTTTTGTAGCTAGTCGGAGGTGCAATATTATCACTCAATTGCCTTTCTATCATGGCAAAAAATATACCCTTTAAGGACGGCATATGGCGATGCTGCCAATTTGACGGTAGGCGATGTTCCCAGAATCAAAACGAGTATTTTATCTGGATAAAAGGATAAGATCTTTCAACAGAAGTGACCGGACTTTTACTGATATTTTTTTAGCAAAATTCCAACGGTTTAGTGCAGTTTTACGCCTATAACAAAGCGTTTCTTCATCGGGAGATGGAGAAGGCTTTTGCTATGGGAAACAGCCATGCCCTATACCAACTGGTACGATCGGCTGGCCCTAGGAAAGCAACGATCAGTGAAACGATAAGTGAGAAAGCTGGCTCATTAGTTCACTCGCATAAACGTCGACTGGAAAGATGGGTCGAACACTTCGAAGAACAGTTTAGCTGGCCTCCTGCAACACAGCCTGTGGAGATAGTGCATATGGACGAATGGAATGTAAACCTTGATCGCCCGTCGGAAGAAGAAATAAAGTACGAAATATCCGTACTAAAACGTGGGAAGGCACTAGGACCGGACGGTCACTATCCAGCCCTCTTCAAAGAAGACGGAGGTTCCCTGATGGCCAATCTAACAAAACTAACTGGTGCGAAATGGAGTGAAGAGAAAGTGTCTGCCGAACGGGGCATTTCAAAAAGGGTAGGCGGACGCTGTGTGAGAACCACCGTGGCATCAGCCTGGTAGATGTGGCACATTGGGTTCGTGAATATTCTGTGAACCCAGCATTTCAGGTGTTTGTTTTCCCAGTGGTTTAGGTTTAGCCTGCTCGGATTCGGTGATAGAACCGTAAAGACGTAGAATTTGGATGTTTATGGTCACTTGATTTTCAATGAGGATGTCGTTTGTTGGTGTCTGGGATTATAAATTTCACTCTGATAATTCTTAAGCTTAGTTCATTACCACAATACCAGACTGTCCTTCCGGTTGGAGAAATTGGGCGTTCTCGAAGCTTCCTGATTGCCAGGTGGTAATCAGGTGTCTGGGAGCACTTTTGGCTTGGTACGTCGGAGAGAACCTGATCTGATCTATCCACAAATTTCGCCTGAATCCACCCTGATCTATCCATGTCCTTTGGTGTGATTCCACTAACTGATCATATCAGCACTGAAGCTGGAATTGCGTCTGCAATTTATCAAATTTTTGACAGTGACGATACCTCCACTTGAGCTTTTGTAAGCTAGACAGTGCAGAGATTGCGAACACGTCTATAAGCGTTCACGGGGAATTTGGAGAGTGTAGCTTGATGGTGAAGTGATCTCTCTAGACTGCACAACGATTTTTCTCTGGTTTTTAATAAGATGCCTCCAAAAAAGTCTTCGAAGGTGATCCGAAAAATTTCTTTGAGCTTTACCACGAACCTTTGCATAGTTTCCACCCGCTCTTCGGATGCTCTGAACTAGGCCATTGTGAGTTGGACGGAATCGTCATTCGAATTTCTAGTCACTTCCTTGTAAGTAGTTCGGCAAACCGACTGTGAAATTGGCTGGAATGGATACAGCCTTCACAGGAAGCAGCACGTGTTTGTCCGCAGGAATTTCACAACCAAAAGAAACAAAGCGGTCCGACATTTTCGTGACAGTTTAACTGTGAATGTCTCCTAGTGTTTTTTTAATGGTTGCCATGTCACAGGGGGAGTACTTGGCTAAAGTATGAGCTAAAGAATGGTAACGCTTCAAACCTAATTCAACCTCTGATTAGTATTCAGCACTGGTTGAGTTTTATGGTTGAAGGATACCAGACTGATTGGTTCTCCGTTTGCCTCAAAACGGATAAACATGGTGGAGTATTCACTCTGCCCGAAGAAGCTTTTGTCTCGAAAGCGCGACACTGCCAAGAAGTGATTCTGTCGGTTGTTTGACGAATCGTTTTGAAACGAACTCTACATAGGTTCCGAAAGCCTTATTCATTCTTGAATGCACTCACCGATGCACACAGATTCCTACGGTTGGCCAGTCAACAAGCAAAGTTGGACATTATCGAATCAGCAAGAATTCCTCGCTGTCCATCTAATGGGAACAAATATGTTGTTCAACCTTGGTAGGAAATCCACAACAGCAACTCCCATATTCCCGCTATATTTCGGGTGACAACAGTGAACATGGACAGCCAGTCAGACAGTGGCACAGTATCGAAGGGCCATGCTGGTTTGTCGGCCGGTTTTTCAAAAAGAACAACACACTGTGGACGAGTAACCAGCACCCCGATAACTGAAATTTATAGGTATCAGTTGCACGCACTGGCTTCCGCAGTGACCATTGGTTCACCTCGAATTTGTTTATTTCCCATATAACATTTGTGCTTGCTCCAAGATAAATAAGAGGATTGTATAAATGTTCCCAAAAAGCATCGATTCCATAACACTGATTTAGGTTGTCAGACAGCATATCAACTCAAGTTTCGTGAAAATTTGGCCCCCGAGTGACATCAAACAAAATGCCGACTGTAACCGAGAAGACAAAGCCTTCAGCCGCAATACTAACTGTCAATTTTATCGCCTAATGAAGAATAAATAAAAACAGTTTTATTGCCAGTTATTTATCTGCCAAGGTCCAATTACTCTAGGCTGCAGAGTTTTTGTGCTATTTTATTACCATGCATAAAACTCCCACAACTATCCCCTCAGTACATCTAAGTAGACTTAAGAGAACCGATTCTTCTATGTACTGACGAAATCTGCTCTGATTTTGAAGGCTAAACCTATAAAAAAACTCGATGGCGTGGCAATGGGTAACCCGCTTGGACTTTTATTAGCAGATATCTTTTTAGGCATGATTAATTGACAGCTTCCTGATCAAATCTCCAATGCAGATCAGTCATATTTCTACCAACAACTTGTGCGTTCAGGAATTCACCGCGCAATGTCAACTCGAGACTGTTAGCTTTCAGTGAGGTCATATCGATCAAGCAATACCACCCTAGTTTGTGCGCATCAAAGACCCTGACACAAACTATCAGCTTGCATTAAATTAAGAAATACGCCTGGTTGGCTCACCGTACGACTGGCTAAGTTTCACTGTTTTATTGCTGTTTATTCCTCACTATTTCGGTCTGAAGAGATGAAAGCGAAATGTCGAAATTCCGCAACTTTCGACTTCTGGCTGCATTATTCAGTCGTATAAAATGGACCCATGTAAGCCCTCACGGTTACCGAATTTCTCCATCTTGGACAGCAGCGCGACGAACGAAATACCCTTGCAACATGGTGAGACCGAGTACACTCCGATTCACAAGGAGTTCGATTGTGTTTAAAAACTTGTGCACCGTTTTAATTCGGGTGAGGTGCGAGACCTACTTCGTGTTCTTTTGTCGTACTTGATGATTCTTGGCGACCTGCTTGGTCAGTTCAAACGCCACCACAGGCAAGTTAGTTCAGGCCAGAGATGCGGTTTGCAGTGTTTACTTAGGCTACTTGGTTTTTGTGTCTAATTAAACGTGTACCTAGCATATTACCTACTCGAGCCATGACAGCAAAAGCAACGAACCCTAACAGAATTGCTTATTAACTTATATTCGCCACCGCGGCTTGGTTACAAACTATACTACTCATTCCGACTGTCTGGTAGAAGTAATTTAGCTATGGACAATGAACGGGTTATTTTTCCGGTTCGCCCAAAGCTTTTCCGTGTGGATGGGCAAAGCTGCACACATTAGAAATGACGTGGGCCCATGGAGCCGACAAATGACAAGGTGGAAACACATAGCCATAGGATGCCGTTTGGCGCGTTAACCAAATCGAATCGTCATAGCCTCCATGATAATAGCTATCAGTACAGTAATCTTATACAGTATACCGTTACCTGTGCTCAAAATCTCTGCCAAATTTGGGACTGCCTTGTGCTTACCCAGGGTTAGATTTTAATGATCGCACCAGGTGTGAAACCTTCAATTAAGTTTCCTTAGCGCATCCTCTGACAAACGGAATATTTTAGCTGAATGGTTGTCGATCCTGGCAGAATACTTGATAATTACCAGTGAAAAACTACACAGAACTGCCACCCCGTGGTCACATCTCTAAGCCCACCATCTACCATGACAACAAGCCTATACATTCGAGGTGCAGTCATCTGGTCCTTTGTCATCGTGCGATTTGAGTCCCAGGGTTGACAGAAAGGTGTTTTGGGTCCACGGAATTGAACACATCGTCTGCAAGAGAAGTGGTAACAGCGAAGCCTTAAGATAGTACGAAGCCTACAGAGGACCCCTGGTGGTAATGGCAGAAATCAAAGCCCATCGGGTAAGCACATACGGGATTGGTCTTGTGATTTTCCGATTGTCAATGTGTTAACCTCGGATCGACTATCAAATTTTTATTAAGGTTTCTTATTTTCACGTCAGTAGGTATTGCAACAACGTATCACACACCAGGGTGATGTTAAGAACAACAGGCAGATCACACAAAGTCAGGAACTTTCACTCATCAAACCTGGTTCCCGTAAACGGTGTACCTTATTATGGATGCAAGTCTCGAACCCATCTTATTATCCACGTGCTCTGCATGACTTTTTAGGTTGTGACAGATGGCCAGTAACAGGCCGTGATCTGTTCATACTCGTTAGCGCCCAACAGTGCACAAGAGTTGGAAGTCAGGTCACTCAGCATTTCAAATCACTGATATTTGAGAGTAACAGCATTCACATAGTGGAGTGAAACTGCCACCTAAATTTAAGTCATGCAGTTCTATGACTGGTTATTTTTATTCAGTAGAAATACTTTCGGATAAACTCATCTCCGCTACGGACCTAGGGATCTTGGACCATTAAGTTTGTTGATCACAAAGTTGAAGGTTCCTAAAAACAATCGCTAATGACGGTATGTATTCAAGACACTCAGCATCTGGCAATATGGACAAACGCTTATTACGCACCAGTTCCAGATCTCATATGCGACCGTCTCAGAATTCGAGGTCGCGACACGATCCATAATTACCGTGAGGTGCACACAGTTCGTCGACTGATGCCCTGAGCACAGAGGTTAAATAAACATTTCTATATTTATCTTCGGTTCATGCACACCGACTAACCTCGTTCATGGCTCAGTCGAATGGTTTCTCTCAGTCATTCGCTGCTTATCTTTGTCGTTGACCTACCTGGTTAGCTGCCAGCATCTACCAATCGCAACAATTCATGGGTGGTCACACACACTTCCGGTCGGGCAACTTAGACCAGTTCAATTCATCTTGGTCCTGGGACTCCATACTGGCCAGCCTCCAGTGGGCAATCCTTCCTCAGCCCATTAATCCACCAACTCACCTGCAGTTACGGTGTCAGAACACATTGCAAAATATCTGCGCGCTACATGAGGCAACAGTCAGCTGGTGGTCAGTCTATGACCCGAAACTTGACATCATCGACTGGAAGACATCTGCTGGTCACAGGTTATTTCGTTGACCAGAAACAATAATCCGCTGTTCTGATGCGCAATCGAACACCCGGGATGCTAGCATTCGGCGAGGCAGTACGGATTGAACTAAGGCGGCCGGTTCTGTGTGCGCAAAAGGCATTGATTCGGAACATGTGCCTACCTTGACACTAATCACCGACTCTTTCCCTTCCCCTCTTAATGTCTCCACGTTGTTTTCAAACTGTGGTTGTCATATCGTAAACCAATAAATTTACGTTTTACGTGGACGCATGATGACAGTAAACGAAATGTTGGCATCTCGTCAGCTGTGTTCTCACGGTTTTGATAAGGTGTACTTAAATTGCCGAAAATTTCCTCAATTACTGAAACAATGATGCGTTTTCTGGTTGAAATGTTATGAACACATGTATTTGTCGATTTAAACAACCCCTTCTTCAGAAGCCAAAACGAAGCAGATAGTACGTTAACGACGTTTACAGTGATATGAATGTCGGTAACAAAATTCCCGCGGTCAATCTCTGAACAGCTAGGCTATGCACCCCCTGCTTAATAAACGTTGAAATGCAATGACCTCATCGTCAAAGGCTGGACGTTATTATGTCTACACGCTAACGTTCAATACAAAAAGGATGGCTAGGCGGCACGTACAGATTTCCACCGCAAGAACTACGTTGGTACCCACCAAATTAATTTGCCCGACGTCGCAGCAGTGCTTCATCTGCAATAACTTTTAAGTAGTTTGCTGTTTAGATCAAGGAATCCATGTGGCCGTGTAATTTTTACAATACAGTAGATACGTCTATTGAGGAAATGATAAGGTCACCTTGAGTTGTCCTGCTTGAGTTGATGCCTCCAACCGCGCGCCGACGGTATCTCCTCGATTGATGACGAAACATTTGACAGAAAATTGCCAAGCTCGACTAACAAACCAGCCGTCACACGATCAGCAGCCAGTAGTAAAACAGTAAGTGACAATCACGGCGTCAGCCGACCGAACAAAACCAGGAGTGAATTTTTCTCTGTCCACTTTGCAGTATGGACCCGGTACCTCGTGAACCATGCCATCGATTACTTCGTGCTCGAATTGTTTTATATGGTCACATACTTACAATATCACCTGGGGAATAAGTGGTTCATTTGCAAGGAGGAACGTGCCCACTGTATTTAAATGAGTCAATGTTTTCGTGCTTCTGGACGAATTTTCAGACAGCTTGGAGCACGATTCGATGGACACGAACGTCATTCCCCTCAGCTCTCGTAACTATGCCGCAACTAATACCGGCGTTAGTTATTTCCATACCCAGTAGAAGCATCAGGGAG
This sequence comes from Opisthorchis felineus, assembly GCA_004794785.1. Lineage (NCBI taxonomy): Eukaryota > Metazoa > Platyhelminthes > Trematoda > Opisthorchiida > Opisthorchiidae > Opisthorchis > Opisthorchis felineus. Next base: position 350,198 of record SJOL01005532.1, read on the forward strand.
GTCATAAACACTTGCGAGCTTCAGCAGTTCACCATATGGTCACAATCGTAACGATCCTGACAGTGTCATCGATCTGGCCAGAGGTGGTATCAAGGCCTAATTGTCAGGTCACACCTACCTGTCTGTTCTTATCATATTGCGTCAAATCCAAATCGAACTTGAGGAGCTTGTCCTCATCGTAAACTTGCCACTTTTATGACACTCCCGTTGGATACAGAGTTGGATCATTTCTCTGTATTTTTCCCACTTAGAAAGATGTCTTTTGCCAAGTGCAAACATCGGTAATTGAAACGTCGGGATAAATACACCTATGCCATTTGTAGTGTACGCGCCATTTTTGCTTGATTCACCAACTGTTCTTACTTGGTTAGCAACCTCGTTGAACACTACCGTAGTTGACGTCACACCTACTGTTAAGTTAAAGATTTTCATTGCCCGTGCGCTGACTTCTTAAAATGTCAGGTGAGAATCACCCAGCACTAATGAGTGCGTCAACTTGACATGACAGACAGGGGCATAGAAAGCGGCTGACTGCTTTCCCCTGGATCGTAGAACTTTAATGAGTTGGGTCCCCATCTTCTATTTTACCGTTCACTCTTCATAAGTGGGCCCTTTTCTTGAGTGTGTTGTGGCTAGGCACTGGTGCGTTGTGTCGGTAATTTTGACTTCATCAAACTGATAAATCGTAATATATTTTCAGGACCAAAATACCTCCGATGGGTGATATGCACACTCCTGTTTGCAGCATTGTTTGTTTTCGGATTCAAAAGCGTCATTGAACCAACTGTTGTGTGGATTATTGAGAAATCGTCCCATGGCGCTACCTACCAATCCCCGTCAATCATTTTCGTTGGTGGCGTACCTAGGTCTGGTAAGTGGCTGCTTTATGTTTAAGCAATCATGGTAGATCTTCGGATATAAGAATTTATCAATAACCGTAAAAAGCAAACTTGCATCTCGACCAACTTACAGCACATGTGTTTCGTATATATGTTTGTATCCGCATCTGTAGCTACATCTGGCGAACACCGTAAGGTTGTCTGACAACTCACTGACAACTCGACCGGAGTATCTCAAAGGCCTGCAATTTCAAATTGAGTTTCCACGCTAGTTCTTCTTTCTTCTGGCCGTAAAATTCTCCCATCGTTGTTATTTCGATAGTTATACATTCACTAAGTTCACCTGACTAGACTCGTTTGCCGTCTATACGTAGTCGGAACTTCCTTCAAAGTGCCTACCATATTCTGGAAACTAGAAATTTGTTAAGAACACACTATTAGACCACGCAAACATCAGCCGCAAGCCACCTTTATTTAGACTCATCAGATGGGTAATGACGGGATCAGTTAAGAAGGAAAGCCACCAAGAATTTTTTTTAGATCCGATCTACCTTAACTACTTACCGTCCACCGCTTGATATTTATCACATCCTCAATGAGGTTTGATGGCTCATTTGGTAACTCATTTGACTGTTCAACTGTGGTCTGGCCGTTCAAATTTGTTGACAACGTGAGAAGATTTGGGGATTTTCAGTGCAGATTTCGTCCTGTAAGTGAGGTCAACCCATGCTGAAAAGCAGAGAAGCACTGTCTTTTTCAGTCATCCTTAAATATCAAGTGTTTTCTTTTATCGGCTACAGAGAAGAAAGCATAATTTGGTCGTAAAAAACCATCCTGTCTCATGTAGATGAAACCATCGCACATGTTTCGTTAGATGAAACCCGTTCTCTAAAAACATTTGCACAGTATCTTCATTCTGTATTGTCGTATTGTGTGTATGTTTCAGTAACTTGATGAAACAGTTTCTGATAATATGTGGCTTAGTTTTTCATGCAATTCCCACATAGCTTGATTGTGGAAATTAAGTGAGCTTCCGTTATGCCATAAATCGTGCTGCATTCGTAACTGCAAATCAGACGAACTCAGAATGTAGGCGCGTAAAGGTACTCGATTTAAAAAGGAAACTATTCAGCTGCAAAAAATCATAGTAGCACGTGTGACAAACAAAGATTGTAAATTTCCTTTATCGTTTCAAAAAATTTCCGACAAAATTTTACTCTAGCTCTTAGTTCCTGGTCCGAGCTGAAGCTCAATATCCCCGGAATCCCTGAATTTGACGAAAACTTAACTGGAAAGGCCAACACTATTTTCTTCTGGGGGTGTTCTTTCTAGAATAGAACGAGTATCGTCCCTCTTTGAGAAGTTCATTCATACAGTCAAGTCATGGGTTATCATTATCGATTTACCCCAGATAAAGAACAACCCTCCTTACTGAAATACCTTCAATTAAGTCCACAAAATTGTCTGCCTTTGCCAAAAACACTAGACCAGATTTAAAAAGTGGCTCATTAAAAATCTTAACATAATCTTATTAGTTTTCAGAGGAACTGAAATCAACTTTATTTACTTGATAGATACCAAGCATCAGAAGAACTTGGTGACAGCTTTTAGATCTACAAATGGGTCCGAATTCGATAGCCCAAGGCGATCAAACCCATTACTGCGTTCACCACTGAAGCCACCAATATGTGTATCAACAGGTCACACCGCCGCGTTAAATTGCGTTAAGTTCAATGATGTCCTAGCCAGAATAGACCCGAATTTATTTTGATCGACAATCAACTATTGAGAGTTTTGCTTTTGCTCACGTTATGCTGAGATTGCGTATTTTGGTAATTTTTGATTCTGCGTGAGTGCTCTTGTTGAGGTCTCACAAATTAGCACAAAATACGACGAGAAGAGTTACGGCAGGTGTTTCGTCGAAGACAAATCTCAGTCCTACACGGTGAAAACTCTTGATTTGCATTCAAATTCAGTCGATAAGATTGGGAGCATTAACGAACCTCGAAAGCCATACAACTAATCTCACCATAATTTTCTGTATCTATTGGTGCCTAATTCTCATCGTATGGTGTTAATGTGTTGGGTTGTAATGGTTACTGATGTGCTGAAAAATCCTTTCCTCCACTTTCCTGTTGGCCAGTCACGAAGAGAATTCTTGGAAGTTATGTCTCGACATTAATAATCACGAAATTCAATACAATATTTACTTACATGATAAACCAAAATAGTCAGCGCTGGTTAGCACAGCATTTTACACAGAGGTTTACAAATGTCGGTTCACTTGAGTTCCACATGCTCTACTGGAGTATTTTACTGGGAATAATAATTTCACATATTCCAATGGAAGCGATCCTCACCTCGTCAAGACAGAGTGTGAAAGAGATCCTGGTGATATGTGCTTTATTTGAAAGCAACGGTTAGTCATTGATGAATAAACCATAGTGCCAAATTTTCTACTTAAATTCCTCAGTAGAATGGTTCGTAGATTTTTGGGTGAGTTTTTGAGTGAGTTTAAAAAAAGTGAGCAAAACTGCATTTAGTTCTGTGTCTAACTAGTTCTAGATCAAATATTATTCTGACAAGCAATAACTCCAGGTCCGTTGGCAACGAAGCGTTATTTCCTAAACTAAAAGTGTCAGGAAGGTCAGATCCCTGGCGATTATCCGAGAGTGAGAATGAAAGCGCACACAAGCTGAGTGTTTCTGGATTCAACGATGACCTTACTGCGAATAACCCTTCTCTTAATCAACTGAAAGCCATGAATTACACGCACACTTCTAATGAATATGAGGATCCCAGACAGTATAGCTCAGTAGCACGCCAGGTACCACACCCTTAGTCATAAAACTAATAGATACTGTAGCTCCTCTCTACGAGAAATTTCGACCAGGGCAACACATCAAGGGAAAAAGTCTGAAAAGATCTCAAAAGCAGACCTGTTTAACCACTGCTAGTCAAACTGAATAACCCAATACAATATATATATATATATATATATATATATGAGTCGTACCGGTCCAAAAATCGTAAACGTACAGCACAGCAAAGTGAAAACTGCTGTTGTGGTGACAAGATTTGTACACTTTTCCACATAATCACCAGCCGGGAGAAGAGCCTTAAATGTGATGCTTATGAAGTGACGCTCTTGATGGGAGTGGAAATGAGCGGCAGGAAGAGTTACCGCCTTCTTTAAAAATGCTCCAAAATAGTTGTTTTCCGACACCTAGGTATTTTTCTGTACAGACAAAACACTGTGCCTAACAAGACAACTTTTGGCTCCTTGAATCACTATTCTGCATTTCTGTTTCTTCTCACTTCCACTCCCAAAGGGACGACCTTGATGCGCATTCTGTTAGATGTGCACCCATGGATACGCTGTGGTGCCGAAGGCATGGTTATAAAGCCAGTGCTAGACTTTCGACACAATATGCCTCCGTTTCATGTGAACTGGTCAAGAGAGGCAGGAATCTATCCAGAACTGCTGGATTCAGCCATCGCCCAGTACATCCACCGTATCATCAGTGGAATGGGACCACCGGCGAGAGTACTGTGTTACAAAAGACCAAGGGTACTTCTCCACATGGAGTACTTGGCTGGCTTGTTTCCTGACTCCAAGTTCATAGTCATGTTAAGGGATGGACGAGCTGTTGCAGTTTCCCTTGGGGAGTGAGTTCTTGTCGTTCGTTCCATTTCCAGTACAATTTACTATTCGCTCAACCCACTATTTTCATGGGGATTGAAAATACTTAATTACCAGCTTTTAAATAGCAGGATAAAATGGGTATTTGGAAGAAGCGCACGGGACGTGGAACCACCGGAGGTTGACATATAATGACACAAAACAAAAAGTCATTTATCACTGACGCATTGCAGAGTTGTTTTCTGAAATCAAAACGGAGTAATACATGTTGGGCGAATTCAGCAGCTGATGAAAAACTGTGAAGTGCAGAACAAGCTGGATATAAAGTTTTGGTGTCTCACTGATGTTAACCGTAAGTGGTCATTACGGATGGAACGGGTATTTGGTGATGACGTTTAAAATATAAACTTAAGTATTGGGAAGATGGTAATTATTTTATCTATACACGTTTGGTTCAGCGGCCGAGAGGTAGAAATCACTTTGATCTTATGAAATGAAACAATTCGAATACACTGCACTTGATTCGAGCTTTGCACCTTTAATTGGCACAATACCGTAGAATACACTTCTTTAGTGAGCAGAAATATGTTGTCGATTGGCTCGTTTGCTTATCATTGAACTAATTCCGCCAGAAACAGACTGGACGTTTCTGTGGTGTGAAAGTTTGTGAGCATTCGATACCCAATGGGCTACACCGGGAGGGGGGTGTCCGTGCGACACAAGGAGGGACTCTCATACGAAGTTAGTCAGTGTTTAGGGGTCTGAACAGCGTAGTATCTTGCACACTCCAGGTTGAGGGTTGAAACGAGGGTGGCAACTTATTCTCTGACAATGGTAGTGCACTTGCATTTGCTGCCAAACACTACCGTCTCGCAGTCAGAACCTCGAGACGACGGCTTTGGTAGAGGACCCTAATCGTCTTCTGTCTAAGTCTGGGTGCCCCGGTAGTATACCAGCCATGTACAGCCTCGAATTGCACAAAAACACACAATCTCATGCCACATCGGCCGTCGCGTGATGTCATACAAAAGGGCAGGTGAGCGAAAGCAGGCTACTGCTGACGTCTCCCTCGTTCCTCCTTCAAATACTTTTTCTTCGCCTCTTCCCCACCCCATTATTAACTCTCTCCTTGTAGGTCCAGCACTTAGGACTTATGAATCCGTTCGTTCCGCATCGGTTTCGCAAGCAACATCTGTGCGTCAACCGGTGCCGACATCCTCAGGCATCTCAGCATCATCAAGCCTCGACGCCCAGTCTATCTGGCCGCCTTCAGTGTCCGTACTCTGAAGCAAGCAGGACAACAAGCTACTCTTGCTCTCACACTGGACTCGCTTGGCATTGAAGTGTGCTGTGTCTCAGAAACAAGAATTCAAGAGGTAAGCACAGTGGTTGAGCTAACCACCCCATCACTCTCCACTCGCTTCCGGCTGCGCACCACTGGTGATCCAGAGGCTTCTGTGGCGGGATGTCCATGGCTTGGTATCGTCCTAAGACACCGGGTGGAAGTATCCTTGCTCGACTGGATACCCGTTGATAATCGCTTTTGAGCGGTTCGTCTAGCAAAGTCTGTGAAGGACTCTCACAAGCGGGAAGTTGACCGACGTCTGCTTATCGTGTCTGCTTACGCGCCAAATGACTGTAGCACCGACGCCGTCAAAGGCAAGTTTTTACGACGCCTTGAATGCCCTGTTGCGGCGAGCTAAAAGCTCAGATATCATGGTGATTGCCGGAGATATGAATGCACAAGTGGGCATGCTTAGCCCATCTGGGACTCGATTAGGTGGTCGACATGGATTGTACTCGGTACGTTCGGACAATGGTGAACGACTGCTTCAACTGTGTGCTGATCGCAGGCTGTTTTTATGCAGTACTAACTTCCGAAATAGCCGAAGTCGCCTGACCACATGGTGTCCTCCAACGGCATGCCGGCCACGAACTCAAATCGATCACATTGCCTTCGGTTTCTGATGGCGCGGATCAATAACTGACTGCCGGTCGTTTTGGAACATATTTGTGGATTCCGACCACGCACTCGTCCGGAGTCGCTTCTCCCTACGTTTTCCTGGGCCACGTAAGGTGCGGACAAATTGCTTGGCAACTGAAAGACAGATAGATCCGCTTGTTAGACGAATTTACCAGAATCGTCTTCTAGAGTCTCTTCCAAACGCTCCACCAGATAACGATTCATACCGGGACGAGATTGTCACCTCTTTGCATAGTGCTGGGAATTTTGCCTGTTGCACGGCATGACCAGGCGCACTCAAGCACTGGATATTGAACAGACGATGGCGCTCCTTAAATCTCGGAGAAATATCCCAGCCGGCCCCGAACATAACTTGATGCGACGAATTGTCAGACGTCAAGTGAAGGTGAGCGTGCGAGCCGACCGTGGAAATCCAAGGAAATGGAAGGGGCCCAGAAAGCCGGTAATGCCCGAAGATTATTTCAGTTGATCCGTGCGACCGGTTCCTGTAAACCACCTGTGGGCGAAACCATCAAGGATCGGAAAGGAGTTACCATCTTGGATAAAGAAGAACGCCTCTACCGGTGGGCCGCATACTTCGAACAACAATTTGCGTGGCCACCAGCTGCCACTCAGCTGGAGCCCACAGGTGGGTAGAACCCCGGACGGTTAACGTGGAACCACCTACGGCCTCGGAGGTTCACGGCTGCATATGTTCTCTCAAGCGCCACCGAGCTTATGGTCCGGATGATCACGCACCCGTTTTGATCAAATATGTGGATGAGGCTCGCAGTCAGCGCTCGCCCGATCTGTTTGTCTGCATTTGGGAAAATGAGACCGTCCCAGGCAACTGGGAAGAGTCGGCGGTAGTGTCCAGTTTCAAAGAAGAGACTTGTAGTTAGTGTGGTAACCACAGGGGATCAGTTTGACCCCGGTCGCGATGAGACTGCTGGCGTCGATCGTGCTTCGTTACCTAATGGTGGCGCGTGAAACACTGACTCGAGAGCAGCAAGTAGGATACCGGCCTTCACACTCCGTCAGGTGCTAGAACAATGCCATACATATAAGCAACCCACAATTTTAGTATTCTTGGATTTCCAAGGCGCATTCGACTCGGTTGACCGGTCTGTTCTTCGTGAAACGCTTGCCCACCGAGGAATTCCCCGGAAGTTCGTGAATATAATAAGCTCTTTGTATTCTCAGACTTCCGGACGTGTGAGAGTATACGGCGAGCTCTCCAAAAGCTTCCGTACACAAACCGGTGTCCGTCAGGGATGCCCACTCTCTCCTTTCCTATTTAATTTCGTGATCGATTAGATAATGAGACGAACGCTGGAAGGTCTTCGAAACGCCGGTGTTCAAATAGCCTGTCGATCTGGAATATGCAGACGACATTGTTCTCGTCTTTGAAGAGAAGGAGAAGGCACAAGTGTTTTTGGATGGACTGATCAAAGTATACACTTTGCACCCACAAGGTGTAAAGTCATGTTCCTGGACATGCAGTCACTGAACACGCCACTTACAATCCGGGGAGAGATGCCGGAAGTTGTGGAGCGTTTTGCGTATCTTGGAAGTTGTATTAGTTCTGATTATAGTGTGGCAGATGAGGTCAATGCACGAATCTGCAGGGCTTTGTCCGCGTTTGCTAATTTTAGGCGAAACAGTATATCCCTTACTCTCAAGGGACGTGTGTATCAGGCTACAGTACGGGCTGTTTTGTTGTATGGCTGTAAGACTTGACCTGTTCGAGCAGCATGCCTGAGACGTCTTGAAGTGTTCAACAGCCATAAGTTGTGTGGGCTGGTGTCCGAGAATGCGTAACTAGGCAGTTGGAAAGCGAGTTTTCGGTTGTGCAACGTGAAATTCCATTGGCGAATGAGTTCAGCACCAGAAGCTGCTTTGATTAAGCCATGTATTGCGCATACCGTACCATCGTTTGCCGAATAGAGCGCTGTTTTAAGTGCCCATTTCAGAGTGGCGGAAGCAAGGTGATCAGCCTTCGACCTGGCAGCGGAGTATGAAAAAAAACATTCGTGTATTGTCGGTGCCATTCCTCTTCCAGAATATGGACCGCCTGATCTCCACTGCGCCTGGTTGGAGACAGTGCAGTATGACTGCTAACCGATGTCATTGGCGTTCTTGACGTCAATTTATATCCAGGTTGCCTGTCTATAGGTGTAGGCACCTCGGAATGTTTGTGGTAGGCTAGGACTAAGTCCCTTTCCCATCCAATTTTACCCTTTTCTTCAAAGAAATCATGTTCGTATGGCAGCAAAGCATCAGTGTAGAACATTGATGTTATGCCATTGATGATGCTGATGGTCAACAGACGAATTCGCCAAGAATTGGTTTTACCGCTTGCTTAGGCTGAACTGAGGTCTCCTTAATGGTACTCCTGATTGCCCCGGTCACCTCCCTGGCGGAATGCTGTATGATAAACGCACAAAAGGTGAATTTCAATTAGTCACACTGCTTAGTCAACCTGAAGGTGAGTGGCGATCGCCCAAAAACCAAAGTGAGTGCAGACCGTTGATTGCGCGATCCTTCTTGGGCTGAAAAAAGAAGAATCAGCTAAAAAACAAATTTTTATCACCAAAGCGTGTTAAAACATGTGGGGAAAGCAGAACATATACGGAAATACCATGTTGTTAGCGGTTTACACCTCCAACCGAAACCTAATTCGAGTAGCTCAGGACATGACTCCTTGATTATTCATGTTAGTCCGTACTTTTCTTCGAGTACCTAGTGTAAACAGGCTTACATTTTTTATCCGTTCCAACTTGCGATCCAGTCCTGTGAATTTATGTGGAAACAGCGCTTGGGAGTGAACCGTTTGACGTACAGTTTTCAAACAATTGATTAATTAGTGTTCTCCGACTTTATGTATTTCTTCCAATGAAAGTTTTACAGCTGTTGCAACCGATGCTGTTTGGACTGATACCCAAATAAAAAAGAATTATATGACACTCATCTACACAGTTTACTTCAAATTAGGAACATTTAACGACACTGGATCCCACAGTCCCTCTTCAACATCTGCGCTTCCCCATTAGCACTGGCGCTTTCAGTAGACTGAAGCCTGTATAATTCCAAGTAGTTGCCTACTGCACACAATAAAGGTAAAAACCTGGCTGATATTTCAGCCACTGTAAATACTCAACCCATAATCTGGCTAAAAAAAAGCAGCTCGGTGTCACAGTAACTTTTCCCGTGCGAGAGTGGTGGGATTATTTTTCCATGCTTCCTAGACTAATGTAAGATATCGATCCCGCTTGACAACTTCAAGAAAGCGTGAAGGGTAAAGTGTATGCTAACAGGGTTGACTGGGTTAGCATATTTCGAAACCGCCCATTTAAAGACATTTTTTCAGAATTTTAATTACTTGACGCTATAATACGAAAAGGTTCAATGAAATATCGGAAAATTACATCAGCCCAGTTAATCCTGCAATAATTTTTAGCTTTTCCCCCCGGCTTCAAAGTTGCACACCTAGTTCACGCTTCAGACGATCACTTGTTTCCCCTATAGATACAGCCTATTGAATACCAAGAGGTGTGATTCGGCAGTTGCCGTTGTTTGGAAGATATCTTTATCTCCAATGAGTGCATCAGTTCGGCTTGTGCTGTCGACGTTTCATCTGAACGGGTCCGTTCTTCTTCCAAGATTTGGTTTCTCATCTATCACAGGTGGATGTAGCTCTGTAAGCTTGGTGGACACGAGCACGAAGGTGTCGAACGGAATCCGGGAGCTGTTGATCTGTTCATCAAGCTTGACAACTGGCTTGAAGATAGTTCGTCACTATTCGTGGGGACACCATCGGTGACCGGTCAGGTGGGTACTTCATCCCTACCAGCTTCCGTTTATATATGGTTTCATAAACTATATCCGATATCTCTTGGCATGAGTGGTTGATTGCGGAGCAGCTTCTGTTTGCGATTTGTGCTGCTTTGTGTTCCATATATCCGGTATTCGGTTAGATCGGTGAACGGCTTCCTTCTGATAGATCACAAGCTGCGCTGTGTTGTGGCCTTTTTCCGATCTGACTGGTCATCTCGATACCTTCTGAGTTTAGCAGCTTACTTCCTGTGCTTTGACAAGTCAGTTCTCAATTTGAACTGAACTGTGGCTTGATTTGTTCTAGCTTGATTTGTTTCCCCAACTTATCCTCCATAAAGACTGATCTCTGCATTTGACCGATCAATCAGATGTCATTTTGTTTTCATTTTGGTCCTTTAATTTATTGGTTGGAGGCGTAGTCTAATCACACGGGTTTAGCTGCTAGACTCCTGTTTTGTCTACAAGTCGCTCTTTTGGTTTCTTGTGCATTTTTCATCTTTGCAGGTCCGCAGTCCTCTTGTCCTCAGTAGTGAGTAGATTGGATCAATTCCAATCGGTGGAATACCATGCCTCTATGAATTCGCGTTCTCTGTTTTCTGTCGCCTGTGTTAGTATACAAACGTAGTTCTACCAGAACTTCTGCCCCTCCCGGGCTTCATGAACGGAGACCAACGAAAAATACCTATGTTTTTTGACAGCGAGGTTGTTTTCATGAGGTCTGATAGAAAACCTCCTTTCCGCCTACCAAAAGTGGTTTAATATAATCCTTACATTGAATCCTGTACATGGGATTTATCTTTGCCGTTTAATCCAGGTTTATTTCCGGTTTTCAACGAAATAAGATTACGATAAAACTGTTCCGCAGCCAACCAATCACATCATGATATATCAGCTACTCTTTTGTATGCCATACAAACGCAAGCGGGTAAGAAGGAGGTACCCACCCAATCGCTCAGTGATGATGTCCTCATTAGTGTCGAAATACCCGTAAGCAAATTTCCAAGCTCGGCGAAAAGATCAGCAGCCACGCGATCCACAACCAACTAACTACCAATATTTCGATATAGTGCCAAGACTAACGGGAACACAGTTTTTGAAAATAAACAGTTAACACAGCCTTTGACAACTCGTGTCAAAAACGTCTTGAAATCATTGGAGCTGTCGTACTTGTTGGGTCAGGCTCCGTATGAAGAGGAAGAAGAAAAATTTCGTTTCAGATCCTCCAGAGACTCATGCATGTACCGGGCCAGGTGCTGTAACACAATACCGAAAACATAAGCGGCCAAAATAAGCGTTCCATGTTTTTGGTTGCGGAATTACCATGATTCATGACAACACACTGGTGTGCTTTATTTTGCACTATAAATTTACATTGGGTTTAAGGTCGTCGATTTGCCAAAACCTAAAATTTCTGCTTCGTAATCTGTCGCTCTCAACTTTCTGGTAGCTCTTTTGGAATTAGGTGTTATCAAACGTTACGTGTTCTCAGACCACTGTTTTGCTCTACTTCCGTAGCCCGAAATTCTGCTACAGATATATTTAAAAGCCAGCCGCGTATTCGGAACTTACCTATTTCCATCTTGCTTCCACTGAAAAGGGGTCTAAACTTGGCAAATCACTAATGTGATGTTATTCGTCGTGGCGTGTCCAAAAAATTCTGTCGCCTAAGCCATCAGTGTCTCCTCTCTTGTTTCAACACATCCTGAAGTGTAGCCGACATTTGTCACGTGAAAAGCTGAACCGCAGCCAGATTCTTCAGAGCCTAGTTGCCTTGCAAATGTAGCGTCTTTACTTCATGTGACGAAGGCATTACGAATGACCCTTAACGGAACATATTCAAATATCCGCTCCTGCAGTAACAGAGTGCACAATATAACCCCCACAACTCCTCGATATTGATTTACCCATGTGCTTGCGATTGCAATGTAAAGTATTTTGGTTTTGTGACGAGTGTACGTTGATTCCCACCAAGCCATAAACTCAATAGCATACCATCAGTAAATACTGGTGGCCGGTGAGGTGAAAGCCACCCGGCTAAGTGAACCAGTTGCTTTACAGAATGTGACGTCATTTGATCCCGGCCTTAAGCTGGTAACCGTTTGAAGCAACTGTACTTACCCTGATCTACGGACTAAATCGATCGTCCCTCTTTCGTACCATTAGTATCTAATGCTTATTTGGGTTTGTTGCAGCTTCCTTCTAATAGAAGCGCACCATACCCATCAAATAGACGTAAGAAAGTTCTGATCATTGAACATCTCGCCCGCTTTGTGGGATTTATCACCAGATTCTCCGTGGACTACATTTGTTTTGACTTTCTGCGCAAAGTAAAACACTAATGTATCTGCCAAAGACCACTCGCGAGACTCAGTCAAGGTTGTTGCCTTTGGAAGCAGAGCCATATCTGTGGTCATCATCATCACCATGAACAGCACATCAGTGTTCAACACTGATGCTTTGCTGCCGTACAATCATGATTTATTTGAAAGCTTTATTGTGAAGAAAAGAATAAAGGTGGACCGGGAAAGGATTTAGTGCTAGTTTACTACAATCATTCTGAGGTGCCTACACCACCAGACACTCATTCAAGCAATCTGGGTAGAAATTGACAACAAGAACGCCATTGACGTCGACTAGCAGCCATATCTTGTAGTGTCTCCGACCAGGCGCGATGGGGATAACGTGGTCCCCATCCTGGAAGGCGAGTAGCACCGACAGCACCCAAACGTTTCGTAATCCCTTTCATACCCCTCTGTCAGGTCAATGGTCGGCCACCTCTCTGCTTCCGCCATTCTGGATTGGGTACGGAAAACAGTACTCTATTTGACAAACGGTGGTTTGACATACGCATATCCGGGGTGATCAACCCAATCCCTATTTATATTTGGCAAATGAATGCTGCTTTTATCAACTAGTTAATTACCTTTAATGCACATGGTTTCCGTTTGATCTTCAAGGTATTCTCTCTGTCTGAGCTCTACTGAACTGAAAGCTCACAAAAAGAAAAGCAAACAAATCCAGTACTTTGGGAGAACTACCTATTTAGCGCGAGATTCTGTCGAATAAAGCAAGCATTGTGCAACAGTTTCCCTGGTTACCATTCGCTGCGCCAGCTTTTCTTGAGGTGTTTGAATGATCGTCCATAGAATTCCTCTTTACTACGATATGATATCTAAAAGAAACTCCATGGTACGCCAAAATTGGTTCTTTATTTGACTGTCAAACTCCCTGTGGTCGAAAGTAATCCAACAATAGGGGAACTGGCTTTCACGTCAACGTCGTATATGTTGATGAACCGCACAATCCGGAATAGTGATCTCGAAGTGTAGTTAATATCTCGTACCATACCATGTTCAAGCAGAATCTGTCTGCAATCCACTTTTATATACTGGACAATATCGGCGTCGTATCATGTAGCTTTAAGTCGCATTCAGGGTAGAATGGTAAAGTCCATTAATGTGATGCATTAATGCATTTGAAGATATTCAAAATTTCACTTGATTTTCCATTAAATAGTGTGAGATTATTGAACTGCTGGGACGGAAGTTGCACCATACCTTCAGTCATCTATACCATTCTAGGCTGACAACTGCGTTGGGGCAGTTTCCCAAAGCAAGCGCTTGATGATCTCAAAGTGACTAATAAATGTTACCGTATTGGAGAACAAGAAAGCGTTCCTTCCGTTTACATGTACATTTTTTCATAGGTAAAATCTGAATTTTTTGACGGCCGGTTCTCCTTACCGGGTGCTCCAGAGGCACCGTGTATCTTAGCACTAAGGCAAACAAGATAACACAATAGGTTAGAAAGAGGTTATGCCTTCAACTGTCGCCAAACTTTTACCATTCATTTCTTTTGCCCATCCAATGTGTTTAGGAGCCGATATCAGCCATATACAGCTATTTTTATGACCTCACATCTTGCTGAAGGGTTTATATATGTAGATTTGTACAAGACCGTAGCTAATCAGGTGTTGTCATCTAACATTGTCATTTTTATTGCATCAAAGGCTATAAGTTCTTCAAACAAACCTGAGCGTGCCTATCGTTAAGCAGAAGACGACGGCAACATCTAAGACGGGCTTAAACATCTCTTGATTCTCGTCTGAAAAATTCAAACCCAAAATTAAAAAAAGTACACTTCACTTTGAATTTATCCACAATGGGTTCTATTTCCTTATCCAGTAGCACACCAAGTTACCTAGATCTCCTAGATATCATTTTCCAGCAACACTACTGCTTGACTCTGTAGTTCATCTACATTCTAGTCAGCCAAGTGGCCCTTCTTTTGTTGGTGCTTTTTCATCATCGAAGGCCTCGGAGAGTCTGCTGGACAAAATTGACACTTAGGTGTTGAGCGCGCTTTTCTCATTCAAACTACTGGTTACCTGACAGTTCGCTGATCTTAGCAACTTTTGCTTCGTGTTCCCATGGGGGAATTTTGCTAAATCCCGGTCTTCTTGGTATTCCGATCCTGAGATCTCAGTCAGGAGGATATTCACTAAGCCAGTCAAATTGCATGAAAATGCAGAGACTACCCATTGCAGCCTCCACTAGGGTGAGTAATCTCACTGTCATCCTATTACAGCAAAGTTTCTCGTGCTAACCTTCAAATGAACTATCACATCTGTCATATCCCAAGCACAAACCAATACGGTAAGAATATTGCAGGTGTGATCTTGGAGCATCATGGCGAATGGGTCTACTCAGTACACAGTGCCTGATATTGGGTCAAGCGTCTTTCGAACAGTGAATCCACCCACTGCATTAAAGGAGTTCAGAGGCCGTTGTCCATCTTCCCATTTGTAGTATGAAACCACATAAACATCCTACGGACTGGCACAAATACATCAAAACTGAATTTTATGGACTGTTTCTGATAGTATGAAAATGCAACATACCATTCGCCGGCCAGTTTTCCAACAGAAAGTCATACTAATTGTTGAAACCAGACACATGAGTTAAAGCCTGCAATCGGCGGCTTCCACTTTTCCCATGTGCTTGTGTGGTCGCAGCAGTACAGAAGCCCAGCGTCTGTATTACCTAGACCTGGAACTAGATTCCGGCTCTCGTATTGCCCAGTCACTCCGGTAAAAAGATGCAAAACGTGTTTTTGATTTTTGACGAGTTTGTGAAGTATACCACATCGAATTGCAGGGAAGGATTGCGTCAACCACCCGGTGGCCACCAACTTTGGTTTGCGCTGCACCTGGCATCAGCCACATTGCTAGGGTCCTGCTTTCAGTTTGCATAACTAATTTCAAGAAAATGAGGACTATCTGTCATGGCCTTGGCAACTGCTTTGGCAACCATTCGTCGTGAGGTATACGGTCAAAACTACCTTAAAAGCATTCACCTTCACAAGTTGCCATTAGCGTTCGGTGATTACTTCATTCGCTTTTAGTTGAGTTTGCTCAGTTTGTTCATTTTCGTTCCGAAGGTGGGGCTCACATTCAACGAAAGGATTGCATGACTTGTTGCGTACATGGATGATAGACAACCTCAAACTCATTCGAGCTTGCCACCGAGTTGGTTCTGAACGATGCATTATCGTTCGATACGAATTGCTTGTGCTCAATCCAGAACGGGAACTGAAGGCGTTGACAGGTAAGCAAATATTTTCGTGGGAGAACGTGGAAGTTTCTGCAGGGTCAAGGTTTTTTGGAGGCGGTGATTTTTATAATGATCAAACACCTCGCTTCTCAGGTTAACCCTGAAGGAACAACTGCCTAAATCTAATAACTGACTAGTTGACCGCATGTGCCTAAAGGAACATCTTCTGAACAAATTTGGGGCTGGTGAATTCGCACAATGATGGTTGCCCTGACGGCCAGAATTTTTATTCTGATTGATTTTCTCTGCTTCAACCATGTCCAGTGAGTAGGTATAAAAGTTATGGTAGTGTTTGTGTCTAGTAAACCAGTTTAAACTGAACGCTGAACGCTAAGCCGTTGTCCTTCCTGGAGAAAGTTTTCAGACATTTGTCGTGTTAGCTGTTGCACTGAATGACCCACAGTTGGTTCCATACGAGCCGGCGAGCCGGAGTCCTGTCAAAGCCTTTTTGCTTTTAACTCGACAATACGGATGATGAAACCTCATATCCTGAGTACTGAACACATTTCCACAGAAGATACTTGTTCCGTTTCGCACATGGCTCACTTAACTAGACTCACCAAGGTTAATGTAGTTAGGAGAGGTGATTTGCTTTTAGAACAATTGAAAATTTCCTGATAAATGAAAAAACTTTATTGGGTGTAACCACAAAGCATATTCTGACGGAGTTTCTGATCAAATTTCAGTGTGACAAATTCAGATCTACGCCATTCACATAAAAGAACAGAACTCGGTTCTATCACTATATGAATCACAGCCATCTGCATTAGCTTATCTCAGTAGTAGAATCCAGGCGTTTTGGTTGGATTCACATTTGGATTGTAAGTTAGCCTATTAATGATCTTCATGGTATCGAAAAAAATACATCATCATGTGCACAACATTTTTTCTTGTTGAATTTTTATGGATCAAAATTTGATTTCCAAATCTGGAGTGTTCGTTTTATCACCGGTTTTAAGGACAGAGGTTATCAATGTTTTCTTGTCTGAACTTTCACAGAGCCGTCTCCGCAAGCTCGACGACCGGTGTCGATTTCATTTCATAATTCATGCCAGTAACACATCGGTTCATCACTGTCATACATATTCATCTGCTCACGTCCTACTAGGCACGAACCAGTTAATCCCACACCCGAAAATGGTGGCTGTCCACTCTGGGGAATTGTCACCTTTCTGTGTACTTCAGTGTGATGTGATCCACTACAACCACTGTACGAGCATAGGATATAGATGGAAGCCGTCTTTGTATCTGATTGGTAACCTTCATTCTGATCACGTGTCATTTTCGAGGAAGTCTGGACCCGATCGGTAGGGAGGCATTGGACAATTTCATTTGAACAGTTTAGTTACTGAGCCCCCTTGTAGTCAATTTAATTCAATTTATCAGCTATAAACCGTGTACCATAACCACATTGGTTCTAGCTGCTACAGTTTCGATCACCGGAAAACGGGAATGTGGAACGTACAACCAAGCCTTGGAGGCGAAGGCATGTTCAGTTTGCTCGGAAATTGGGTAGCTACACACTGAAGGCGATAGCTTTGATGCATGAGCTCCGTTGACTGCGCAATCGGGCCATTTCTGCGAATGTCATTAACCACTGGTGATTTGAGTCCCCAGGTCCCAATCCAGGGAGACGGCAGTTACCCACCCGACTAAGTTTACTGGTTAGTGTTTTCGTACTTCGTTGCCAGGTCATACACTGTCCACCTCTCGGTCGCTTCCACTCAGTAAAGGGCTTGGCGAAAAGAGCTCTGCGGTCTTCTGGCATGCGGAGTACATGTCCCAACCAGCACAGCCTATGAAGCGTGAGTAATTCATCTATCGCGGGAGAGTTCCTTCTTCCTAAGACCATCTGGCGTACCTCGGCATTACTAATCCGATGTTCCCACCAGACCCGACCAATGCTTCCGATACACCGGTGATCAAACACTGACATCTTTCGTATGCTCTCTGCGCGTACAGGCCATGTTTCTGATCCATAAAGCAGTATGGGCAGACAAACGTCACGTCGGCGCCATAGGTGTCGGAAGTTGGCAAAAGCTGCCCTGGCCTTTCCGATTCGAGAAATAATCTCATCTCTAGGCAGTCCACCGAAACTTATACAGCTGCCCAGGTAAACAAACTTATCTACCAAGTCGATTGGTTCGCCCGCAAGCATGAGGTTTGCGTTTGATCCCACCCAGTTTTGTAGCAGCACTTTACACTTTGCAGGTGTGAAGCGCATACCAAACCGTGCGGCAGAGTTATTTAGGTTAGTTAAAATCGTTTGCATTTGGGAAGAAACTGAACCAAGGAAAGCAATATCATCCGCATACTCAATGTCTGTGAGCGACCGTCCCAGAAGCATTTCGACTCCCGAGGTTTCAGATGCAGGCAGAGAAATTTCAAGCAGCACATCAGTAACAAAGTTGAAGAGGGAAGGTGAGAGAGGGCAGCTTTACATCACTGAGCATGGTGAAATCAGGCGACAGCTTGCCGTATACTCGTACGCGCTCACAGGAGTTCACATACAGTGCCTTCATAAGGGATATAAAACTGGAAGGGACACCTTTGATTGCAGACACTGCCAAAGTTTCTGACGATCGAGAGAATCAAAAGCAGCATTCAAATCAAGAAAACCAACAAACGTGGGATATTTGAAGGAGTGGCGCTGTTCAAGAATTTGTCTCAAGGTAAAGATATGGTCGATGCATCCTCGACCAGGGCAAAACCCAGCTTGACTCTCACGAATCTGTCCCTCCCGATAATCCATCAACCTGCGCAAAATAATGCCAGAGAGCAGCTTAGATGCGACGGATACCAGGCTGATAGCACGATGGTTTTCACATGACGTTCTTGTTCCCTTTTTGAAAACTGGGATGACGGTCGAGGAGCTCCATTCGGCTGGTATTCTGTTTTCGTTCCAAATCTTCTGCAGTATGGTTGTCAGACTGTTCACCAGGACCTCGCCACCTTCTTTGAAGAGCGCGTGGTGTAGACCATCAGGGCCGGGTGCCTTGTCGCGCTTCAGGATTGAAATCTCACACTGGATGCGGCTACTTATTGTGGGTTGGTGTCAATGTTCCATTCGGCCCCGCTTGGTTCTTCCAGCGCTTGTGTTGAAGGAGACCAGGTGAACTGTTCTTGGAAGTGCTCAGCCCACCGCTCAAGACGGCGATTGAGGAAGCGAATTGCTGTTCCGTCTTTTTCGCACGTTGTCTCACTGACACCTGCCTTCTTTTGACCGGTTGATCAAATCAGTTGAAACAGGGCGCGGCTGTTGCCTGCAGCGAAAGCCTTCTCCGACTCCTGGGCCTTCAAAATCCACCAGCGTTCTCTGTCATTCTTCAAGCTCCTGATTATCCGGTGCTTGAGGGATCTGCGTGAGCCGTCAAAGTCGCTAGTTGCTGGTACGGCATCTGGCATCAATAAGATCTGCTGATCTCGAAGATATCCAGTGTTCATTGAGTCGAGTCCGGTGGGCTGGACAAACAGTTCTGAAAGCTAAGAGCATTTCTTCTTTAACTCGCCTGCATTCATCCTCCAAGCTATCTTCGTCGTCCACATGACTGCGTTTCCAGTAACTTTCTAGCCAGATCAGCTCGATACTCTTCAGCTACTGAAACTTGTCGAAGTTGATGAACGGAGCTGCTCTCTTTCGGCACGCGTAGTGCTGGCGGAAAGCAAAGTGCTAAGCGGGCCCGCACGATGGCGTGATCAGAGTCAAGTTGCGTACCCCAGAAGGAGCGACAATCCTTAACTGAGGCTCTCCATCAGTAACTGATAGCCATATGGTCCAGTTGAGCCCACGACTGTCTTGTGGTAGGTGGCCTCCAAGTAACTCGGTGTGAACGTTTATGTTGGAAGTTCGCACAACTGAAGAAGTCACTCCCCATTATCCGTACGCTGAGCATCGACTCCAAATTTACCACCTAACTGTGCTTCTTCCGGACTTAGTCGTCCAACTTGGACATTCATATCACCCGCCAGGATTACTATATCCGTCCTTCTTGCCGACCGAAGCGGTCGTGACAGGTCTTGATAAAACTCGTCCTTCTCAGTCTCAGAACTGCTACCTGTTGGGGCGTATAGTGATACGACAAACAAACACCGTTTACCGCGTCGACCTGCGTTAATCTTAATTGAGCCAGACAACCGCACAGCGCAAAGGCGACTGTTTACTGGGATCCAGTTCAGTAAGGCGCTTTCAGCCTTGGGGCTGAGTGCAACTCTCACACCGTAGACACCACGAGCCTTTGCGTCAGGATCACCGGATGCCCGAAGAGTGAAATGTGGAACATCTGGGTTCGTCCCAAGCGGCTTGAGGAGCACGCCCGAAGTGGAGTCTAGTATGCGTGTTTCGGAGACACAACGTACATCAATAGAGAGGGAATTAAGGTTTCAGCAAGGGATGCCTGTTGCCCAATTTGACATAGAGTACGGACATTAAAGGCTGCAACGTGGATCAGGTCTTTTGAGGTTAGTAGGTGACTAGTTTGGTTTATTTTTCTGGGTGATGGTTGAGACACGAACAGTGGCTAGTTGATTGGCAGATGGGTTGATTGCACTGCATTGTACGATGGGTTGGGAGGGAGTGAGGGAGAAGGCCGGATGATGTATGGTTTTGTTCGGGAACCCTTCCCTAGCCTCTGAGTCAAAAGTCTGAACAGCGAGACAGCGGTTGTTAGGGTTTTCTTGAGGGACCCTTCCCGGAGCCAGTGACTCAACAGTCTGACCTACTTGGCTCTAGGGGGCGGCCTGGCCCGAGGGCGCAGCAAGTAGGGCATTACTGTCTCATTCGTAGTGCAGCTGCGCACAGCAGGTGCCCTTTGAGCAGCACCGGGCTCCTTGGTTTTAAAAGTATTTTGACCGTAATGAATAATGCGCCGGCAATCACGGTCAACCGCGGGCGATCGGAGTGTGTGTATTATAGGGCTGACCTTTTCTAACCCGTCCCTCCTCGGGGGAAGGCAGCATCGCTGCTTCCATAAATATGGACATGCTGGTCGCCTGGGGAAAACGCCCTACTGCCTTCACATTCCTATCGCAGAGAACAGTACAACTTTACCTCCAGACCGCCTCGTAATACGATTACTCGTAGTACGGGGACTCGCTGTTCTTCGTCAGGCTGCTCCCCGTTGGCCTTCATTGCAGCACAGAAGCCCGACCACCGCGACAAGGTGACAGCTTTGGGTCGGGCTCCCTTGGAGGTATGCATGCGAGCCTTTATAGGTCAAAATCCTTTGTTGCTCCGACTCACATAGAGTTCATTCACATACCACACCTTAGTTTTTACAAATATGTGGCTGAAAATCCTGCCTCAAATGTATGGATCAGGTGACTGCCGTTCAAAGCTCACTATATACGTTGATAGCGACAAACTTTGTGTTGGAGACAGTTCAGTTTCGGTCACCCATCCAGCGGGGTTTCAATGACTTTTCGCAACCATCGTTGTGACCAACCAACCGTTGTGACAAACCAATTCAGTGAAACAGGAAAGTGAAATGAAATAATCATCAATATACTCACTTTCACGGTACTTTATATTAGGTACACAAACAATGGTTCTTATGGTTCTTATGGTACTACGCGCAACATATATGCATCGAGGTGAACTGACAAGAAATCCTGTCACTCAACTCTTGTCCGAACAACTTGGGCTGATGGGGTGCACAGGATAACGGACCAATAACAAGCCTTTGACGAATTCCGGACTATTCCAAAAAGTACCCCATTGATATGAGAACATTTAGAATACAAATGCTTCTAAGTATCTTTCGCTAGCAAGCTATGTAGCAGCTGTGTTGAAAATTGTCTTTCAAATATTTCTTTAACAGCTCATCTGGACACTCGTTTCCTTAGAAGGGGTGTAGGAGTACAAGTCTCATCTCTGTACATTTTCCTAAACGTATAAAGCGGATAGATCGAAGAACAGGAAGACGCAGACGTCTGTATACAGATTGTTTTCAGAATGCTTTTCTTTACATCTGCTTGTATTGTGTCCCACTCATCAACACATTCCAGCGTTATCTGGATGGAGAATAAAATGCGCCAGCAAGCCTTATTATACCCCTTCAAAAACTGAGTTGCAATTAGAGTCGACCTCGTTGTTCAGACAGATGTTATCAGCAATCCCCCTGTAAGACAGTCCTCATCCGCAAGTTGTGACCTGAAGCTAATCCAGCCACCTGCCTACAAAAAGTTCCCTTGAACGGACATTGCTCGCTAAGTGCAACGTGTTAGCTTATCTGAAAGCAAACCAGTGAGTATATGGTATTGTTCAATGACGCCTTCTATGTACTGTAAAGGTTGCAACAAGGGTTGATTGGGAACAAATTGACACGATATTCAGAACCAATATGAGCTGGTCTAAATTTGTGGGTCGTTATCTATTTCACTAACATTCATTCTGTTACTGGTAGTGTGAGAAAATTTGGCTATTCCCATCCTGTAGGTGAAGAGGATCTATGCTCTAAAGCCAGTTAAGTGTTTATTCTCTTAAATGAGAGGTCACAGGTTTGAAAATCCCTGTGTTTTTGTGAGATGCGCATTGCCGATGCTTTCCCACAACTATGAAACCGCTACACAGCAATTCTCGGCCTTTCAGCATGGACTGGCTTTTTTGCGGGACAAAATTTCTACTGGACATTCACTTTTCATGCAGGTTGTCTCATCATCAGAGTTAGCGCAACGGGCGACAATATATGTGGTTCTAGAACCGAGGTACATCTAGGACTCACAACGGATGACTGTCCCGCCAAACAATATGTTCACCTGAAGGGTTGAGTCGCTCATTTTTCTAGTACGATTGTGGCATTCTGCTCATTTAAACAACCTTCTGGCGGACGTTATAACTTTCTGTCCAATCCACCTTGTTTCCTGAATTTTGAAACTATTCAGTGTCAGTCCTAGTCGACTGAAGTAACTGAGCCGACTTGTGTATCATTGTGATAAGCATTTTGTAACCACGATGCTACCGCTATGATCCCCGAAACCTTATAGACGGACGTTATCTTGTCACTC
This sequence comes from Opisthorchis felineus, assembly GCA_004794785.1. Taxonomy (NCBI): domain Eukaryota; kingdom Metazoa; phylum Platyhelminthes; class Trematoda; order Opisthorchiida; family Opisthorchiidae; genus Opisthorchis; species Opisthorchis felineus. Next base: position 373,094 of record SJOL01005532.1, read on the forward strand.
CACAAGGTCGGTATTGATAATAAATGGTGTCGGGGTTCGGCTTTATTAAGGTGCCCTTTAAATATCCAGTACGACGCGGTACGCAGTCTCCCATTACCACACGAGAGAAATTTGTGCTATGATAAAGCAGGCATGATGGCGTTCCCTTCAATGTGAAGATTGTGCATGCACCTGTTCGTTAGTTCGGAAAATTAGCCTGTGTATCTTGCTTGTTCAATTACTTACCCAGGTACTTGTCTCCCGTTCGCGCAAGTGATCCGCAGGCTGTGAAAACGTCTTCCGAGTTTGCGTTCACATCTCTCTCGTATGAACTATCCTCCCACTTCCTGTAGAAATTATTCTGGTTAGTCTGTACCGTAGGGATAAGCATAGAACTCGCGTTTCTCTCATCCTTGACCGTACCGGGATCGGAACTCCGAACATATGGTGTGCAAGAATAACGCATTACCAGCACTTCACACACTCGAATTATCACATCTGCGGTTCAAAAGGTGTTATCGGCCTACCGTAATTCCTGAACGACTGCGCTATAACTTGCCTGATAGTGTTATTCTAATGACTTTTGTCACGACTTCTCTGCCAGGCAGCGCTACGGGCGCTTGAAACTGGATAGACAATTTTAGATCAGTTGTGAATGGTTGCAGAATTTGTAAAACTTGCATACGTAGCACTCTCTTTTGGAAGGTCCACATGTCCTGCGGGTGTGACTTAATAACAGCGAAACTGGAGTTCGATGTGAACCACCCAGGACAAAGGCTCCAGGACAGGAGTGGTGTGAATGTCAATTCAACGAATATCGGAACAACCTGCAAACGACTCCTTGAATTGTTCGCGGTACTCCTTGTGAGTAGCTTCCCTTACTGATTCCAGTAGGCTAGGTTCTGTCATATGACACAAATGTGGACACCAAAGTGGATACGCCTTAGGCCTCTTATAGTAGAGGAACTAGAAACACAGAGTGCCCAGTACTAAAATTGAAAATGAGAAAACTTAAGTCCAAGGGATTTGTTTTCCAGTTAGAGATGGCCTTTATCGGCATTTCCTTAATTTGGTCAAACAGCATTTTTGGTAAAGCTCTGATTCTCTAGCACACCCGACCAGATGGATGGATGGACTGTGAGATATTCCATGTAATTTCCATGCAATTCTACACCTTCCAACACTTGCGTAGCCCAGTAGTTTTCCTTCTCACTTCCGAACAATGAAGATCTGCGTGACATTTTTCTTACAGCTTCCTAAATCAAACAAACAACTATTTCACCCAAATCACTAACAAAGCCTGAATGACCTTAAACTCTCAATCAGCCGCATCCCATTCATAACTATGCGTCGGACTGCCTAGGTCCACATCACCATACTGTGGTTAGATCAAGGTCGGCAACTGACTGACCTAGATAGTATTTCGCAATGAAAAAGTATATAACATGTTTTCTGTGCACTGCGCCTGAAATCAAAGTTAACCATAATTTCGATGGACAACTTTTCTAGGTGTTTTATGTTGACAATTAGTGCAGTCCCTCTTTATAGAGACCACTTCCTTATGTGAACGGCTTTCCAATTCTACGAGGACTCCATTGAAAACCTACTGCGGAAGGAGACCACCTAACTGTGTGATGAACGCCCTTCTGCCAGAAAAAGTAAATAACTTAGCAATACCACGCGTCAATAACAATTTTGTGTGCCTTATCCATCTTCATCATACTATCGTTGGGCTAGAAAACCCACTAAGTTCATTTCGTATAGAGCTGTACCTTCAAGGTGGGAATCGGATGATTTTGCCCCCGTGCCTAATATCAGTAAACTGCAGATGCCTGAGTAAGACAAGTAAGCTGCTGCAGGAATTCCACCCTAACCTTTCATGCGGAGCATCGTTATTGGTTCCCACATATCTGCAGCATAGTGACGTGCCTTCGAACGTTTGAACCGGTCGGTACAATCCAGAAGTTCATGGTTCCCTATGGCAAATGCATACACCCAGTAGCCTATCAACGACATTTTCGTGGTACATTTCGTCAGAGCGATGGTCGTAAAATCTCCGAACGTACAACCACAGCCGCAAATGATCCAACTGAATGAGGGTAAAAGGGGTAGGAAGATTTTGGTGTGCGATAAAAATGGCTGAATTGGGATAAGGCGGATGCATACAAAGATGGGTGGCCTTTGAGCTCCAGATCGAAATCTGACGTTAACAAATTGAGACGTGACATAGAAGTCTTTGTTTGCCAATAAACCAAGCCGTTACATTCTGCTGACTGGGAACCCCTTTGCCCCATCCCAATTACGGCACCGAAGCATCAGTGTTTGATCACTAATGTCATATTGTCGATGATGATGATGATGCCCTCCGAATGTATATTTCAGAACGGCCACCTATCGTTACCCTTTCTACGCGAACTCCATCTCTCTGAACCGGACGAGTTGTCTTTCGCGTTCCTCATTGTCCCAAAAGACTGGCTTCCCTGACCTTTGCTTTGCACTTCATTTGTATGGCTTTCATAAGAGAATATGACTTGAAAGATGTGGGATTTTCGAGGTGATCCCCTTCACATACTACTATTGTATTGATAAGATAGTTATCCGCCAATGCCGGAGCACGTGATTACCTCGCGCTACCGTATTGGGCCTATACTTGATGAAATATTCGAACACCTGTGAGAAAAACCAAGCCAGTCTAAATGGAAAACAAAATGCAGGTCACTGCTTCTGATAAAAAGAGTAGATTGGTCAAGGCTATTTTAAATGGGGCAAAAATTAGCGAAACACACGGCTCAAGCATCATTAGTAAACGATCCTACTACAGCAACTGTTCAGGCAAGGGAACTCATGAAATTGCAGCTTCTGCTGATAGACAGCCGATCGTCAGTTATGTTTGAAACCAATTTCCACCGTTTAAACGCGCTCGACAACAATCAGCAGTTTTTGGCGAGAACGTCCCGAAAAAGGTACTTTTTGTAAAGAGAGTGCATCCATATCTGAGTGACCCAAATGGTCACTTGATGCGTTTGCAGAAACGACAATTTGCGAGACAATGTTTACTTTTAACAAAGTATAAAACTACCCAATCAATACGAAGAGATGCAAAACAAGGCAGGACAAACCTTAGGTTAGTAAGTTCTTCTGCTTTCCCCATGCAAAAGCCACTTCCACAGCAAAGCCACTTTTTTGAAAGCCTGTTGACAAAGGTGGCGGACCGAATTCTGTTGTACGGAAGCATGCAGCACGTAGGTGGATTCATCGGACAGAGCCATGAGGAAAGTTCACCTTTGACATCCAAATTAATCGTCATATAAGCTAGCACGACATTTTCGAAAAATAAGTAGAATTGGAATACCTTAAGTAGTCTACACACCATTCCAGCAGATGTAGCATATCTTAGTTTACAACGCCCTGCGCAGTACTCCAATTCGCATTAGAATCTGACGATGACAAATGTATTCTTCTGCACGCCTCTGTTGACAGTGTAGGTTCCGATTCCTGTAGAAAGTGTTAATTTTTACAAGAAGGTAAAATTTACATTGAATCGCACCCGAAGGTAAAGTTTGAACGTTAGAGTGACCTGCGGGTTGTTCAGGATTGACTGTCCAGAGTATATGGGAGTATATGACTTACCTTCAGTCGGTTCTAGATGGCAGGCAAATGCTTCTACACAAGCTTCATTGAAAGCCCGACCGGAACCTTACCGAGAGAAGTTCAGAATGACGTGATTTTTGATTAAATTATCTTGACGGCGTCGCGAGTTTTCGAGTTTCAAAAAAGCAACTGGGAGAACTTGAGAGACCTTTATTTCATCCCACCCACCTCAGGATTGTTATCACGATACTTGAGGGACCTATCAGAATACTCTCATACTATAATTGTGAGCATAATTACCTTCATAAGCACGGAAATACACGTTTGCTTAAACTACGTGGTAGCTAGGGAATATAGAACACTGGGGGGATTTTGAGCGCAGCCGAGAGAAAACAAAAAACGAAGCCAAAACAAAATCTCTTTGTTAACAAAAGCTCCACATAAGAAACCCCTTGTACAAAGAAATAGTTTTCGTGACTCCGTTTTTCTCAGTATGAATACTGCACTCCCTCTTCGTAAGAAAACTCCATCTTGGGAAAATCTTGGGTGAAAGGATTTTGTCAGTAGGTTTTCTGCAGTATTATCCCTCCATACCAGCATATTCCCTAGTGGGTGAGAAGGAAACGACACTTTCATGGAATAACTCTCAGACAAACAAAACAGCAACCGACCATCTGTGACCTTGATCCCGTTTCGCTTGCTAGACAGTGTAAAGACAAGCTGATTTATGACAAACTGTTACCAGTTTGTGGTTGGATGCAGGTCCACATTTGTTCAACCAATGCTACGGCTGCTTGGTGATTTTAGGTAAGACTCCTCGGTGTAACTGTTAGTCATTCGCTAAAAGGTCGAGGTTGTGCACTTTATTCAAGCCAGGTAGAGAGGCCAAAAGATTGCGGACGCACACGATGTCCGTTCAAGGCAGGAAATATATAAAGAAACAACGAAAATAAAGCCTAGGTGCTAAAAGGAAATGTTTTGTGCAAAGAAATGCACCTGTTGAACTAAACTGGAAGATTCCTTAGTGGTTTTCTCAACTTGGACAAAGACCGAATCAACCTTGTACGGCAAAACACCGGCCATCACCTTATTTAGTGGTTGAGGTCGTTCGGTTTATTTCTTGCATGAGAATTAAGCTCCAGTTTTCTTACACTAGTGCTGCCATCAGTCATAATAATGGTGTTAGCGCAACCTTCCAATGGTGAGGGAATAGAGTTTTGACGATTTTTGTTACGAGCTGAACCTCTAAGTAAGAAACTGTCCTAATGCTATGGGATGGAGTTTCTCATAAATGGGCAATACCTTCGACACCCATGTGAGAATACCAGTCGAAGTACGAGACATTTTGGATACGTGGGGAAACTGTGTGCGTACTGATAGCAGTTGAGCTAACTGCACCACTTTATCAAAAACTCATGAAGAGCTCACCACTGGACTATGAGAAATTTAAATGAAACAAAGTAGTTTCTGACTATGTTGCACTAAAAATCATGCACGATTACGCCCTGTGAAAATACATCACTCAGAGTTGTGTCTAGCACTAATCACACTGAGCTCTACTTGGCGACATTGTGTGGTCTTTGAAATGTCAAATAATTGTCTGGAGCAATGCATGGTTAGTTCCAGAGATCATTTTGGTCAACGCGATTCACACCACTATGCGTTTCATGACTAAACAACGACCCACAGTCCAGACCGCTTCCTCCTTTCACCCGATACGTTTCAAATTGTCTAAGGTACGTGGAATGGGAAGTTATTTAACATTTATATTCATGCAGATTTCATACATCAGTCAAATCCATGAATCACTTTACTGAAGGTTCCTTCGCTAAAGTCAGGTCACGTGATCCGATGAACTGTGCCTTAGAAATCCCTAATCAATCACTGAAATGCTGTCGTTTGTGATATGCTTTAAGTGACTTTGTTGCACAGAACACGCCTTGTGCTTCAGTTCGCGAGAAAATATACTCCGTTATCTTGGAATGAAATATGCGACGGTCTTTTCGCAGTACATTCACGTGAACACTATCGTATTCATTTGAGTTTCCAGGTAAAACCAAATTAGTTTGCAAATGATTGCACTTCGTAAATTGCGTATCATCCGGGTTCAAGTAGAATATAAGTTTTACTGAAGCGGAATTGCGGAATTGCGCCCATGCAATTAGCCTAAAGGGGAACGAAACTAGCCGATGGCAGTCAAAGTTTTCAGCCATTTATAAGCAATGTTAAGTATGAAACTTTTTTGCGGAAATATGTACTTACGTCAGAAACACCTGGTGCCGATTTCACCGACAACTCTGTTCGTGTCCTGCACTGCTTTGTTACTCGTATCAACAGCTCAGTGCCATAAGTTCGAGGAATTTATCCTCAGGCGTGCGTGTGCAGTCAGTTAATCCGCCCACAAAGGGTTAACACGATCAAGCTTAGTGATGTCATCTTCAGTATACGACTAAGCACATGGACCCTCATTTACTTCCAAGCCACCTACGCAGAAACTTAAACCGATACAATTTGTTTACAGCTGGATTTCGATGATATGTTTTTATTTATTTCCTATTTGTTGTGACTCCCTCAAAATGAGGCAATCAGGCGGGTATATAAAAGTGATTTTTCCCGCTCCAGATGCCTCAATGAACCCACAGATCTTGTGTCCCACATAAAGTAAATTTTACAGAAATTTACGTTTCCGCAATTTGTAGATCATGTTATTGCGTACTGAGCAGCCGATAAAATATGGAACTCCTTGAAAATCTTCAATAACCTCCTGATCCACTAGTCGTTTCCTGGAAGTGACGAAATCGGCCTCCTTGGCCTCTCCGAACAGAACGAAACCCGGAACCATATAGGCCACAAATAATTTTGGAACATTCTAATAAAGTTTTAGCTATTTTAGCCCCAAAAAATACCTAGCTTCAGATGAGGCTGAATATCACTTGGGGGAATCTCTTCTTTTCTATTGCCAGCATGAAAGGGATTTGGACCCATTCAGTGGGAGGACGTCAAAGAATTTTCTGTGCACCAAGTTCGGGTATGGGAATCCAGATTGCATGCAACCTTCCCTAGACAACGAAAACTAACTTTATTATCGAGAAGACACGTGCACTACTTATGTGTAAGGTTTTTTCCCTCATAATGATCCAGCAAATATGCTTTTCATAGACGTTTCCTGTCAGGACTCTACTTTGTGAGACGTTTCCATGAGAATTATTAATAAAACTTAGCGCAAGTGAATCGTGTCGATATCAGCGGTCTAGAGTCTGCTAAGTTCTTACGAACTGCAGGAGTTTCTCAATGAAGCATTCCTTCCTCACTGTCACCTATCTTCACAATGTAATTTCAAGAAAATTAATTCCACATTCTCCACTGCAAATAATGACGGTGTTTCTTACTCCAAGCAGGTCTTAAAGGAAGTGCTGAACCAAGAGGAAAAGAGGAAAAGAATCGCCACTGACTGATTGATCATGGGGTACCATGATGTACTTGATGCTACAGTTCTGCCCGAAGTCTTTTATGACGGTTCTACGTGAAACATGCATAGCTGAGTAATGAAACGTATCTATTATGCGTGCTCTAGTTTTACAGTTGTCCGCTCTTGAAAAAGCTGCCGTATGATATCAGCAACTACCCGAATAGGTCCTTTTTGCTGTAAGGAGTTTCGAAGTGGACCCTTCTGTTTTTGCTTTATTAGTCAAGTAAACACTAATTTTACAATGCTTAGCGAAATTTTTGACCGGGCCCGGCCCTCTTTTGCATACTTCCGATGGATCACTGTGTCGTAAACGATGGTGTCCACTTATGTAACTTACCAAAGCTAAGGCTGAAAGCACAACGTACAAAAACAGGTTCAGTAAAAGTCTCTGTGGAACAGGTCAGAACCAAATACACCAAGATACACCAAATAACACATGCCCTTGTGCAAGACCCGAGCTCACAGAATCTGGCTTATCGATAAGCTTGAGGTTGCTTGTTTAGGCGTCGCCCGAGGGGCTGTTAGTTCTTTGTTTGCACTGTGTGCTGAGATACTTATTTGGAAAATCCACTCCATTCTAAGAATGGGGACATTCACATTTAAACCATATCCTAGGCTGGAATTTTGGGTACAACTTGAAAAGTCTAACATGCATCAAAATGGCATCAGTACCAACCGTCTGTCATATCGTAGGATGGAATTGCGTGTGTAACCATTGTCTTATGACGGTAAGAGCAACAGGAGCACCGCAGTGTTTTCAACTGTCACCTTACATATTCAGATATTCAAACTATTGAATATTTTCAGAATTTCTCCGTGTTCCGTGGGACCCGGTTATGCTACATCATGAGACGTTAATCGGAAACATTACGACACTAAGCCCGTAAGTCAATCAATATGGCCCTTATTTTATCAGTCCCGTTCCTCTTAACTAACTTTTCATTCATAACTGTTATACATTAATTTAATAGATGTACTTTTCATGTTTCTGATTTACAGTAAGGCACGTCGATATGTATAAACATTTGAGTCTCTTTTTCATACTTATTAACGTGTCGTTTTCAAACAGAAATATTAACCGACTTTATTTTCACTCTATCGCCATCGAAACATCCTGTATGGAATCCTTATAACATTAGACAAGAACAACTACTAGTAGATGCAGCCTACACTTAAGTAGTACTCGCTTCATAAAATAAATGTGCATCAACAGGCAATGGTTTTGAAAGAACTTGTTAGTAATTCAATGCAAGAACTGAATGCAAAGTTCCCTTCTGGGCTTGAAATCATATAGCAGCAAGAAACAGTTTGGACTTGACTGAATGCAAGCCAATATACTCATTATTCGAATAAAGCGAAGACTACGCGAAACACAGATGAACTGGCCAGCCCAGGCCCATGGTTATACAGCATGAGACGTATCTCGGCTGTAGTATAAAAGCGAGTTAACGCAAAACTAAGCTTGCGTCTTATGTCGGTGCTGACGGGGTCGTTTTGAACTGAAGAAACTAAGGGTATATACTTCTTTCTCGCTGAATGAATCGGGACTATTTGTAATCGGGCCGTACTACAAGTTACAGAGAAAGTTTCTGGGCAACCATTCTGTAGCATGGTTTTCTTCAGGAATATCTCCCCTTGTACTAGTTTATCCTGGCTGCACTGTCTTCGCGCTCTGTAGAATAAAGTCATCGCCAGCACGGGCTTATGAGCCATCGGGGTTTAAGTGGAGGACAGTAATTATTGATCGCAGGGCGAAATATTGACAGAAGGGAGTGCAGATGTTATCAAAATCCCCTTCAGTGTTTCAGGAAAAGTAGGTGTAAATGGCTGCCTGCGTGCTGCTACTGCTTTGCTGAAACATGTGGCATTAAAAATGCAATCAAAGTGCACCGTGCTACATCAAAGTTCTGCTCGGTAGTCTAGGATTTGAGTCTCCTGTAGCACTCAAGTGCCGCAGTATCGTGCACGCCAGCAGCTTTCTTAAGATATTTGTAAAGCCAGTAGTTTCACCCTTAGGATAGTTGAGTATAGGAAAAAAGATTTACTGTAATTAGCTTTCTTGAATGCGTCTTTGTTACAAAAAGTGTTCAGAGGTCTTCGTCAAAGCAAGATGGAACTAGCTGACCAGAACCCGACTCATCGGGTAATGATAGCCAGGTATGGGAGCAGATGACCAACTAGCCTTTTGCTGAAATTATCCCCCCCGGCGATTTGGATGATGGTTTTTACTATATGTCTGGTTCTTTTATGCCATTTTTGATTCGCACACTAAAAGACGGCATACTGAGTCCTGTTTTCAGGATCAGCTGGAACAACTTCCATTTATTGCAGGCTGAGCTAGTCCAACCCACTTCTTAAACTTCTGGTTCCACCACGCATCCTGATTAACACGGGGCCTTGTCTGAGCTGGCGTCTAGCCGAATCACGCTGTGACCTCACAAGGATATATCGTCCCTTTTCAAGGAATGGGAGTAACCTTTATGACTTCCAATGGACTCTGTCAACGTGATCGGAAGCACCAATTGAGGAGTTACAAGTCTGGTGTGTAGCTGTGATTACCCATAGTCAGCTGCAATCAATCCATTTAAAAGCCGTTCGTGAAGGAATGCGTAATAAGTACTGGTACTCCAGTTTTCGATTTGTGATTCACACCAAATCCACTTGCCCAGGTTTACCACGGAAATATATGACTAACGACTGCATGATCTGAACGTGTGTTCTGGAGTGATCAGGAATCAACAACCTAATCTTACCACTGGAGGCCGATAACTATGCAGTCGTCCTGGCTCCATGGTTGCACACGTCATATGTCATAACAGTGCACGATTCACCTAAACTCCTTACCATTGAGAAGAAGCCGGCTAATAGAAAGCTGTACACAGTACTTCCCTGTGTCCATACGATCTGTGCCTTGCATGTTATGACTAGGGCGTTCCACTTGTGCGCTTAACCAACTGGTTAAGTGATTTTGCAGAACTTCTACTACCTGAAGAGCATGGGGCTATGAACAGCAATGTTAGCTTGACCTTTCCTCCCCAATGACTGTCCCACTTTATTGCAACAGAATTCACCTGATTTTTTCAAGGCGGTATACAGAGGGGGTACTGTATCAGAGACCTACAGACTTACAGACATGGTCAGCTAATTACGAGTCTCTAATCGATTATACAAGGTTCAGCTTGGAAACCGAGACCTACATCAACACCTGTGCAGCTCGCTTCAGCAGTTATGCTGTTCCTGGTCTGGCTTGTAACCCTAACTACCCTAATTTAATCTCCAATTGGGCTCTCAGAAATGTCGCACCCAGAATCCGTAAAAAGGCAACTTGTTGACTACGATGTGAGAGGCGCGAAAGTGGTCTTCGGTCTGGTCGCCTGACTGATGTGACTGTAATTGAGACCTATAGAAGAGTTTGCGTTAAGTATGGCAGGAGAGAAAACCTTCGCCATTATTACCACTGACAGTAATACCAGTAATACAAACTGGTGCCTGACTGCCATACAACCACAAGAAAGGAAAACCTCAGCAAAGTATGGGGAGAAAAGAGATGGGTGGGGAATTAGTGCGAAGAAGTCCTATATGCTTAAGGGGAACAATCAAGAATGGAGACAACATCGAAATAATCATCAAAATAAAATAAGCACCACGTAGAATTAAGGCATCAATGGTGGGCTGACTCAATATCCTTTGAGAACCCCACCTGACATAACCCTACAATATTAGGCAGTCCGGCTAGGAGATGGCAACATGCGTACCACTGGGATCGGTTTCTTGAAAGGGGAAACAACGCTTCCTTGGGTGGACGGTGGTTGGGCATGGACAATGCATGTCCGAATAAACTAAACCGGGTAGGTTCCTTGTACTGCTCTAAACATACGGATTTGTTACTAAATACTGACTTACGCAACCCCTCGTTGCGTACTCGCTACGGCTAGCTACGTAAATAACGGTGAAGGTCCGGTCTGAAGGTCCTCGGAGTGGCAGGAATAATTCTAACAATCACTAAGTAAGACCGCTCTCACAGTTACCCTGTATACACAGCCTTTTAGTTTCATCGAAATTCTTTTCTGGAAGCGTAAATGATGCAAGCTGATGAAAGCTGCCGCGGCTTCGTTATCCACGCATTGACTTTATCTGTTAGTACAATTGCGCAATTGTCAAGATATATGAACCGATTGACAAATTCGAGCTGTTCGTTCAGAAATTTCAGGTAGCACCAGGGGAAAGAAAATCTTCAGGAAAAGCTTTAACTTTGAAAGTGTAAAACGCACGCTAATACATGGGGCTATACTTCGAATTCTGGTTAAATTATTTTATACGGATAACTAATCATCCGCATAATACAGGTTCATTAGTCCCTCTCCAGGCATGATTTTGATACATAGATTCTTGGTCCCCTGAAGTTTGAACTCCATGATAACGTCAATGACAAAGTTGGACAAAAAGGGGAAAGGAATCAACCCCAATGATTACGAGAAAGATTTTAGACAGTTAACTATACAACCCAATCTTTCCGGAGATATGGAAATACAGGGCATGAAGAACGTTAACGAAATTCAAGTGCACGTCTTTCTAGTCTAGAATCTTTAGAAGAGCCCACCGAAGGAAGCCGCGAGTGTTGGTCAGTCTGACTTGTTGCGCTGCTCAAGCACTTCACCTAATGGAAAGATACGGTTAGTGCAATCTATACCAGAGTCGCCTCACTTGCTGCGTACAGCAGGGCGGGTAAACAAAAACATGAAACCCTAGATGCCCCCTTCTACACTTTCACGGATTCCCTCTTCTACCCTACCCAACCCAATCTGAATATTCTTCCCGAAGGTCCAAAAACTAGGGATGACCACTTTGTTCGCCATGTATCACGCTCAGCTGCAGTTTCTGTTCATCCGATTTCGGTAACAAACCTAAACATTTCGAAGTCTGTTTTGAAACTCCAAAAGCCGGTCTACTCAGCTGCTTCCATTGTTCGCAAACTGGAGCAAGCAGCACAAAAAGCGGCTCTTGTTCGCAAGCTGGATTTCCTCTGCATTGATGTGTGCTGTGTGCTAGTGGATTCGTAATTAAAACAGACCTATTAAAACCGGCCCCTTGAACGCTTTTCGGATGATCCGACGTCTGATATTAACGCTCGCTGGAGGCATGTCTCAAGCGCTACTCGAAACCAGGACTTCTGTCCTCGGCCAACCTCATCCACGCACTGGATTTCCGATAGGATAATGGCTTTGTGTGGAGCCCGGCGACAGACTCCTATTGATCGGAACCAAAACTCCACCCGGCGCATCATCCGACGCCAGGTGAAACTGAGTGTCCGTGCAGACCAAGAAGCTTGGTGGATCCGAAAGTCCAAAGAACTGGAAGAAGCGAAAATAGCTGGAAATGTGCGCAGAGTATTCCACTTGTTTCTTTCGACTGGTCCTTGCAAGCCTCTTGCCGTGAAACTATCAGGGACCAAAATGGCTCTCTGATATCCAGCAAAAGAGAGCTTTTGGAACTTTGGGAACAATACTTCGAACAACAATTCATTTGGCTATCTGCTACCTCCAGTACGGAATGCCGGCCTCATCGGAAAGGTTGACTGTGAATATAGAGCCCCCTTTAGCCTCAGAAGTGTTCAAGAATATACCTATACTCAATCATCACCGTGTCCGTGGAGCTGACGATCCTCCACCTGCTCCGTTCAAGGACAGCGCTGACCTCGTCATCCAGTACCTGTCCAGCCTATCGGCACCTATCTGGGAGGAATGGGACCGTCCAAGACAACTGAGGTGAGTTGATGGTGGTGCCCATCACCAAAAAGGTTACTTGCGGTAAATGAAGTAACCACATGAGTGTCAGTTTGACCAGCCTTGTAACAGGGCTTCTGGCATCTTCGACTCCTCGTCTTCTTACAGCGGAACACGAATCATTGACCTGTGAGTATCAAACGGAAGTTAGACGGGGTGAAGGCTGCGTTGACCACATTTCCACACTTCTTCAAGTGTTACAGCAACACCATATGTACAGACAACCCATAATCTTGGTGTTCCTTAACTCCAGTGGTGCTACTATTGATTCTGTCGATCGGTTAGTAACTTTTCCACAACTGTTCGTCACGCAGTGCTCTAGAAGCCTTCCAACAAAATCAGGTCAGGATATTCCCGTACTTCTGGGTGTGTGAGAGTACGTGGTGAGTGCTCTAATGGATTTCATACAAAAGGTGGTGTCCGAGAGGGATGTCCACTCGCTTCATACTCGTTCGACTTTGTCAGTGCTGGAATAATGAGACTAACTCTGGAAGGCTTGCAAAATTCGTGTTCAAATCATTTTCGGGAAAATCTTGTCAGTCTAGAGTACACAGACGACATCATCCTGATCTTCGAAGACGAATGCTTAGCACATGTGTTGTTGAATAAACTGCCTCCCATCCTACTGTTTTTCCGTATGTGCCTTGCACTTTGTAAGAACGCTTCAGAACGTTAAGTTCCTGAACATAGTCCTTGCATTTCTCAGAAAAGCGCTGGGGGTTGTGGCGGATTTTACATACCTCGGTAGTTGTATTAGTTCTGACGGAAGGGTGTCTGATGAAGTCAGTGGGCGAATCCCGAAAGCCCGAATCACGTTTCCTGATTCACGTCAAAAAGTCATATCACTGGGTCTCAAGGGTCGCGTGTGCCAGGCTACAGTATGGGCCGTATTACTGTATGGTTGCGAGACATGGTCTCTGTAGGTATATAATGTCAGGCTTCTTCAGGTTTTCTACCACCGACGTCTTGGAAGTGTTGGGGGTGTTGGATGGTCTGAACGGATTTGTAACGAGGTAATTGGAGAACGAGTCTTTGGTTGCGCAGCAGATAGTTCAGTCGCAGGAAACATCCAGCACCCTCAGTTAAGTTAGTTCGGTCATGTTCTACGCGTGTCGGAATATCGTCTACCGAGAGAAATGTTGTTCTCCGTGCCTCCTTCAGAATGATGAAGACTCTATCCATCACTCTGTTGTTCCTTCAACCAAGTTCGCTTAATTTGTCCAGTACATCTGCACTCACTAGATCACGCGTCTCGTCTGTTCCACAAACACAGAAATCACATGACAAAATCCTGTCCCACTTGTAACCTTGACCGACAGCATGTGCACTACAATTTCCGATCCATTTTCTTTACGGCGCTACCGCCTGCATCACGTGCCCGACTTCATGAATTTCAACCACATCAAGACAAGTTGTTTTCAAGTTTGTGCAACTTTCAAACAAGTATGGCCATTGCCTTCTTCACATTTCACACAATAAATACGCATGCAACTCGGCTTAGCACACACACAGGGCAGGAAGACAATCGAACCCCACGGACAGTTACGGAACACATGTAGCAGTTAGATTTCAAGGAAAACACGTCTGGCGGGCACCTAAGAATGCTTGCCACCGGTCAGTATCGGGTCCCCCTCACACCCACTCTTCTTTTTCTTTTCGCCTTAAGGCTTTAAGTAGAATCAACTAAGCTCTGTTGTTGTACGGCAGTGAAGCATCAGCGTCAACACCGATGGTGATACCATCATCTCGAATAATGATGAGGATGCTAGATACAATTCTTTCCTAATGTTCCGGAACCTGCGCCTGACTTGCCGGAGATAGGCGTCACAGTGTAACGGAAGCCAGTAACTGTGTCGCGACAGGCATCACTTACACCTTATGATAAAACCGTCGGCTCGGGTACTTTTTTTGAACTCGGTACGACCAGAGATTTGTCCCGATTCTTTGGAGAACCTTCTTGTTCCCAAATACATACAACCGGCCATTTCAAGGGGGGAGGAACATAAAGTTTCCCATACACCTTTGAACAAAGCTGCAAGGATCTCAGCTGACTTAGCCCGATGGCATATCATGACAGAAAAGTACATTGCCACCTCAGAAATAGATGGGTTTTTTGTGATTCTGGTAATCGACTAAAAAGGACTCACTCCACTCCAGGGAAATCTCAGTCTGATAATGCAGAACATTGGCTTTCATCAAATAAAAAACAGAACCGTGTGCCCTTTGCATCGTCCTTTGCATACTTCATTGGATGCTCCTAATTGGTCTACTATTTGATTGACTCGGCGGTACCTGGGTTCACCAGTTCTTTGTTTTACTGAAACAATGCTGACAACTGGATGATCGAAATCCGAGTTCGGCTTCAATTGAAAGCTCAGTTGATTGGCTGGAGAACGGTTCCTCAAACGTGTGCCACTATTGGCCGATAGTATGGTCAACTTCTACAGCACCGGTCTCAACTAAGGTCTTTTGTGGCCTCTTAACCCCACATTGGAGACCTTAACTCGCAGACCGTGGCTCAATGTAAGGAAGCGAATCAAAGGGACATGGGCATAAAACATTCTGACCATCAATGTAGATGCTGATCTTTACTATATAGTAAGTTTCCAATGTTGTCTTTGATAACTCAACTACAGAAGGTCTTGTTTTGCTGATTAGCTAGATCAGCTTTTATGCGTTCTCAGACGCAGTGGCCAGTTCAAGTTCTTGAACTTTCTAGTTCCACTACCTGTCTCTGTCCATACACATGCTACGTTTGAGTTGTTCCTAATATGCCGAATAGTTGAATGCTACTCTGAGCCCGAGAGGATAGAGCATTCCGCATCAAGGTTAACCGTCCTGAGACCCAGCGGTTTCTGCTTGTACTTCCTATCTCTCGATCAAACCCTCCCGTTGGTTGTGCCCAATGTTTTCTGCGTCTTCCTCATGTATTCGATATTCACCCACAATCCCTCACGAACTTTTCACCCTTGACATGTTGAACCCATTTTGATGGAATTTCCACGCGAGATTTTCGATCACTTGTGTTACCACGTGCTGTGCGCGCACATTTGTCGCTAACTCAGGTCGATTCACCTTTCACTGCGGGCTTTCTTTGGACTTGCACCAATCCGTGCAACACTTAGATGGAAATCCCCATAATTAGAGGTTTGTGTCCATGTACATGTAGTACCGCATCTTATTGATAAACCTCAAGACCTCACAATTTTTAGCTCGTGATTTCGCACGTCATTCAATTAGGCTTCACAGAATATTTCAAGTATTTTACACCGCTCATATACTCCGAAACACCACAAGCAGAGTTCCCGGCCGTTAGTATGTCATGATTATCTCGTTCCAGTTACGGTTAATTTCCTTCGAGGAGGGCACTTGGAATGCATTCCATAGTAGGCTTTGGTTTATTTCACGAACTTGTGGCTCACAAAGCTTTCCCACTGCTAAACGAGAGGTACCTTTCTGGGGTTAAGTGGGGAAATTCAATGAAAACCTGCACCGAACAAGGGCGTAATCCGAATGGAGCTGCGTATTCTAGAACAACTGACAGTCAGAGACTGAGGTGCGTCTGATGGATGATATGGCCAATTTAACTCTAAGACTGCTCAGTTGTAGGGAAAGCTAGATAGCACAACGGCGTCCTCTCTGTCTAAACTAAGAGCTGCAAAGAACCGGCTGGTCGCAAGTACAGAGGGACAAAAGACGTTCACGATTTTCAGTATGACTTACATCCAAATTATACGTACTCAACAAGTGCTTCTGACAAACTGAGGTGTCCTACATGTGCTTTGTAACCTTATGTTGTTATGGCTAGGTGCGAGCTCCCTGTGGTTGGTAAGAAGGTGATCAATTCCCGACGGAAGTTGCCTTTCAATAAAGCATAGCTACATTTCTGTGGTGTGTAAGTGGACACGATAGACAAACGGTTTCAATGTTTCCAATAGTGCGAGTTTTCACCAAAATGTAGAGTCGGAGAGAACAGGCTACTTACAGGTATTCAGTCGAGCAACGAAGCCTCAGCACGCAAACTTAAGGCTGTACCAACACCGGCGCAAAAAGCTGCAGCAGCCATAGGAAGACTGAACTTTTGTTGTCTGAAGCGCCTATATAGAGAGGGTGGTGTAAGCTCAACAGTTGTACTTGGATCCTGCGTTCGAGTTTCAGATATGCCGCAGATGTTAATCGGTAGATTAACTGGAGTGCGCATGAGAACAGCATGTTTGCCGATCTGTCTGAGAGTTCTCACTCTAAAGACCACAATTAAAACAACAGAATGGGACCTGAATAGACTACACGCAACAGCAGATATGAGCGGTGGCGTGCAGTGTGTCAATTCCCAAGCGTCTGATTGACTACAACCGGGCTGTACAGAACATTGTCAGGTGATCGTCAGAAAACGTTTATCTGTCCTGTCGTATGCAGAGAATAAGTTGATGTCTTCAGACAAAGACCGATGTGACATGAAGATACTTTTATCCGTAAACTTCATGATTACATGTGGGTTGAGCTACTGACATGGCATCCAAATCGAGGTGGTCCCAATCAAAGCCTTTGGCTTAAAGGCCTGATCTGAAGTTAGTGGTGGTCGGCTTGAGGCTATTCGAGTAGCTCAAATTTTAGGCCGCAAATTGCCGCACTTGTTCTAACCCCCGTCCTGGAGGGATAGGGAGCTCCTGTTCACCCCTCATTCCACCTCAACTGTGGAGTAATTCATTTGGAACTGCGGCATTATTTACAAACACATAATTAAAACGTCTTTCCGTATCCCCTTAACCAATAAATGGCCAAGCAGTAGGCAGAACCAAATTTGGAAACGATCTCCAAGGTTAGCAGAATAAGTGACTGAAACCGATCATCAGGAAATCTCTGATCGGTGGTCCTTCCTTCCTTTCAAGGTGCATACTGTCCGCGAGCTACTGGCTTAAACAGTTATTTTGCCGTACTAACAAGGCGTACAAACCCAGTAACCATGATAATCGCTAAAGCTCGCGTAACCACTTACACATATTCAAAGGCAATTGCATCAGGCAGTCAGTTTACCACTGATGCTAATAGTTGCTACTGTTTTGCTTCATTGTATGGTCCATGTAAATGTTATTTACCGTGCACAACTTGTAATAAATCTCCTCCCTTGCTTACCAAATTACCTACCTTAGTTACGAACCCAGCACTACACAGGTGAAGGAACAAATCCACCTGAAAGCACTAACTAAATGGCTCAGAATGACAGACGAAGCTACCAAAACCTTTCTGAGAGAAGCACCAAAGCAATGTTGGCTACTGAAGGCCTTGGGCTACTTGGATATTGGCGAAATACCGGACTATTCGAAGCTTCCAAGAAGAATCGCCAACGTTCCGCTGTGAACTAGACAAAAATGGACCGTCTTCTCATACCTTCAAAAAACTGCCATGATGCATACATATTGACAAGTCTTAGGAACGAAGGATTTCGCATCAGCACTTGCGCAGTATTTTTGTTTTTGACCGTTCTGTTTTTATCGAGTATTCTGGCGTCTCAAATCTTTTTATTCGCCAATGGTAGCTCTTGTGAGTGCCCAATCTTCATCCTGGTTCGGTCCACTTAGACTATATAGGCCCGATTCTATACTGTTCATATTTTAGCCCCGTTTTGCTCCCTTTTTTAAGCACTACCGTCCAGTTTATTTCAAATTGTTGGACACTTTTTTAACGACCCAACGCTACTTATAAGATTGTTCAAGCTTACTCGACAGCCAACAACTAATTTCGTCCTTCTTGGAGCATGCCATGTTGTCCCGAGTTTTATAAATCTCTTTCTCTGCATGAACACTAAATATGCACGTAAGTAAAGTTCAACAACTATTTGCAGACTGAGACCTGTATAAGAGGTCAATTAGTTCGCCAAACACTCTCAGTTATACACTAATTTGGTTTTAGCGGGGAACTCTCAGCCGAATCCATCTGGATATCTCGTTTATGATGTTTTCCTTCAAATAAACGTGCTGCACAAGGCCGCCTCTTTTTTCAGTCAGTATGACATTTAAGATATCGCAGTACACTGTCTACAGGTGACACACTGCTTGTAGCGTTTAGAAGATTCTTCGGCGGCTTGGGGCTCATCAGGTCCCCGAGGTTACCTCAGTTATATGTTTTGCCTGAACTCAAATTTGACCGAATTTGGTAAATACCCTCATTTGGACACTAATTTTGTTTCAACGGGAGATTTAACTGAGTCCGGCTGCATCACTCGTTTATGACGGTCTTCTGCACCTGTCTGATGAGCACCAAGAAGGGGCCAAACCGATCGTGCGCTGTCGAAGAATTCTCAGAAACGCTATTAGTGGTGTGTTATGTTGACCGAAACTGGGGCTATGGGCTGTCGAATCGTTTTCAGCAACCGTATGAGCAGTATGCTACACCTAAATCAAATTGTGCTCCAGAAAGCCGACCTTAATGCTAGACAGATTGGAAGAAAGAGTGTCTTGGCTAGTGTGAACTAGGCCCTAGCATGTGGCCACTGTGTGCCTGAAGTACAGGAGTAGCCTGTGGATCATAGATGTTTCGAACGGAGTCGAGTAGATTGGACAGCGTACTAAGTATATCAGGCATCCTTCAAGCTAAATTGCTTATATCCTGAACGGAATTTCATTATGCAATTGTCTGTCCCGTAATGAACCTAGTAGCTAGACCTGACAAAAGGTGCTTTTTTGGATGCCTACTCTCCTCGGCGGCTGCGATCAAGTTTCTTCACGAAGCACCAGATGTTAATTAACACCGTAGCACTGTATCAGGCAAACAAGTCACACGTTTGTTTATTCACATTGATAGAAGAGCCTATTTTTGCTGTCCATTGACTTAGCTTTCCTTCCAAACGTTACCGCATGGCGATGCGTAACTCCGTAACACATACGTACGTCTGTCCTGATGTGTGGCATGTATCATGTTACCGGCGGAAAACTGAAATGCTTTAGCCACAATCCACTTGTTCTAGCAGAAACTAACTTTCAGAGACGTTAAAGCCCTATGGTTGCTTGCTTGTTTCATTTTACTTTCAGTAATCCAAGCCCTGGGGCCTTGAAATTTCACCTCCACCTTACTAAAAGAAAGCTGTTGCACGAAATGACAGGAACAATGCGGCGACTTCATCTATTAGTGTCGCTGGTATGACCAGTAAGTAAAACTTGATGTGAGGGAAAAAACAGGATTCAAGCAACTGTTCACAGTTCTTGCCACTTGGTACACAGTGGTCTGTGGAAATGGTCGGATCAGTGCCTGCCCATAATGTTCTAAGGTTTGAGCGTCAAAAAAACTGAGACCTAAAGGGAATCTCCTTTTTCCTTCACGAGCACATGACTTTTGGGTTACCATTATCTTCATCACTCTGCAGAAACCAAGGCCTACTAAGCGTATGGTCCGAACTGCCGGTCATCATCATCACTGACATCAATTCACCGGTAGTTCTTACTTCCAAAGTTATTCGCGGCTTACTGATTCACAGCTAAGTAAGGGCAATGGCAAGTAATTAAGCTGCAGAGGTTCTGTGCACCTTTCTGAGTGAAATGTGTTGAAGATAGTGAAGTTGTAATAACACTTCCAACTGAGTGATCATCACACGAGTATCGATGGAGTTGAAAAAAGCAGTATCCACAGCCTCGCTCTTCGCCAGGTAACATCAAGATATCTAGAATAAATACTGGCCTTCAACGTCCCCAGATGCGCTTCAAGATGTTCAGATATAGGTCCTCTTTCAAACTAATTGGATTCTAGAACGGCTAGAATTTCACTCTAAAGGGCGTTTTGCTAGAATTATTGTCTGTTGATAAGCTTGGTGGTGACTATCAGGAAGGTCAGATTCCTGAAAGCAACCCAGAACGCTCAGAACCTACTGGGACCCTAAAACTCCACCAAAATCTCAATAGGAAAACCGGCAAGCATCCAGGGCAATCAGGCATTCAATCAATTCGGCAACAGCCTGGATCGATGAAAGTAAAATTCAAATAGCTTGAGGTCCCTTGTAAGCGTTGAACTCGCACGGACTCGCTTGTTCGCAATAAACCTGTTGTGTTCCTTATCGGTGAGTCTTTTTCCGGCACTAGGCACTGGAGCAGAAACAGCATTCAGATATAACAGTGACTCACCTAGAATTCATTGGAGTAGAAGGAAGCTTACTTCGTTGTGCTTCAGGTAGACGTCAGACAACTGGATGAACTCTTGTTCGCTCTGTTCAACACGCAGCGTGACTTCGGTCATCGTTTTCAGAAAAGGTGTAAAACCCTTTTGAAAATTTGTGCAAGGCAATCTAGATAAGTGTCATTGGAGAGCCAAACTACTTCAGCCTGTGATAGAAGGTCAGGATGCTGCTCATTGTTTCTGCCAAAAAACTAAGTGGCTGCAGAGTTGTGGTGACAAGTCACAGTCATTTTTTAATTTTCGGACCAGACTCAAGGTTACAGGCGGCGAAATGAACAGCCAAAAATCTCCAACTGTGAATTTTCAAATAGCTGAATGATCTCCCATAGCAACTTACCACAGAAAGATGGTTGTTGTTTTCTAGCGTAATTCGGTATGTCTAAATAACCAGTTTTGGGGTGTGATACAAGTTTCAGCTGGAACCACTATCAGCGCGCATCTGAGCTGTCACCCAAAAGAAACGATAAAATTTTATGCTGGATTTTGATGCATTACTAAGAAACATCATAAACGAGTGATTCAGCTGGGTTCCAGATGAGTCTCTCGTAAAACCAAATTTGTTTGCAAATGGGTGTATTTCGCCGATTTGATGTATTACCGTTCTCGGATAATTCGAATTTAACCTACGTGGTTCACCCATCGGTCCTTGAAAACGGGCCCAGAAACCCAGCAGAAGCATATAGAACAGTCCTTATTTTTGTTACCTTTTTTCTAACTAAGGGATAGAACAACAGCTGCCCAGCTTCTAATTTTACATTTGACGAAGTCATTGGCTGATCTTTTCACTAGGGTACTGGAGACACCGTGATCACGAAGAATGCACGGCGTCCTAACTTCATTTAAGAATGACTGTATTGTTCATTACTTTGACATTTGAAATTCCCCACGTTTCTTTTGTCCCTATTTGTAACTCTCGCTCCACTTTTGTATTTAGTCTGTATGAACTGGCGTTTGTTTGTCCATACCACTTCACTTGTTTGGCCTTGAGTTCATCCAGCCATTTTGTGGCCGACCTTACGCACGTGTGACTGTCTCACGTGGGAGCCTGTTTGCTCATTTGGTTCGTACTTTTGTAGTTCAAGTGGACCATTTGTTTTGGACGAGTATCTACTGTCGAGGTTTGTACATTTTGTGAATTGATGTCTTACGTTAATAGTACCGTATAGAAACCCAGCTCCAACTTTGTTTTGCCTGCCCGGAGGTTCTGGTATTACGCGTCACTCGAAGACACCGTTTGCCCGTTACAATGACCAAGAGCAAGAAATACATACCGTGAGGCACTTCCTTTCAGATAAACCCGAGTATTCCTACTTCAAATAATCCCGTGAATTCTGGCAACAAAATCCTCACACACAAAGACTAGCCAAATATAGACGAAACTGCGGTGGACAGCATAAGCCTGGATAAAATCCAGAAGTGGCAAAATCAAACTGGACAAACTATTGTGCATCGGCATATGGAGAACTACGTGGAGCGCATGAACTGAAGTTCCTATTGGTCCTGGGTCGCTTAGTGAACTCTCAAATGGTCTAATGATGACTATGTCTGTATTATTACCCCGATGAAAAACACGAAGCCCCGGATTTGTCTTAGCACAGTACACTACTTGTAAGGTTACTGTCAACGGTCTTGTATGAAAGCTTTACGCGACTGTCACAACTATGCTGCACACGTACACGTCCATTTAACTTTATTATTCATGCAGTGTTTTTCTGTATGTCGGTACTGATCGATGCCTCGCAAAACATGTCAGTCGTTGTTTCAGAATGGCTGGCAAACAATCAGCAGTTTTTAAATGGATAACGTTTCATCTTTGACACAAAAGCTTCATCAGGCCAAGCGAGCAGGTCATCAAGTTGGCCGGGTTTTAAGGTAGATGGGAACCATTCAATAAGGCCTCTTTAGATTACCACACCAGATCAGTGTTGAATGTCAATTAAAGGGTCTCGTCAGTTAGTGGTCGTCTAAATCTGGCGTTGATGGGTTTGGTGAGTTTCAAATTACTTTTAACCGGGTTGGCTCCTTAATCTTCCACTTCAACGAACTTCAACTGACGATTCGCCCAGGATGCCACTGGTGGACTTCCTTGGTCTGTATGGGCTTGTAAATGATACGGTAGTTTAGTTGGGCGGAGGCGGAAGGGTGGGTGAAACTAAGTGCAATTCAGATCTAAGCTACTTCAGTTGATGACTCACATTTGCGGTAACCGCACGCCTCCATATGTTAGCTCGACTAATCTAAAGCCGTTCTCCACAGACTTGCCAGTTCTACTCCCTCTACTCTATTTACGCTGGAACGCTTGGAGATTCCCACCGCCTCGGCCATCAGTCTATGTGGCGTGGACCGTACACCCCACCTCAAAACTTCAACATTTTCTAAATCAATTTTTTGTCGCTTGTCCATTAGATGATCCGCCATTTCTGAGTCTTTCAGCAACGCTCGATATTCCTCCTTTGCTCTCCGATTCTGGTGTGAAATTCTCTGGCTATCTGTCCTATATAAACCCTAGTGCAATCACTGCATTCAATTTCGTGGACACAGTCCCTGATTCTGTTCCGCGGGATGCGATCCTTCAACTTCACCAGTGCAGAGCGCAGAGTGTTTCCCTTCTGGAACACTACTGTTATGTTAGCCGTGTTTACAGTGCCCTTAATTTGTATGGAATAAAGGCAGTCCCAATTTTTTCCTTGTTGTGTTTCGCCACCGGTACCAACACCCTTCATAGTTGACGCCTATTCAAACTAGCTGGGTGTCTACTACTCCAAAGTTTGTTCTTTAATTCAATCTGGGCCACTGTCCGACCAACTTCTTCAGTACACAGGACCCTTACTTACATTGATGAGACAACACTAGTGAATACCGACTTCGGATGGACAGTTGTTGGGAGCTAAGTTGTTGGTATAGATGAAGATTTTCTCCGGTGTTCGGACTGCCCATTGAACTTGGCAATTTTTTCGCGACTATGTTGCCCAGGGAACAATTTGACCAACAGATGAATACTTAGGGCTACAAAATAGTTCGTTCTAGTTTCCTCTGCTAAAGTTTCAGTTCGTTTTGGTAGTCTGCTGCCCGATCGGACACGCATCACCTTGCTGTGTGCGGCCACACCAACTATCTACCAGGTCTGAAATTTTCATCAGCTTTCAGCACTGGCTTGAACTGCTTTCACATTGCAATTGTTCGAATAATCAACATCTTAGCCTTCGTAATTGCTTGGTTTTGGTTTGGGGTTGCAGAGATCTGTGTGACTGGCGTTCGCTCGGCTTGACGTGTGTACCAAAAGGTGAACACCAGCGTTTAACACCAGTGTAGCTACTCATAGTGAGAAAAACAAATTATGTAAGCTTTTGCGATAGCTCTTGTTTGCTAAATGCAGCGCATAAGCTGAAGTCCAACAGGCAAGTTCACGTCCCCGCTCCTATACCGCCAGTCGGTTCACGGCTCTGTTAAGTACATCTGCCCGGCCGAAGTTTACAAATTTCCTATAAGTGAGACAATATAACCGTTGAACTCCACTGGCTTCGACGTCAATATGTGCAGTGTACAAAAGAGTTGAAGTACAGTAATCGCTTACAAACTTTTTGGACATTTCACATAGTCACCCAAGGCATAAAAGTAGGGTCACTACTCCTATTTGAAGGACATCAAGATTCTGGCAAGTGAAAGTACAAAACGCGCGACGGCATTCCTGTAGTCATGGTGATCCAACACAGCATGTTGAAATGGATCCAGTTTATATGCACCTTTGAGTAGGGGAGGACGACCTCAAACGGATAATGAAGACGCGACCAAACATCGAACAGACGGACCTCACGGCAGAATCAATCGCATGACTCTACCGGCGAAGGTCATACAGTACGAACCAGAGGTCAAACTCAAACAACCCAGACGCTGACCTATCAGGACACGAGCGAACAAGATAATGAAACTATTACGAGAATGTACGGGTAAGAAGGTACCCGGTGAAAAGCAGCACTAGCATACTCGAATCACGCAAGAATGTGAAATTATCATACCAATGTACGTTGCGCATCGTTAGTTTGGTTGAATTGTAGCTGTTGCATTTTCTGCAACCTGAGGACCCGATACTAACTAGGTTCGTTAAGGAAACGCTCTCGAGCACTGTTCTCTTTCGATGTAGGGGTTGACATTTACGTTCTTGCGCTTCTGATCCATCCGAGGAATACAGCAGGCACAGGACGTCCAGTTAGTTAAACATCGACTTGATGTATATGCTGCATAGCAAGCTCCCTAATCTTGTCCGGAAAGAAGGGATGGGTTCCGAAAAGAGGTCTTTACAAGCATCAGATATTTGGTATTCCCAAAGGGTTGATGAAATGATGTAAAGTTAAGCTACCTCCAAGTGTGTGACTGTAAGGTTTTGATTAGGCTGTGTATTGGGTTGAAGGATGCAAGCCTATAACAGGTAAAGGATGCGGTAACTTAGTTACTCACGCATAACAACTTACAGTTCGGTCGTATCGTTGTTAAAGTCACCGGATCATAAAAAACTTACTCTGGATTGAAGGAGATGATTTCCAATCTATTTGGACTTCCAAGTCGTTACCACTTTATACCATTGTATGGGCGTATACTACTGATGAGGCATGCGACTGGTCTGTTGTCGTGTCGAAGCTCCGCCCCGCGTCTAATGGAAGGTGAAGTTTGTTACGGAACTTGTGGAACTGCTTTGCACTATTCGTTTACAGTCGTAAAATAGTCAATGAATAACCATGGAAGTTCCAGAAGACTCATGAGGTATTCAGTTCTTAAACACTATGTGCATATGAGACGTCTACTTCCCTGTCCAATAACTTGTAACTGCTTAGTTGGTGTTTGCTAATGAACGACTTCGCGGCGAAGGGCTTTCCTCAATTTACCACCACTAGTAAGGGAAGTAATCTGAAACTATACTTATGACGATCAATTTAGATTGGCATAAATCTTTTACCGCAACTCGTTAGCTGTGTTGTGTGGTACGGTATGCTCAAGACCTCCAAACTGCAGCTGTCCACTAAGACTCATCCGCCTGCGCCCGTTCTGAACAGATTATCCTTTCTGTTAGCGCAACTATTCACATGTGTATCAAGCAACCCTCCCATACATTAGGCATGTGTCCACGTTTGATTTATTTTCAACCTAGTATAACACCAAAGTTGTGAGGATTCCACCAGTTGACGCTTTAGAATATAGAGTTGGCGCGGTCCTGCTACCTTAGTTTCCGGACCGTTCAAAAGAGATCCTTTGCTATATGTCTCGTACCCTCCAGTTAACGGAGAAGGACCGCAGCGAAACTGAAAGGAAGGCATCAGCGGTATTTTTGCTTTGAATAATTCCATAAAACCCCATACAGCCAACAATTTATCTTTGTATAGACTATGAACCATTGTTAGATATATTCGGATCTGAAACGGGAATCCAGGTTTATATAGCCAAACTACAATTCTGGGTTAAATTTCAGCACAACTTACAAACCGACGTTGTTTTTTACCGTGTACTGTCGCATCTACTATCTCATCAAATTAGCAAATAATTGTATCAATTTCGACCGACAGCGAAATCCGACAAGTTTCTTCTCAAATCCGTTCAGCATGTTAGTATCTCTCCTCAAGCAACCGCTATAGTAACCTCACATGACCCACTCGAGCAGGAAATTACTCGATATTTAAGAAACGGACTAAAGGATGAATATCAACAAATGTATCTTCGCAGAGGTGCTTTAACGATCGTGGGTGATTGCCTAATATTGGGCGGCAGTGTTGTCATACCATCCAAATATTAAAACAATGTGACTAACAGCATCCTGGAATCATCCCACTGAAAGCCATTAATCGAAAGGAGCAACTTGCGAAGCCATTAGGTCTTGCTGATCCAGTGAGAAGGTGCGTGTTACTGATCGTTGTCAGTGCTTTCTCAAAAAAAGAGAAGTGCTTGCGGTAAGCTGAGCTTCGGTTACAGAAAACGTATTCATTCATATCCGACTAGCTGCTTCTTTTGAAGTCTCTGGCGACGAAGAATTTAGCCAGTTTACAGGTTGAGTTTCTTCGGTAGTTCTGCCTCAAAGGAACCTAAGCTTTTGTCTAGCCCACCGTATCTTCCGCGGTTCCATGATCAAAGTAAAAGCTTTATTGAGACCTTTAGACGACGGCTTATGAAGCTAGGAATCGGAGAAAGTACCAGACAAAACGTGAACGTGTTTGCATTCATATCGAGCGAAATCCGGTAACTTCGTACCCAGTCAACATTTTCTAAGCGGCGTGTTTCTAGCACAACGCATGTGTTTGCCTCCAAAAGTAGTGTTATCCACAAAATGTATTATTTTCGAGAAACGGAAACATGGAGAGACCGTGTGGAGTAACGTCACGTTCATTCATTCTCAGTGCCCCCAACCCTGTAAGAAATTTTTGGGTAGGTTGAAGACAATGGACACCTGGAGTGGTTGTACAAAGCTTCAAAAATGTATTTTATAATGTCAAAGTGAGGACTTCGTCTGTGTGTGCCTTATCGGTCGAATGCATATCTGCATATCTAAGATGAACTGAAATGAACATCAACTGAACTTTTGTGAAAATTTAGCGCCCGAGCGAAATCAAACGAAATGGGGACTCGCATGCTAAGTATATGTAACCGAGAAGACAAAGCCTGCGGAATGTTAGTGCTTCGCTATTATCCCTTCAGCCGCAATACTAACAACTATCAATTTTATCACCTAGTGATGAATAAATTACAGAACAGAACAGAAATGAAATGAAGCGAACTTTTCCATTTTTCTTACGCAAGCTGATGACCTTATTGATCGCTTTGGGTGTAACTGTGCTTGCTGTTGTTTTCTGCCCTTCGGATGTATTGTCCCCGATGTCACAATATTTGTCCCTCAGCAAACTAAGTCAACAATAGAGTGCTTGGAATGCTCAACCTATGTACACTAATTCACTAAGCTGTCTGCTTCGGGTGGTGTCTCTTAATCAGCACCAATTTATTCTCTGACTGTAGGTTTTAGCTCTGGAAACATACTGTAAGATCGATGGTTTCATTCAGAACCTGTTTAATGGATGAATGCGTTGAGTGTCCCTTCCATTCAACACAATGGTTTACAAGTGCATCGGGTAGTGGTTAGCAATTAAAAACAACTTGAAGGTATAAAAATCTAATAGTAATTACCATGCAGCCTTCATACCTTAGGAGTTCCGTGTCAACTTCGGCTGGGATAGTACTAAAAGGATTCAGCGCCAAGTGGTGTGTAATGTGGATTTTTTATTTTTATCCTCAAAACAAAGCGTAGTGGGATAAATTGTTGTAATCCGACGTTTCGGTTGCCGTGGTCAACCTTTTTCAATGATTTCTACAGTTAATTGAATGTGAGTCCAACGCAACGTCATTTGGGTCCGCTATCATGTATTTTGATTGGTGTGATCCTGAGATCAGTTGGCAGTCAGACGCAACCAACGTGTGGGTGTTAGCTTCGTTTGCGTTTAGGTGTGATTGTGTGTACGTTGATTAGAATGTGTCTCCGTTTGTTGTTTTGCTTTCTGTGATGCGTCACTGTTAAGATCCCTGATTGAAGTCTGGCTAGTACGCCTATCCTTAGAGGCACAATGCTCTTATCTGCAAAGCCTTTGCGAGTGAAATAAAACCATTTACACCAAAATGTTGTATTTTGTTGTATGTATGCTCAAACCAAAAATCACCATATTCTACCTCCATTTTGTCGCAATTTGTTTTAATTAATCTCCCTCTAAATTTTTGGCGCGCCTTCGACTTTGAACATGCTGTGCTGTGGCTTCAGGAGAGGCTTCACATGTGTTTCGTGAGAAACTGGGAGCTCTATCCTTTTCACGGCGTTTGAGAAGGCGCTAAATGAATACATGAAGGATAACTATGTGGTATTTGTGCGTTCATCCAGTAATCGAAGCATCAACGCTGTTTTGCGTTGCCAGTCAGGTGCACTACAAATGCAGCAGGCGGCCTGTAAGACAAACGGAAAATCGAGGAATCCGAATAGGCTATTAAGCCGAGCGTGTTTTCTAATATCAAAATACTATGCGAAGCACCGGCTGTCCAGTGCGTTTTTTGTTCAATGAGGCAGGGGAATCATCTCTCGGTCACCTCATATTATCTTGAACACAACCATAGGGTTTCTATGATCGGCTTCCGCTGAATCGACAGGTAACCGAAGGGGAGTTGGGCACCTGGATGGCCCTGCTGAAGTATGGAACGCCGTCGTGTGAAGTGCGGCATTTTGTGGCCGATGAATTCGGCAAGGTCCTTACCACTCAGGACCTATACAACTACCGCCGCAAATGTCTGCCACCTCTGTTGCGTAAGCGATGCATAGTTGGGGTTTATTGTGGCAGATGATATACCTTCGGTCCTGGCAAAATTTCGGTAGGCTGGACGCGTACTTGTGCTGCATTCGGGGAAGGTCACTATAGCCACATATGCTTCTCCAGATGGCAGCAGATGGCGCTTCCCGGATGTAGTAAATGTCGATAGAACACACGCCACAAACCGTTTTGAGTAAGTTTTTTTAAAGCAACTGATATCTGGACTGTAGATTCAAGTTCTACACCTTCCTGATCACAGATGGCATGGGTACCGGACGCCCGTATGTATGCCTTCGTGGAAAGCGAGCAGTTTGCTCCCATTCATAAACTGTTCGGCCTGTGCACGGAAATGATGGGCGAATAGTATCCCGTGAAGACTTTTGCGATGGAAAAATTGGCATCACAAATGAGGGTAGCGAGAGTAGTGTTCGGCTGCGATGTCATGTTGTACTACTTCCATATTCGAAAAGCTATCAGGAAGCACGTATGTATCATATAACATCCATGTATTTTTGGTCACAGACACTCTGCGAATAGCCGGCACATATTCCACCGTATGGATCGCCTCGACAATGCCGTGCAGTTGGTTTTTGTTTGTCATAATACTAGCAGACAGATTCCGACAAGATCTGCAACTTGTGCGCCGCACGGAAGCACTATTTGCCTGTTACCTTACGGCCCAGTGGTTGTACACCCCCGCAAATGGGCTGCATACGCCCAATCCGGGATGGTCCATTTTGGTAATCTGATTCCCAGCACAGTGTGTTCCGGAAGTCTGTGTGCATCAGTATTATCGGTTCCAAGGAGGAGCTACTCGACAGCCGTGAGTTAATGGCGTGATACTTGGACTAACGCTGTAGATAGCCATTTAGAGGAAAGAGACGACGATGATTTCGTGTGGCTCATGCAAGACCCATCAGCTCCAGACTGTTCGTCTGTTAGTGAAACCTGATGCATTCCATGTAAGTCTCGTATTTTTTGAAGCGTTATAGTCAGCAGGCACCAAGGTGCAAGAAACCACGCTATCCAAATCAGCCGTTGAAGATGGCATTGTGTAAACAAGCCCATACTAGATCGTCGCCACTGAAGTGCTCTCTTTATAGGGTAAGTATTGCTCACAGTTTCTCAGCTGACTGTTTCATACTGACATTTCAAAAACCTAACTTACATTTTCTCACTTCAGGACGTTATTATCTCAATGAACACTGCGCACCAAGTTGACCGTACGCTTCCCGGCAGGAAATATGTACTAATCAAGACGACCAGTAAAATTCAAATTTCCATGTCGTATAATTTGTACCGACCGCTTTTCTCGGTACAGCTGAATGGGCACCAGTCGGCCGTCACGGATCCTAGCCGCATGTTAGTCGTGTGCGTCACCCGAGTTCGTTCAACTGTCCGCTATGATCGACGTATGTTTCATGTGGCTAGTTGGCAATGTCCAATTACACTAGCCTTCAGAGAATTTGTGCGATTTTATTACCATGCACAAAACTCCCACAACTATCCCCTCAGTACATCTAAGCGGACTTAAGAGAACCGATTCTTCTATGTACTGACGAAATCTGCTCTGATTTTGAAGGCTAAACCTATAAAAAACTCGATGGCGTGGCAATGGGTAACCCGCTTGGACTTTTATTAGCAGATATCTTTTTAGGCATGATTAATTGACAGCTTCCTGATCAAATCTCCAATGCAGATCAGTCATATTTCTACCAACAACTTGTGCGTTCAGGAATTCACCGCGCAATGTCAACTCGAGACTGTTAGCTTTCAGTGAGGTCATATCGATCAAGCAATACCACCCTAGTTTGTGCGCATCAAAGACCCTGACACAAACTATCAGCTTGCATTAAATTAAGAAATACGCCTGGTTGGCTCACCGTACGACTGGCTAAGTTTCACTGTTTTATTGCTGTTTATTCCTCACTATTTCGGTCTGAAGAGATGAAAGCGAAATGTCGAAATTCCGCAACTTTCGACTTCTGGCTGCATTATTCAGTCGTATAAAATGGACCCATGTAAGCCCTCACGGTTACCGAATTTCTCCATCTTGGACAGCAGCGCGACGAACGAAATACCCTTGCAACATGGTGAGACCGAGTACACTCCGATTCACAAGGAGTTCGATTGTGTTTAAAAACTTGTGCACCGTTTTAATTCGGGTGAGGTGCGAGACCTACTTCGTGTTCTTTTGTCGTACTTGATGATTCTTGGCGACCTGCTTGGTCAATACAAACGCCACCACAGGCAAGTTAGTTCAGGCCAGAGATGCGGTTTGTAGTGTTTACTTAGGCTACTTGGTTTTTGTGTCTAATTAAACATGTACCTAGCATATTACCTACTCAAGCCATGACAGCAAAAGCAGCGAACCCTAACAGAATTGCTTATTAAATTACATTCGCCACCGCAAAATCTGTAATGGTGTGTATTGTGGCGGCTTCGTTACAAATTATACTGATTTCGGTCAGTTCATCCAAAAACACCTGCGCCCTCTTCTTCTCTTTGAAGACGAGATTGATGTCGCCTGCATATTCCAGACCGACAAGGTTTTCGTCAGAAGCTATTTTAACACTGGCGTTCGCCTCATCACCTCACCGATCACGAAATCAAATAGGAATGGAGAAAGTGGACACACCTGACGGACACCGCGTTGTGTACGGAAGCTTTTGGAGAGCTCGCCAGTATACCCCCACACAGTCTGAGAATACGAAGAACGTATTATATTCACAAACATCCGGGGCATTCCTTGGTGAGCAGGCGTGTTAAGGAGAACGGACCGATCAACCGAATAGAATGCGCCTTGGAAATCCAGGAATACTGAAATTGTGGGCCGTTTGTACGTATAACGTTATTTTAGCACCTGACGGGTTGTACAAGGGCTAAACACCCGCCAAATCTTTCCGTACATGTCCGCCCCTTCTGCACCTCCTCTCCCCGACGATGCGAAATACTGCACGGTAGACAACTTCACCTCCACTGCATGCCCTCTCCCCAAAGTCATTCCTGCCCTATGTTGAACCCCATACTCCGCCTTCTGCAATGCAACAAACAGAAAACTAAAATGAAAGCAACTTTTGTCCAACGTCTGTGCCGCCAGCCTGAGCTTGCCGTGGTTGTAGCATATATCCAGGACAATCCTTCTATGAGTCCAAAAATCATTGATAGCAGAGCAAAAAATGCTAACAGAGACTCACTATGTACACGAGGTATGACGCCTCAGAAGCAACTCGTTTTGCAGTCTCCACTCTTTTCTTCAGGCTGTAACTACGCCATTCCGAGGTCACCTCATCGCACAAACACGCAACATCACCGGACATCTCACGTTTTTCTCTGATCTCACGTCACTGCACACTCGGAGCTGCCTTAGCTGCGTACATTTTAGCTAATGCGCGTCCCTCATAATCACATATGCCCACACCTGCACGCCTCGACCGCATACCTATTATCGACACCTGAATATCGATTACCGTTTTTGAAATCGGGTACTGTCGCCTCCCTGCAGTCATTAGAAACGGTGACGACTTTTGACTGCCTGCTTTTTCGGGCCGCAGTCCAACGCATAACATGGTGCCATCTAGCAGAGATTTTGACACTTTTCCAGATTTTAGGTCCCAAATGTAGAAACGGCTGTCTTATTGCCTCTTTTGAATGCCAGCAATGAACCACCGTGGGCCCTACCGGGCCTAAGAATATCCTTGATCCACGCTGGCCTTAATTTGTCACGATTCCTTGGCCAATCCTAACTACCACGACAACCCCAACTGACTCACCCAAGATGTTCATGTACGGGGCTATCCACGAACACAAGTACGACGTAGCGATGACGGTACCGCGACTGCCATACCCATTTTGATGGCTTGTCCGTAGTTTCCCATATCCCTGATATTTTCCGACCGAGCATGTTACGTGCGCCCACAAGACCGTCCCAATCCGTTGAATTTGTGCTAGAACTTCACAGAACTAGCCACCCTTTTGTGCGGTCTGCTTGTTCTGTCCATAAACTCACTAATTCTTCCAATGGCACTATCACTATACCAGGGTGAAGATAAAACCTTGCCGCGCACCCGATATGGCATGTGCTAACCATCACAAAAAAACAAAAAAACTTACTAACTGTGACGAATTCCTTGACTTTGTTTGACAGGACGCCTGCCGCAGCGATAGAATACTTTTTTATACAGGTCGCGATTAGCTGATCCATTTTGAGTTCGCGCGGATGTGGAGGGCATAATTATTGTTCATAAAGTCTTGAGATT
Source organism: Opisthorchis felineus (assembly GCA_004794785.1). NCBI lineage: Eukaryota > Metazoa > Platyhelminthes > Trematoda > Opisthorchiida > Opisthorchiidae > Opisthorchis > Opisthorchis felineus. The sequence continues at coordinate 406,662 of SJOL01005532.1, forward strand.
ATTTCCAAATTCAGTACAGAAGAAAACACGTGAAGAAACCATTCTTTCCACAAAATTTCCCAGCGTCTTCACGGGACATCATGCGAAGCCATTGGCAGCCACTGAAATATGAATTTCACGCACACTGTGGCCTGGATTATGTTCAAACAAAATTGCGGCCGCATGTGGAGATTCTGAAGGTTCGAATAAATACCATCAAATGTTAAAACTTTATGTAAAAGATTCCTTAGTTCAAACTACGGCTTTAGAAAAATTTGGGGTGTGCGTCTGAGGAAGGGCACACAATAATAGCCATCGATACGGTAATCCTATCCAGTATACCGTTACCGGTGCTCAAAATAGCTACCAAATTTGGAACTGTCTTGTGCATACATAGGGTTAGATTTTAATGATCGCACCAGGTGTGAAACCCTGAAAAGCAAGAGAGGAGTTATACATTTGTTCCGAATTAGGCTTTTTTAGAGCATCCTTTGACAAACAGAATATTTTAGCTGAGCAGTCGTCGATCCTGGCGGAATGCTTGATAATTACCAAGCCATGAACGCAAGGCCCATTGGGAAACCACCCAGAACTGCCACCCCGAGGTCGCGTCTCTAAGCCCACTATGTACCATGACAACATTCGAGGTGCAGTCATCTGGTCCTTTGTCACCGTACGATTTGCGTCCCAGGGGTTGAGAGAAAGGTGTTTTGGGTCCACAGAATTGAACATACGTTATATGTCATACTGACTACTGGGTTGCTATGGTGGAGCGTGGTAAAGCGGAAGCTGAACATCGTAGAAGGGAAACACGTGGTCAAACAGGATGGTATAACTCGACGGAATACATTATGCACAAGGTTGGTGAAACGTCATGGACAACCAACAACCGGTTTGGTTTACAAACTGAATCAGTGAACGTAAACTGATTCAAAGTAGTGACGGAAGATGACTTGGTATGACTATACTACTCGACAGTGCAGATGACAAGATCAGCCTAAACGGTAATTCGACGAAAACCAGCGCGAGTTTTAGATACCCGTATGTGTATCCTCAGCAGACAGCGGTGCTGAACAGCCGTATTTGGAAGCTACACCGGAACCTGTGGCACTCCTTCAGGAGTTGCGGACTCGCAGGAGAGTGTTCATTGTCCGCTGAAGCTATCGGTGAACTGAATGCGTTGGAATACCTGGTGTGAAGTGCTCATATAAGCAACTGACGAGGACCAAAATAACTGTGTGAGGACTTGGTATTAGACGGTGAAGAATAGACGAGCGTTGAAGTCTTAGTGCAAGGAACCGATGTGCACGAAATTAACTTCTCAAGAACTTCTTTGCAATTAATTGGCCGAGATGAATCACTTGCGATTGTGAAGCACACCCGACATAATACAAGCTCTTTTTCTGGCTGACCAGGCGCGTTGCCTCAGTTACTAGCGGTACTATAATTAGAAACAATGTGATAAGCTTTTTGCTCATTTGAGGGCTCAGTTATCTTGCCATAACTCAACGCGGAATATCTTCCCACTGACACCGATCCCGTTGAGCCTCGATTGGCCACTGGTCCTCAAGCTATCGGAAAACAATCGCTATTAGATTTAGTATTAAAACGAAATGCAGATTACAAGGAGTACAAAATATACACGTGCCTCATCACGCTGGGTAACAGACTGGTTGGATCATTCAGGTATGTCTGCGCATTTTCTACACGGACCCCCCCCCAAAAAAAAAAAACAACAACCGTGAAGTGCATTAAATGATGAAACTTGTAATTACCGATTGTCAAGATCTACGCAGAAGGTTATGGTGCACATACCTTGATCGAACTTATAAACAAAATTCCTATTTAGCTGCGTGCAAAGATACGGAACGGCCTTCGCCATAGCTGTCAAATGGTTGACTGTTATCCACTATGGCTTGGCCTGTCACCAGTGGCTAGAACAATGGACGCGTGCGCCTACTTATCATGCCACAGACGGTTTGTGTGGAGCCCAATATAAATTACTGCAGACGAGCCTGTAAAAAGCCATGTAAACCCAAAGCATAAAGATCAGCAGACAACCCACTGAGGCGCGTTGACTGTAAGCAGCTATCTTAAGCATCATGGTATTAAACTGAACACTAGCAAAACGTGAAATGATTAAGTACTGTCATCCGCCAGTTCCTTTACGCTTCAGTATGCACTGCACCTCTGCTGCACGAAGCCATGGAATCTTCTCCGCCTGGAGTTACCGCGAACAAACCTTTTCAGCTACTTTGGTTAGACTGCCTTACGGGTGCAGGATCAAACCTGTCATAACTTGCTTGTCGGGGCTTGGCGACTAATATAGCATGGAACCACCAATGTACCGCACGTTTAATTTTACCCGGCTGCGCAACTCCGTAACCTTAGTAGTGTTGGTACTGGTACGTCCATTGCGAGTTGCGATCGCTGTCGAGACATGTCGAGACATGCCGCTACACCTGCAGGCAGGATAATCCTCTTCAGCAACAGATTTTTACAACCTAAATTCAAAAATTCGTGTTTCTTAAAGGACCCTGAATTTTTTTCTTCATATAGTAACTTTGGTCTAGTAGACCCTTCTTCACCTGCCCATATAAAGGTCGTTTGGAAAAGCGACCTGATGCAATGCGTTCCACATGGCTTAACTCGTGCAGCTGATTGTGAATCAGGATGCGCACGATCCCAGAGGCCTCCTGATGCATTTGGTTTTTCGAGATTCGGTTTCCCCAATATATGTGCGTGATCCTCCGAAGGTAGTGCAGGTAAAGTCGATGGAGTTTTCGGCTATGACACCGGTATACTGTCCACGTCTCGCTGACGTACAAAACTGTAGACACCACGCTGATGCTGCAAACCCCGATTTGAACGTCCTATCACAGATGATAATTGCTCTAAGCACGTAGTTGAGGTCTCAGATATGATGTCAACCTTCAATATTTTTGAGTTCCACTTTTCGTCATTCATTGTCTACCATCTAGTCAGACTATTGCCAAGCTGGCAGAGATCTAAGCAGCACGCTGTCTTATTACCTCCACCCCTGTGGTTGACAAATTTTAGGGGTGCGTTGACAGAAGACGTGATCTAGAAATGACTATATCAGAGCCAAAACTGGATGCCTCAGTTGCAAATGATGTCGGTAGACGCTGTCAGTTTGGCTTCAGAACGTGCCACTAGCGCAAAAGTTTCGGAAAAATGCAACGTAGTACTTGTGATCCTCATAGTGTGCCTTTGACCAGAAGGTCTTTCACATTAAATGTGCAAATATGCAGATGATAAGGAGTCGCTACATTACATTCTGAATTCCTAAAAGCCTCTGTGGATGTTGTAATTTCACACAAGCCGAATGAAGTTGACGCCATAAAACGGCCCTGTTAAACCCGCGTTGCATTGTTGCGATCTACAGAGCCAGTTCCACAAGCTCGGACATAAGCCTTCATTCCAGAGTGAAGGGACTCGACAATTCTGATTGAGCAGCCAATTTTCCGGAGAGCGATCCAGAGCTTAACTGGATCAAAGGCCTTTGTAGAATCAACGAATGGGGCGTACAGATGTTGGTTGCTTTTGCGGTATTTCTATTGTGCTTCTCTCACTACGGAAGTTAAATTAACTGTGCTTCATCTGCCCGGAATCTGCGGTTCCTCTATCCAAAATGTCCACGTTCAGGAGATCCGCCAAAATACGCACCATGGTTTTTCCAGAACTACAAAATAGATTGACTATGTTAACTGTCTATGTTTGCTTCCCATTGATTAAGGGTATTGTGGTGACGTCCCTGTCGTCCTAAGGAAAATCCGTAGATTTGAACAGACTTTGTAGAGGAGCTCTAGTATATAAGCATATACTATGCAATAAAAGTTATAACACCAATCAGTCTGTCTGTTATTATCGACTTGATGTCACTATCAGTACTCTGGTGAATTACGTATCTTTCAAGGCTGCATAAGGCGACTAAAAAACTATTTCTACCGAGTTTCCTCTGCGATAAGGGAGCATATATGTGGATGGTAAACTAAATGAGTTTAATATTATGAAGGGCTTGATGGTGATGTTTCTGGTGAAAAACCTGACTACATACCGCAGTTGTACTGTTTGACAGCAAGATTAATGCTGATTCTCCAAGACTTGTATTCGGACTAGAAGTAAGCCTGTGAATTCCCGTAGAGCTTGTAATAGCTTTTTAAATACAGCATGGTTTGCGTTTTTATTTTATCGTTGACGGAAGGCCTGATGCTATTCAACAAAGTTATTTGTACGATTAAGAGATATTTAGTTGTTTATGTTTCTAGTGTTAATACCAGCAGTATGTGAAACACCCGAGGTGTTAATCTTATACAAAACAATGAGACTGACTAACACAATTTGCCGATGGTGATTTTGAGGTGGGTTGTCCTGTTTGGTCTCATCAGTTCTTTTGATTGCTGGGATTACTTCATACAGAAATTCACTTATACTTCAGAATTACTGTAGCATTTCAACTTCGAGTGAAAGAATTATAACTTCACGTGCGGGAATAATCACATCACGAGGGGAAAAACAGTCGTGCTGCTGTCACGATTGGTGCCCTGATTGGTTATCATTAAATAAAACAAACCACTGTAAAAAGCGTTTATGTTTTCTTCCAAGCGTGACACATACGGAACGCTAACATTAGCGTAGGGAAGTCAGTGGGACGAAAAACCAAGGCAGAGAAGTACAATCACACTGATTCACCTGCATTATGCTAATGCGGCGGAACAATACTCAAAAGTCTGTCATGAACTAGGAATTTTTACCAGACGACCATCCCAAACAGAGCTCGATTGGTCAGAAGAAAACACATTGTGAGGGCAAGAACAGTTCACCTAACTGCTGTACGGGTATCTGACAACGGATGTACGCTTGTATTTGTGGAAAGCGTGCAGCCAAACTGGAGCACGCTTAACCTCAATCGAATCACTCAAATGGTGTGATTCATGTGATCAGCGTTTAAACTGTCGACTAGATGCGTACTCCGCCTTCTCAGCATTAAAACAATCTAAATAAATCCAGTGGTATAATGGGATATTTGCACGGCCCCACAAGCTTCCAGAATGTCAGTCGGGGATATTGAACAGGTTGCTTAATTAAGTCTGTCCACCTGACACTGAGACACATGAGTATACAGTTTGAGGATTTTGGATAAATGTGAAGGGAGTATTGTTCGTAGGTGAGATGAACAAAAAGTTGCACTGGAATCAGTATTATTAGAGGCCTTAAGACAGCCTATAATATAGTGTGGCGATACAGGAGATGAACAAACAAGTATGTGAAATCACGCAAACGCTCGGAAGAACAATAAGCTATTTACCCACAAGGTTGCTGAAAGCTCCTCGACGGCCCATGACCTGTTTTTCCCTTCTTGAGGCTCACCACCCGAGATTTCCTCAACCTTATGCACTACTTGAACACAAATTGGATGGATTTCGACAAGTACTCTAATTTGCATATCAATTTTGTTTTCACGGGGGGCTTAACTGAAAATCTCCTGTATGATATTCTTCAAATGGATGTACTGCACAAAGTTCACTCCAGGAAGGGAAAAACCGGTCGTGGCCTATCGAGTAGATTAGTTTGTTAAAATCAACCACCATATCTCGAATATCGTACCAACTAAAACATGAGGCGGTTTTTTGCAGCCCATTCGGTTGAAGAACAGCATAAACGAGAGATTCAGTTGAGTCGCCGTTAAAAGCCAAACTGATATGCAAATGAGTGTGTTTGTCGGAACATGAAAGAAATTCAAGTTTGGAGTCAGACGGAAAATAACACTTACAAAACACCTGCCACTGCAAGTCAGGTTCACTTGTTCATATACATGATGATTAGGTACAAAAAGCACGATGCTCTTGCACAGTGTCCTCTTTGGTATGCACAGATATCAGCAGATAATTTGGCACGGGATGTGGATGTTAAACAAATTACAAGTACACAATAATCACCACAACCATTCACCAACATTTGACTCTGCGTTGCGCTATGGCGTACCGAATTCTGTTGAAAACTAATACTGTCGTAAACAAATGCACTTAGGGCGTCCATTCTTCTTCTCTGTAGAGCAACGGCTAGTGACACAGATGTGTATGAATGGGCAGCATTCCTCTTCGGGAAAACCGTCTGAGAGATAATGTATGTATGGATGTAAGCAATGATAGAGCAGCAGCTGTATAAGACATAAAGTCCGCGGGTGAACGTGATACAGTGTACATCTATCACTAGTTATGAACATCATGCAGCTTTCCACCTAAACTGGCAGATTATTCGAGTCAAACGACTAACACTGAATTTTGTAATCAAGGGAGGGTTTTGTACTCAAGTTTCGCCCAAGTGGTTACCTGCTGACGTTGAAGGGTGTCGTTTATTGTTTCCTCCCGCAAGCGTGTAAACAGAACACTAATTTTAATAGTACACGAGCATAGAAGTGAGTCCAAAGGGGGGATACCGGTTAAAGTCAATTACTTCTCCTGAATGATAAGGAATGACTAACTTGACTCACTTAATAAGCCCAAAATTTGGAGTCGCCAGTTGGGTATAAATTCTAACTACAACGACAGAATGCACGGATCGATGTTAAATCCACTCGTATTTTTTTATTACAAATAAATACACACATCTGAAAAAAAACTATAATCTATGTTTGAAACAGCCGTATGATCAGAAGCTGCTATCGTTCACTATGATTGTTACGCAGTATCGGGTAGGATGCGGACTGGCAGTCGTCTGTTTATGCACACGCTTTAAAACGCTTATCAACTCAGGCCAACCAAGTGACGCAGCTAACTGCTGCTGTTGATCGCTCTCCCACAGGTATGACAAAAATAAGCTCAGCGGCAACATGCTTGGCATAAGCAGCAGCGGAAAATAATGCAGCGAGACAATGAATCTTTTTGAAAAGCGGTAGACGAATGCCTGCTGCAAACGCATTGAACCAATTTACTGCAACGGGAAGTGTTTGAAGTCTCAAATCCACGAGATGATCTGCGTTCCTGGTTGTTTTGTAATGGGATTCAAATATCAGGCCAATAATATTTGTATTGCTGGCCTTACTTTTGGGCTGAACATGCCGTTACTACATCCATTTCGATGTGGATTTGGCGAATTGCTGTAATTGAACCTACCTGACTATTCCAAAAGAAAAGGCAGAGTGAGCTCAGCTCCGGAGATGCCGGTGGTCAGTCAAACGGCCCTCACCGGCTGTCACAGAACATCTCACCCAGGTATTCGCGTACACTCTGAACGTAGTGTGGCGTGGCACTGTCGTGTTAGAACCTTGTTAACCAAATATCATCCAGCTCCTCCAGCTGCGTAACTCCCGAGTGTTGCACCAAATTCATTTATGGTAAGGCTACAAGCGCTCGGGCCCTAGCGGACCTAGTCCACGTCCTGATTATGGGTCCCCACGCTGGTCAGCTGATGTCTTGCGAAAGCTCACAGCATGGACTGCAGTGTGCGGAAGAAACGCTTGAAAGTGCTTCTCGGATTGACCAAAATGTGTTTTACTGCGATTTGATTGCCATTTTTACGTATGCAAAACGGTTTGATATTCTCGTAATATTTCGGTAGCATTGTTCATCCATAGCCCAGCTATGAGTGAATACAAGTGGTTGGAATTGCTATCCTTTGTTCAGACAAGTTGCTCTCACAGAAATCTTGCGTTCCTCGTATTTTCACATTTCTTTACAGGATGTTATATCACAATACTAAAAGCATGTGAAGATGGAAACGGATACATGCATGAAACAGTCTTTTGCTCACAAAACCCAACTTTAGGTACAAACTTCACCACCTAGAAGGTAAAATGTCTCGTTGGACAGCCCGCTGACAGAGGGGCTTCTTTCGACATTTCGTAAAGAAATAATTTTATTCTAATGTATTTTCAAAGACAGGTATATATATATATTTTTCTGGATTATTAGTCCTGTGATGGCAAGTTTTCACAACAGTATTAAGCGGAATACTGAAAAAATGTGGGCCTTACCGCTTCGACCGTATAAATGTTTCTAAAATGGCGAACCCCTTCCCCATGAAATGAGAAATCCCTTTCAGGAAATGATTTTCGCATTAAGGAAATTTTATTCCTTTCTATTGATAGAAATCCGCTTCCTGAGTGTTATAGCACTTTAGTAAGCTATTACCACTGTCAGCACCCTAGTTGTGTTTCCGCATTATAACACCGTCACCCCTTGACTTGCTCAAACGGTTTTTCTTTGGTGAACGATATGCTGACAGTTGTGTCATAGCAACAGTGCTAGCCTGTTCAATTTTGTCTACCAGTCGCTATCGTCTTCCGTCAATGTCGCTCACAAACAATTCACCGGGGTACTGATTCTCGTACTTTATGGATAAATCGAATAAGTTTATCCACACTGCGCTTCATCGTATCCATCGAAACATGTGGCTTGACCCCGGCCAAATTAATGGTATACAGTGATGACACAGATATGCGAGGGAGGTCCGTCCACCGTAGTAATCTTCCAAGGAAACCAGTGTTACTGTTTGATAAATCCAACGAAGACCAGTTTTGTTGACCTTTATTTTGTTCGCTGACAGTTTGGTTGCAAATGTTTCCCCACCAGTCGCGGTGACATTACCAGTGCTTTGTGAGTGGAAGTGCGTGAATGTGCATGCTTTGATATGGGGTCACTCACTCAGGCCGACACTAATTAGTTAGTGGTTTTGTTTACTACTAACTGTTTATGTCATACATGAATTTCATGGGAGGAATTCAACAACTAAGACGTGACATGGATATAGGAGGGAACGGAAAGCCGTCCAGCACACACGCAAATGAAGTGGCATACATATACTACCTTGTCAAGCGTGGTGGTACGGATAAGGATAAACTGGATAGTTGCAGCAGCGCTCGAACAGGCGCGTGACATCACGTATTTTTTGTTGTTTCTACGGTTAGACGAGATACACAGCGGAAATCCATCGAAACATACGTAGCGGTCGGGACTGAGATATTTCGAACGAAGACCTTGTTTATGTGGTCGAGGAAGGGGGGATGAGGAACATCTAGGACTGCCGCACGCCAACCAGCCTAAAGCGGACAAAAAATTGCCGAAACAATGTGGCCGTTTTTCTTACAGCGAACAGTACCTATCTAGTCAAGTGTTTCTTACGTCATTTCACAACCCATAAGAAGACATTCTTCGCTAACGGGATAATGTTAGCAGCCGTAGTTGATAAAATGATTGCTGTCTTGAGAATCCCTCCTGTGAAATAATTTGACAGAACGCTTGGTCGCCATTTTGACCGTACAAAGTCGGCAGGTCTGCACAAACTTGGTCCGGTTATAACGTCTTCGTTGCCTACGTCCACTTTTTTTGAAAACAACGGGTGACGTGGTGAAGAAGGCAAGTCCATACGGTCACAAGCAAATGTACCACACTTCATGAAACATCCCGTCTTCGTTTGAACGCACTGAGTATTAATCCAAAAAGGAACTGGTTATTTATACCTGATTTAAACAGCAATCTGGTTGGGTCTTACTTTAAACCCCATATACATGGTGAACTTACCGCAATCTCAACCTCGATGGAATCCATCGAATCCTTCCTGGTGTTCTTTCGCATAATATGCAGTACAAAAGTAACATTGAAGCTCCGTCGCGAAGATATTCATTTAATATCACTTCAATGAATATTCAATGAATATGGTCGCAACGGAACCTCGAGACAGTGTGTGTGCTGCGAAAGAACACCAATGTGCTATTGACCACGGGGGACTTCATCCATTCTCCAGCTCCAGCAATTTCATCATGCGCGTGAGTTTTGAACTGTGTACTTACTTTGTGTCAACAGGAGAAACCTAGCCCTGTCCCTACATGGACAGCCACTACTTAAAAGGCCCAGCCTCATAAAACGTCAGATTAATCTTGACCTAAGGATCATTTCTGTAGGTGGAACGCGCAGATACTAAATAACTGAGAGCTTATCTTACTGTAATTTGTCCATTTTGTGCTAACGATAGCCCGCTCACTTATTTTGTCACAACGAAATGAAAACGGTGTAACACTTACTATGACGCTATTCCGGCCCATCCCAACAGACGTTTCCAAGTAATTTTGCTTTCCTCTAAAGGCAACTTTGTTCTGATTATGTGAAGTGGATTGTTGAGGTACTGGGCATATTAGTTCCGATCTTTTTAACGCAAGCACAGGAAACTTTTTTAGTCTCCACTGATTACAGTAAACGAAGACAATTGAGTATTTATTATCTGAGCAACTGTCTGGTGCATAGTACGCATGTGTATGACACCTATCAGACTTCTCAGGACAGAGCCAGTGTGCGATTCTTCCTATTCACATTTGATTGTTTTAAACCAGTGTCAACTGTGTCAACAGGTGAAGCACTGTACATGTAGTTGTATATCTCTCTCTTAAGCGGCGCCAAGCTGAGCACAATAAACTACCTCATATTATTAAGATGCCATATTGTATCGATGTTTTTCAGAATCTCTAGGTGTTCCGTGGGACCCGGTTATGCTACATCACGAGAAGGTAATCGGTACCATATCATCGCCCAATCCGTAATCAAATGTTTATCACCTTTGTCCAATTTCCGTCGATTTTTTTAAGGTATCTACTACAAGGTTGCACACAAGCATGCGAAACTAACATCATCCATCACTATCAATCGGTAACGTCTATGCGCATCATTTTTATTCTCTGCTACTACTGATAATTTTGCTGTATCTGAAATCACTGCAAAAGCTTGTGGAACTCAGTACCAACAAGCACGACTTAGCTTTTTACGACACTGATCAGCTAAGTTAGAAGTGATTCAGCTTCCGAAAATTGGACACTTGAAAGTTCACTTTTTAGCTACTCCCGAACCTGTTCAGCTACCATTCCAGATTCTGGTCGTTTAATGTCCTTATGAAATTACTCTAGAATCAACACTCCGGAAGGAGCACATCCAACGTAAATCTCAAGCGATCACTGCCAAGATGCGAATTGATCACAAGTTAACGCTCTGGATACCGCACACTCACAATTCTCGGCTTCGAGATAAAACGGGATTCCTTCGTAGTTGGTAAGACATATTGTAAGGGATCCTGACTAGCATCACTAGCAGTTTCTTCCGTGCAACAACATCTAGTGTTTTTTTTCTTTATCCCATCTCTAAGAAATTATCGGTTAATGTAGTAGACTTTCGGAAGAAAACGCCTTCGAATAGAGGGGTACACCATCTTCCGGTTCTGATTCCTCCCAAAGAGAGCACAACTAGAAAAGCACAGTCTGCTCGTTGGGATTCAAAAGTACCAAGTGACATGAACACTGGCGGATCACTACTCCAATCACTACTCCAATATGCATTTTGTGATGCAAGATATAGAGCCTCTTTTCATGAGCCTTAGAACCAGTAATTTACCCACTCTTTTGCTTTTTGCTTGGGAGAGTCCTTGAATTTCGCAGATGAGCTTATCAAGCTGTCAGGCCGTTGGGTTAGTATTCATGATACAACCGCGTAAGGGGCACCAGTAAAACTGGAGCCGTTAAAGTTTGGTTGGCACTGAGTAGCAGTGATTCATAGAGTTGTGGAAGGACCGTCGTTCGTACGAAAGATCAGCAGTCGACAGATTGTTTGGACCAAGAAAAGGGGAGTATAGGGTTGCCCCTATGGTCTCTATTACTACTATTGTCAACATCAACGTATGCGACAAAGTGCAGGAAACAAAAAAACACTTCATGAACGCAACATAATGTTGGCACTGGCCTGAAATGACAAACCTCTAGGGCCCTTTTATAATAAGGTGTCAATGCAGGCGGACAAAGTATGACAAACTTTGCCCATGCAGCTTTGAACAACTTGGTGTCTTGCATAAAGAATACTTCATTAATTGTAGTGTGAGGTGATTTTGTAATTTTCAATTGAGATTTCGCCGTTGGTGAGTCTAATCTCAATGGAAAACTGCCAAGTCTCCTCCATCAGCGAAATCGTCACTCAAGAAACCAGTTAACAAGTGAGCAGGTGACGTGGTTTCTGTGAGTGAGGAAGGTTTAAGTAAGAGTTAACCACAATGCTGTTCAGCAGCTGAAGGCCGAACGGCTAAGTATTCAACTATTGGCGGGAAGGTCGCCGATCCGAAACTTCCTGAGTTTCGTGAGATGCGCACTGCTGATGATTCTCAATAAGGATGAAATAGCTGTACAGGTTTTTTGGCTTTTCAGTATAGTTTAGCTTCACTCACAAGAGGAAACCTCGATTGTAGGTATGTAAAGACTTTTAATGTTCCTGTTGATCTTGCGTGGTACCCTGGTATTAGTAAGTCATTTTAGTTTACAGTTTGTGCTTGTTACAACAATGTGTACCGCAGTCATTGAATACCCAATTCATACACAGAACGAAGCATAATTACACGGAACAGCTACGAGCTGAAAGTTATGAATTATTCATAATCACACACTGATGTGTTCAAAATATTCATATGCTAACCTTGATAGTCCAAATTGTGAAAATGCTATTATCGGTACAAGTGTAGGCTGTCCAATTAGAGTTGTTCTAGAAGCCTGTAGATCCGTTTTATGACTGCCTTCGGTGTTTTGACCACAAGGTTCATCCTTACAATCAAAGTGAGCGCAGTTTCAATATGAACAAGTGTATTGTGTTTGGAACTAAAAAATGAAGTCAATGACCAGAGATTTGGACCATGCCAAGGAACTGGATGAATGCGTATTCGTTCACTCGCTCAACTATTGCATGCGGTAAAGACTGTCCTCCCAGAATGTCTTTGTCAGGTATTGGAAGCTGAAACCGTTAAAAATTCTGGTAACCAGTTCTTTTGTAACCCTTTTGAACCCGTATAAACCTACCACTGATGGTGGTCAAAATGCATCTAAGGGTGCCATAAGGCGCAAACAGTCACCACTGAGTTCAGAGTTAAATGGAGGGAGAGAAACCAAGCTATTTCCTTACCGCTCTGTTTACAGTCAGTTTTCAGAATAAAGCCTTTGTGTGTGAAATGCTGGTAGCAAAATTGAAATTAATTACTCTCTTGAGGTATGCTGCATTGCATCGTGGTGTACGTGCTCATTCTGGGCCTCCACAATAAATGACGTACAAAACCATAAGCCAAGAATAGTGAAGTCTTAAAATGCATCGATAAATTGCTCTGATGCACGTGAAAGAACAGGCACACAACACAAGTACAAGCCCAAATTATGTAGTTTCCGTCACAGTTGTTGCTCAAGCTTGAACAAGTCCATGGGAAGCTCTAAACTGGAATGAATGTAATGCAAAAGTGCGCCGCAGAAAAGGTTACTTGGATATAGCTTAACAAGAGGCGCGCACAACACAACGACACGAGTGCTCAAGAGGTATCTATGGACATTCACATGGCCCTAGTTCAAAGAGTTAAGGGTCAACATTTCATAATGAATTCCGAGTGAACACAACAGGATCGTTGGGAGGGGTACAAACAAAAGATGGTTTTGTACACGAATGCGATTTCGGAACGTGGGAAGGTGGAATACCGTCCCACTGGAGCCATTTTAGTTTCTATAGCAGTACCCACACTGTGAGGGACACTGGAAAACATTAGGTGAATCCGGAACAATTTACTCTAGCCGAATTTGTCTCAACAATCATTTCTTGTCCTTCAAAGAAACTGAGTGCCTATTTTTCATACGCCATTCCGACTACCTTTGGCCGCAGAACCAGCTGGAGTCCTGAACACTACCATCCTGATGCGACCGTCCGTTTCAACCGTGAGGCAGTTGACCGGTTTCGACCATGTGCATAGCGTGGGTTCCTTGCCATTTATTAATACGAAACCCTTCATTTGTGTTTCTTCCATGAAGCAGCTGGAGTACCATGACTGCGATAGTGCAAAGTATCCCCTTATCCAATGCCACCAAAGTATCGTCACTGACACAGCTTCTACTGTCAAGTATATCCGTATCGCAAAACAGTATGGGAACGCGGTTCACCATCCGGTATTGGAAGAAAGGTGATGTTAACGCACCAAGAATTTGGTTAGCTAGCGCTCAGAGCCTACGTTGGGTAAGCAAGCTCGCATTAACCACGGGGAGCATGGTTGTAGATACTAATGTTCTTTTGGAAAATAAGTAATTGAATAAGAACAAAGTGACGAACATTAATGTTTCTGAGATCTCGTCATCAGATCAGTGCATATCCGGTGGTTAAGATAGGAGTAAATAATGGAACAAGTAGCTAAGATTGGTCAGTGAAACAAAAACATAGAGACACGAACTATTGGTCTTCGGCGCACCCCAAGTCGCATTTAATAGTGCCTTATTTTTTGATGACAGGACAAGCAGGTCGTTGAAATGCACTTAGGTACTACGACCTACATATGCCCTGTCGTAAGTGGAGATGCACATAGACATTGCCTTGCGTAAAATGCAATAGGGCCTATCTTGAACTTTTAGGCATAACAACTCAACTCGGCATTTTGGTAAACGAAACTAGCTGCAAGTTGATTATGGGTATCCACGGAATAAATAAAAAAGATAACCATCACCACCCTGACCGTACGAATCTAGACCACCTCCCTCCGGTCCCATGAGAATAACACTGAAACTTATATATTCCGGGTAATCACCTCTCTACCTCCTAACAAAAATCATTGTCACTATACTAGTTTAACGCTGGATACTACTGATGAGGCATGCAAGTAGCGTGTGTTTTCTCGTAACTCCGCCTTGATCTAATGGAAGGTGGGATTTATTACGAAATTTGTGGAGCTGCTTTGGAGAATTCGTTTACAATTGCGTGATAGTCAATGAATATTCAGGAGAGTTCAAGAAGGCGCGTTCAGTTATTAAAAACAAGGTGCATATGAGAGTTCGCCTTTCCTGTTCGATAGCCTGTAACTCTTTAGTTGGCGTTTTCTAGTAAAAAAAACTGCGGCGAAGGGTTTTCCTCCTTACGCTGGTAGCAAAATACCATTAAAACACGTACCGGGCCTGTAATTTTTTAAAACCTTATTGATTTCCTAATAGTCGTTCGAAGACAGCACCGTTGCTCTGGGTGATTGTTGCTTTCCTAGAATGACCTTCTTCCGCACAGCACACATCTTGTGGTCCTCCTCTTGCGAGTTTCCCTAGCCCTCTTATTGCACACTCCTGTAGAAACTGCTTAATTTTTTATGCGATGGCTGCGGAGAGCAGTTACTCCGCATCCCTGTTGACCGAAGTCACGTCAACGAAAAGCGGACGATGAAAAGAATTGTGCACTGTTGCTTTTATGACTCTAAAGTTTCGGCAAGTTCCAGCAAACATCGCATCCGCCGCCCAAAGCCAACCATGTAGTGAATTGGTTTTAGCCTCAACAACGTCATTAGCTATAACGTGATACGGGTAGTAGAGTTGTGTCAGCTGCTACTTGATTTTAATTACATTTTGATTGATTTTAATAGCCAATTATCCTGCTTCCTGGATGGCTTGGGTTTTGAATGACAAAACCATCAAATCCAGCCGGCGACTTGCGCTTCCTAGTTTGAAGAAACAGAGTTGACTTTCGTATTGTTTTTATCGGTGCCAGTGTGTGCTTTTCGGGTCACCGATTAAAGTGTAGAAAGGTAACAAAGTCGAAACTGGCACGATGTGTATCAGACCTCTCTAAGTTTCCGGACCTATCCAAGGAGATGATATCAAAGCCTTCTCGAAACTAGAAAGATTGGTTTCTACTGAAGCTCATTTCATGCCTGAACAGAATCTGTAAAACATCCACAAAGTACTAATGGAAATCTTATCTGCATTTACTACTTATGATCAGTTTCCGCATTGTTTGTTTCAGCTTAAAGGAATGCTTGTAGTGAGATGGGTTTAGCTCTGTCGCTCTAGAGTGTATGCCAGACTTCATCGGTCTGTGCCGATGCCATCATACTGCGAGAACCATTCATGGTAGATAGTCATTCAAAGTAGAAGAATATAGAGTTTACTTCATGTTGGAAATTTCGAGCCCCCTTTTACTTATTCATTCATCAAAATCCATCTGCTACCATAATATGTAGTTCAAATCACGTTGACATCATGTATGGTTTCGAGGAAAACGGACCTTTCATGGAGACAATGTTTGTGTCATTCGTTGGGAGTTTTTATTCGCCTTTCTGGTGCTGACCTGAAAAGGTTACACCGGAGAACTATAGCGAACCATAAAGGAAACTACTCACAAGATTGCTGACACTCTTCGACAGCCCACGACCGGTTTTGCCCTTCTTGGTCTCATCAGGTAAGCGCAGTCCCCGAGTTTCCGTCATGTTCTACTTGAGCGCAAATTGCACGAAATTAGCGCAATACACTCATTTGCGTACCAATTTGGTTTTGAAAGGAGACCTACCTGGAACCCAGCTGAATCTCTTGCTTATGATGCCTTTAAGCAACTGTTCTGCACCGGGCCGCCTCACGTTAAAGTTGGTACGATATTCGAGATATTGAGATATACGTACAGATGTAATACACTACTCATAATGTTGTTGAATCTCTTCGACAGCCAACTACCGGTTTCACCCTTCTTGGGGCTCATCAGGTAAGCATCGTCCTCGATTTTTCGTCAATCTTATGTTCTACTTGAGCCCGAGTTCCACGAAATTCAACAAGCGCACTCATTTGCATACCTGGTTGGTTTTCGCGAGAGGTTCGTCTGAAAACCAGCTGAATTACTTGTTTACGAGTAGTTTCCTTTACGGAAACATAGTGCGATACCTCGAATATCACACCAAGTGAAACGTGAAACCGCCTTCATGTAAGACATTCAGTTGGAGAATATTAAAAACGAGCGTTTCATCTGGGTTTCAGATGAAAACCCGTGAAAACCAAATAGATATGTAGGTGGGTTTTTGTCAAATTGTCGCGGAACATCTATGTGCCGCTCAAGCACCGCAAATCCATTATTTACTAAGAAGTGCACATAGGACATTTACCTTTGTTATGCACATGTAAATGGATTTCACCTTCTTAGCAGCATTCGGACGCGTAATCTGGGCCGCTAAGGGCTGAACAGATTGCGGTTCATAAGTAACTGAAATTTTATGCGCACGTACCTGCGCACAGTCTGGCTGCTGTACTCATCAGAGCTTCGACCTGACAGCCTACAGCTGTCTAGCATCGGAAATCCAGAGTAGCAGGTCACTGCGCCAAAGACTTCAGCTGATCAGCAGTGGCAACACAAAGCAGGTGTGTGGCGGGGGAAACAGAATTTTAGATTCATGGGTTTAGAGGACTTTGCTTGCTTGTACACTTCTGGAGCGTGGTGCGGGTCGGGTGATTATGAAATCCAAAAGAAATGAAACTATCAGCTGCAACTGTCCATGCTCTAACAAAAGGTTCATCGAAACGGGTTCCGTGTAGAAAAGGAAAGTACTTATTTGCAAATGCAGGGTGACCTGAAGGATGATAATGCATAGACGTTAGCAAACTTCCATACGGAAGTTATCCAGGTATAACATCCGTCCGTCATACGCTAAAACGGCCGGGGTTGCATCAACATAAGTCTTTTTAGAACAGCTGCTTTGGCGTCTGCCGATTATTTCTAGTGTTACCGATTTCCTGAGTAGTTTTAGGAGACAAAGGTGATCATTATCACTATTTAAAAACGTGCTTTATGGTGATAAAACAATATTTCCCCCCAACAACTTTCATTTGACTCAGGAACTCTCCAGGGGCACACCACTGAGGTAGCCCGAAAACTCTGGTATGTTTAGGGATGCTTGTATTTTTGGGGCACCTACTTCAAGCAAGAGGGACCAGCAGCTAATTGAGCCAGTTCTTTTCACTTGTGACTGGTCGTCTGACTGGCAAACGTGAGCTAATTTTCTGCAAACTGCTTGGTTTCCTTTTAACAATTGATTAAAGTTTATTGTCTATGTTCCCAACCGTTCTCAATGAAAAGGCCCAAGAAAAATAGTAAAATACATCGTCGAGACAAATCTGCAAAGTAGACCGCAATATAGCGCGTAGGACCAGTGTATCGAGGTGAGAAAGAAGCCTCCGGAACATCTGAACGCGTGAAGTGGCCTGCCAGCAAGAACGAGAACAGCCATTATAGGGCTTAAAATTATGGTTTTGTCTTTTATCAACAGGTGTGCTTTACATTGTAATCCTTTTGGGATAGGCTCCTTGGAATGATAAAAAATGGTGGAAAACACTTATAGTGACAAATTGGGCAATATTACCCATATATAAACCATGTCACCTGAATTTTGATGAATTTGAGTACTATAAACGTATATACTCCGAGTGCTCCTGACAGAGGGGATTACTGTTTTGCTTAAAAACTTTCTTGGGACCTCGATTACTTGTAAACAGCTGACTGAATGCTCACACACTTCTGACGATTTTTAATGTGCACCTGCTAAGGTCTGTCAACTGAGAAAAGTTATGCTGTGAAGTGTTATTTATGAACTATGGTTCCACTTTGTGCTTGGGTGTTTGATTATTCGTCTACACAGATTGTTAGAAAAGTTTGTTTTTTGTTGTCTCAATTTTTTGTTGTTGTTTTATTTTTGGCAGTTTCTTTAACCTCTTCGTTTTATTTCTAACATTCTTATGTTCGTATTCCTTTACTTCCTCTCCTCTTTTTATTCCCAAATTTCCGCCTAATTTCACTTTCGTTACTGCCCATATTATATGATTTTTCCTGTTTTCTGTCTTCACTTGTTGCCTGAAGTACCATTCTTGGTGCTCACGTTTGGAATCCTTTTGCTTCACCCTATGAGTATATGGATATTCTTTGTAGCTATCTAACTGGGGTAGAATCGGAATAATATTTCTGCAACTGTGCAATTTAATAAGGCATTTTTATTTATGATGCGGTTTGTGGATCACACATGGATGTCTCCTGTCAAACAGTCTGGTTTTTGATGACATTTCCGAAGTTCGTTCGATGGAGTTGAGAGTTTTGGACTTCTGCCATTTTTGGTTCATTGTGAAAGCGCTGATGATTGCGCAGTGAACTAATCAAATAAAACTCTCCTGAACTATGCACATTTCGATTAGACTTGGCACACTTTTTACCCACCCTGGTTAATTATGAAGTGGTTCGCTTTGCTCAAATCCCCGGAGAAATTTAGGCAGTTAAATATGACTGTGAATTCTACAAATCCCGCAGCCACCTAGAACTTGTTAAATATGGGCTTGCCCAATAATCAGTTTTCATCGGCCTGTGCTTCACTGAGTAGTGGGTTGCACCGGTTATTTCATACCATTCTTGACTGGTTAATTTTACTCCCGGGACCGGGTCAAATTCGTTCACGTTCCAATCTGAGTTTGAATGCTGTAAAAGCCATCTGGAAATCAAGTATTCTTCGGCAGTATACCAAGCCGTACCAGCATGCTTGTGGCTTTCTGGATGTCAGAGTATGCAGAAATCTGCTACCTTTTGTCATCGAGCTTGCTTTTGGTAGGAATCAAGTATACTCTTTTGCTGACTACTGCGTAAGTTGTGGTAAGGGAGACTAATACCATGAAAGGGGAGCAAATGGCTGTTATCGAAAATGTAGATGACGAAAGCGAATTCTCTCTAAAACATCCCTAAATGCATTTTTACCTACAAGACGTAACACTCCCATAAAATTCAAAAATTTGTGGTGACTGAAGCCCTCATCAGCTCACAGGAGAGCCCATGAGAATTTGAGCAACCTGCTAGTAAATCGGCCCCACGGTCACCTGACATAGATACACCGAAAAACCCTTAGCCTAAAGAGTTGGTGCAAATTCTTCTATGACTGTGATTGTTAGCATTTGGCGGTCCTGCATCAGGCACAAATATTGCAGTGCAAGGCCCACACTTTTCCACCATCAGGATTGTGCGGCCATATTACGGGTATTTGACAGCAGATTGTACTTCTTGATGAGAAAACGAAAGACATATAAAAGTGATACAGAACAGGAACAGCCGAACTATTCACTTGATCTATCACGCTGAATAAACTTCTGAAGCAGCCGACAAATCGCAAAAACTATGAACAGCATTGGCAGAGCTGCTAGCCCCAAACCAACCGAGTATACTATCATCATTCCAGACAAAGACCACTTCTGAGATA
Source organism: Opisthorchis felineus (assembly GCA_004794785.1). NCBI lineage: Eukaryota > Metazoa > Platyhelminthes > Trematoda > Opisthorchiida > Opisthorchiidae > Opisthorchis > Opisthorchis felineus. The sequence continues at coordinate 426,672 of SJOL01005532.1, forward strand.
TATGGGCCGTAACTGTCCACAGGATGTAGTTGAATACGCTGAACTGCTCTTTCCTCATGTACGCGCTTGCTCCACCATCTTGTGATTCAGACCAGAAGAATGGATCATTGAGTTTTCGATCATCACCCGCGGTCCATCCGATACCCCACTAAAACGAAACAGTCCAAAATATATTAGAAAGATTTTGAAAGACTGTTTTTATTCAAAGATATAGGAATTAAAAACACCACCAAAAAGCTTTATGAAGTTGATGCTTGATACAGTGTTGTTAAACTGGCAGATGCAGGCCTCTTTGCATTTTGCCTATACATCCTGTCGCCACATTGGCTTAATGTATGAGACATTCAGATTTTTACTGAGAAGAACCCGTTGTTTTATGACTACAGCCTCAGTGATAAGTCACGTAAAGGGAAAAAAGTCGCCTACCGCTTCACTGATTGTGGATGGCCAAATTTGCATCGAAGAAGCGTAAGCGTACAGACAGTATACGCCCTGCTGACATACTACGTTCGTCTAGAGCAGGTCCCAGTTAAATAACCCTAGCGGCAAGGGGAACTTTGACCGTGAGAATTGAGTGGAATTTCGACCAAGTGGAGGCGGCATTGACCACGTCTTCACGCTCCATCAGGCGTTAGAGCAAAACCATACGTACAGAAAACCGAAATCTTTAGTGTATTAGTTCTAACAGAGGTGTGCTTGATGAATACAGTGCATGAATTCCAAAGGCTCGAATCAAGTTTGCTAATTTGCGTCACTTGTGATGTCAAAACAACATATCGCTGGGTCTCAAGGGCCACGTATACTAGACTACACTAAGGGCATTTTTGTTGTATGGCTGAGAGACGTGGCAGCTGCGGATGGATTATGCGAAACGTCTGGAGGTTTCTGTCCAGCGATGTCTCGGTATGGATTCATATTGATCGGATGACGAATTCGCAACGAGGTAATTGGAGGACGGGTATTTGGTTGTGCGGCAGGTACTTCAGTCGCAGAAAACATTCAGCGCCATCAATTGCGGTGGCTCGGCCAGATGCTGCGCATGACGAAACATCATCTATCGAGACCAGTGTTGTTCTCCGTTCCTCGTTCAGGATCGCGCAAACCTTGAGGTGGACAACTAATGACTCGCCCAAAGAGTGTGAAAGAGATTACAAAGAGTTTGAGTGTTGTTCCTAAGGTGCGACTTCCACTATGGTCCATCCATGATGCCTTCTGCACCTGGCTAGAGACGTTTCAACAAAAGACGGCTGGGCGAGGTCGATGGCGTTCGTGTTGTTATTTTCTTTCCAGATTGTCTGATTGTGCGCTTCGAGGTCTAGGTACTTTGGAATGCTTACGATAGGACAGCATCATTTCTTCTCTCTTACCCGACACTTCCGTCAGGGCCTCGGATTCTTTAAGAAGGCGAAAGGTCTTGCCCGCATCAGAGGGTACAACCACTAGGAACACCTAATCTCACATCGAGAGTTGACGAAAATATCAACAAGACTGGCTAAAACCAGCGTAAGCGGAGAGTTGGGAAGAAAGCAACAAATTATCTATAGAATATTGAATTGTGCAGTACATATTTAAATTGACCTCGCCACGTCCTCGAAAGAAATCTTGGAGAGAAAACGCCTCTTAGAACACTGCTGACACCACTCGACCCCCGAACTCAGGTTTCAAACTGCTGGAGTGTATAAAATAGATGCAGCCTCAAAGCTTGGATTTTCGTTTGTTCGACTGGATTGCAAACGTTCCGTCAACAATCAGGGCGATATCGTCAGTGCGGAGTCGGATGGGTTAAATCCTCCTCTTCTATCCGTGCTCATATGGTTCCTAAACAACGTAACGTAACAACGTAACGTAATTGATCGGCCGTGGAGTAGCTTTCGCGTAATTTAATTGGTCAACTTAGGATCTGAGTTGCGTTGTGGTCGCACTTCCTTGCATCCGGCCGGTTCGTTGGATACCCTCAATTCCACAGTTCTGTTCATCCGTTGTGATGGGTCAGTTTCCTTCTCGCTTTGTGGTCTGGTTTTCCTCCACTTGTTTTGTTGATTGGGTAATCTTCCATTTTGGCAGTTCTATTTCTTTGATCCGGTTGGTTCGTTTATTATTGTTAGGCTGTTCGATTTCCCACGTGGTTCGGAGTCCAGCAATAGCTTAATCCTTCTGTTTGTAGCGGCTAATAGACTGGGTCGATGTTGATTTGTTTATTGATTGTGTTCTCTGTGGAGTACCACGCATCAGCCAACTCCCGCTCCCGTTTTGTTCCTGCATGAACAAGTTCATCTCCTCCTTTGTCTTCAGGAATTGAAACAAAGAACATTTGGTCATTTCTTTTCGTGGCGAGCTTGTGTTCCTGTGTTCTGGTGGCGAGGTTTCTCCCAGTCTGACTAACATAGTGTCTGTCACAATCGGTAAATTGAAGTTTGTAGATCACTTTTCTCAACTTCAATGCATCCAGTGGGTCGGGAACTTCGCATGCTGGTTGACTTCTACTTGACAGCATCTTTACTTCTTCCGCGAATGACTGCCACAATAAGCATTACTATGTAACGCAACCTACCGAACACCACTGAACTCTTCTGATGTATGGGGCTTGTTTGGCTGATTGGTTGGTTAAGTAAACTGATGAGTGCGGATGCTCACAACCAAGCGAGAAAATTCGAAGGGACCCCAAGAACAGAGATAAGCAAGTATGAGAACGGTGGGGCCCGAACTAATAGAACACCATAGCAGAGATATATTGAAAAGGAACGAGCCACGATCGAGCCCAAAGTCTCCAACACAGTCAAGGCAGATGAGTACAACAGCAATGAAGAATGAATAGGAAATCCCTATAGCTAGCGACTCACGGTAGCAGAGAAGAAAGTGTTTATCAAGGTGCTCAACTTTAATTTCAAGGCTGCCGACAATCTAGAAAATTTGGCCAGTCTCGAAGTGGCCTTTAAACTCGGCAGCCTTAATGAAGAAACGCAGCAAACGATACACCAAACCATTATCCCAGCTAGCACGCGAAACTGGACGCACAAAATTCTATATAGTTAACAAAAGAGCACAGTAAGCAACCTGAAAGCGGAAGAAACTACCGTTATTTTGTCATCTGACAAAGGACGAGTGACAGTGATTCTAGACAGAGCGGAATACATCGACAAACCCAACGCTCTACTCAATGGCACAAACACCTACCGCCTTATTCAGAATGATCGAACAGTGAAACTTGCAAGCAAAATAATAAAACCCTGGAGAATCTCATGGATATTCACAGTGGAGGAGCGTTGGGGAATGAGCACTCGCGACTTAGAAGTTGCCAGATTCTACGGACTTCCAAGAGTTTACAGAGGAATGTCTGAACGGGAATATTACGAACAATGGGATCGGGATAAATTTCGGAAACTACAACTAAAAAACTTGAGGGGATTTTGCTACCAGATGCCAGACCAAAAATATGGGCACCATATTTGGGCAATACATTTACTACAATCATCGTCACTGACATGAACACCAGAGGAAGACACTGGTTTCGACAAATACTCATTTGCACACAAACTAAGTTTTGGGAAGAGACTCAGCTGAATCCAGCCGAATCTCTCAGTAATGATAGTCCATTTCAGCTGAATGTGCCAGGCCGCCTCACGTTTCAGTTAGAAGGATATCCGAGATGTCATAACATAACACACTACGCACAGGGCTGCTGAAAACTTTTCGTAGAATGAAGTTTTCAGCAAACTTATGGGGACGCCGGTCCTTCCCTGTTATACAGCAATATCAACTGATTTGAATAATAATGGATAGAGTTAAAAATGGCGCAGGCAGGAGGACCTAGAGCCAGCCTACAATAAACATCTGAAGTAATTTTACCTCCAACATTCAATCAGATACAATGGATAGAAACTGATGGCATGAACGCCAGCGATATCGTTTGGCTACCATATCGTTCAGTTTTTCCAGCAGAGCGCAGGTAGGGTCAGTTGGACCAAGTTCTGGAAGGCCAACAACACCAAAAGTTTTATGTTGCTCCCCTGGCTCTCAGAACAGATTGACCTAATCTGACGGGTGCGTTCAACAGTTAGAACGTAGACCCTTTTCCGTTCTCTTAGAACTCATGAGAACCAGTCGGAAACCACATTAGTCCTGGTTGAATTCATACTGAGTGCAACAGACAATGATCGAACAAACTTACCGGGGAAACGTCTTGAAATAAATGGTTCTATGAAGACAGTTTGCAGCAAACCAGTGAATGATAAATAACGCACGTTCCGTTTTCAATCCCTTTGCAGCGATTCTATGTGGATGTTCTTGGTAGTAAAACTATTAGGTGGCTTGATGACATTCCTCTGTAAACTCTTGGAAGTCCGTAGAATCTGGCAACTTCTAAGTCGCGAGTGCTCATTCCCCAACGCTCCTCCACTGTGAATATCCATGAGATTCTCCAGGGTTTTATTATTTTGCTTGCAAGTTTCACTGTTCGATCATTCTGAATAAGGCGGTAGGTGTTTGTGCCATTGAGTAGAGCGTTGGGTTTGTCGATGTATTCCGCTCTGTCTAGAATCACTGTCACTCGTCCTTTGTCAGATGACAAAATAACGGTAGTTTCTTCCGCTTTCAGGTTGCTTACTGTGCTCTTTTGTTAACTATATAGAATTTTGTGCGTCCAGTTTCGCGTGCTAGCTGGGATAATGGTTTGGTGTATCGTTTGCTGCGTTTCTTCATTAAGGCTGCCGAGTTTAAAGGCCACTTCGAGACTGGCCAAATTTTCTAGATTGTCGGCAGCCTTGAAATTAAAGTTGAGCACCTTGATAAACACTTTCTTCTCTGCTACCGTGAGTCGCTAGCTATAGGGATTTCCTATTCATTCTTCATTGCTGTTGTACTCATCTGCCTTGACTGTGTTGGAGACTTTGGGCTCGATCGTGGCTCGTTCCTTTTCAATATATCTCTGCTATGGTGTTCTATTAGTTCGGGCCCCACCGTTCTCATACTTGCTTATCTCTGTTCTTGGGGTCCCTTCGAATTTTCTCGCTTGGTTGTGAGCATCCGCACTCATCAGTTTACTTAACCAACCAATCAGCCAAACAAGCCCCATACATCAGAAGAGTTCAGTGGTGTTCGGTAGGTTGCGTTACATAGTAATGCTTATTGTGGCAGTCATTCGCGGAAGAAGTAAAGATGCTGTCAAGTAGAAGTCAACCAGCATGCGAAGTTCCCGACCCACTGGATGCATTGAAGTTGAGAAAAGTGATCTACAAACTTCAATTTACCGATTGTGACAGACACTATGTTAGTCAGACTGGGAGAAACCTCGCCACCAGAACACAGGAACACAAGCTCGCCACGAAAAGAAATGACCAAATGTTCTTTGTTTCAATTCCTGAAGACAAAGGAGGAGATGAACTTGTTCATGCAGGAACAAAACGGGAGCGGGAGTTGGCTGATGCGTGGTACTCCACAGAGAACACAATCAATAAACAAATCAACATCGACCCAGTCTATTAGCCGCTACAAACAGAAGGATTAAGCTATTGCTGGACTCCGAACCACGTGGGAAATCGAACAGCCTAACAATAATAAACGAACCAACCGGATCAAAGAAATAGAACTGCCAAAATGGAAGATTACCCAATCAACAAAACAAGTGGAGGAAAACCAGACCACAAAGCGAGAAGGAAACTGACCCATCACAACGGATGAACAGAACTGTGGAATTGAGGGTATCCAACGAACCGGCCGGATGCAAGGAAGTGCGACCACAACGCAACTCAGATCCTAAGTTGACCAATTAAATTACGCGAAAGCTACTCCACGGCCGATCAATTACGTTACGTTGTTACGTTACGTTGTTTAGGAACCATATGAGCACGGATAGAAGAGGAGGATTTAACCCATCCGACTCCGCACTGACGATATCGCCCTGATTGTTTTCGAAATTTTCAAAATCTCACTGCCCATCTCGACGGACTTACCGACATCTTTTAGTACGTCTGAGCTGCACTTATTCCGCAACCCAATTTGCAGGTTTTCACCAATACTTGCCTTCTTTTTTGTGGAGCACATTATTTGAAAGAAACATAAACAATACATTCGCTTTAGTTCACCTTAGTTATAAGCTCGACACTGCTCAGTATGATTTCGTGAATTAGTTTTTCAAAATCCGTTGTCTCTCCACATAACTCTAACCACACGTAAAATGAAATCAAGACAAATATTACACTGGCAGTCAAGTGAAATCTGACTGAGGCAAGATATGCAGTTGAACTAGGTTCACTGTTTCAGGGGACCACGAGAATTAACAGATTTTGTAAACAGCTTTGTCTGTGACCGATTGCGAAGCCTGACGAGCAAGTTGCCATTTATGTTATGTTGGTGGTAGGTACAGTGGTTTGAAAAATTGTCCCAACTTAATTTCTCGTTTGTGCTACATAAAGACCGTTCCACGCCCCAGTTGACACGATATTAGGAATATTGCAGTATGTCTTCTTGATAGAACATAGTACTCGTAATTCTACTGGAATCTCATGGACAGCCCACTACTGGTGCTACTCCTCTGAAGGCTGTTAAAGTATTTTCAGCAACCTTATGATTATTGCAACTGTACGAGAAAAATGGACACAATTTTTCTTTTGGTCATGTGTCACGTGCCAGTTTAATTTCGAAGACAATTCTGACAATGCTTGGCGTAATATAGCTGGTCCAAGCCAGGTTGAGAATTATGCTTACTGTTATTATTCTCTGAAGGAAAAAGCCCAAGTGACCGGCCAAAATTGGTTTGTTTGAACTGGCAGTTTCTCCTGAGAAAGTTCTTACTTGAGTCTCTGAAGCGAATTTCAATGGCAACCTCTCTTTCAGATCAAACTAACCCATAGAAGGGACCTTATCATAGAACTAGGTGATATTTGTATTAGTATACTACCGATTGTTTCATACGTGCCAGTATGATTTATACATAACTTACCACCACAGCGGTGCTTTGCTCATCAGTCTGCGTTGACAAGGGACCTGAAATGCGTTGGTACTCAGTATAACTAAGGGAGTACTATCAGGGCGCAAGTGAACTTCTATTCAGGATTTTATCACGCGCACTTGAAGGTGGGAACATCCACATGTTACGCATCACGTTTAATCTATCGAATGACGTCGGATGACCATTTCATTATCCGAAGAATAAACTTACAGACTCGACGATTTTTGTTCCCAAGCCTTGCGGGACAACATCCACTTCTGCACGAGCGTCGGTACAGTCAAATACAGGGGCAAGACAACGGATGGTCTCAGTCTCGCGACCGTCACAGCGGTTTTGAATTGGACATTTTCGGCGTCGTATACTGATTCCGAAACCGCACGTGACAGAACACTTGGACCAAGAACCCCAGCTAGTCCAATGTAAACCGGGCGGTGGCCTTTCACACCGATAGCCAACATAACCGTTCTTACAAATACACCTGCAGATAAATGTTTATTGATTCAGTTGGCTAGGGTTTGTGTAAATAAAAGCCCAAATAAATGCGAAGATTACAGCGTTTCCACACCTCTTGGAGTAGTAAGTAATACACTGTTTCTGCATGCGTTTTCTATTGTTACAGTCCCTGCCACAATCAGAAGGGATGTAACTAGATGAGTTGAGGATAAGGAATGCTGTTCAAAATGATTCTTCATAAGTTTGAAGAGGTTCCAAGGCGAATAGATTGTCCATTGCAAAATCAGCGCGATATTTGACGTCTCGTGTACAGTTGATATTGTACCTCCCTTCATCGATGCAGAATGAGATTGCCTATGTCACAGTTTCACTGGCCTTAGCGGAAAAAAACAGCGGTCAGATCAAAAAGAATAAATAACCATCATTTTTGGCGTGAACAAGTTCAAAAAAGTGCCTTACGACCGAAACGTCGTGCTTCTAACGGATCAAAACCTCCACTGGCCACATTTTGTTCCAAGAAAGATAACCCGGTCTACACAGCCAACCGGGTGCAAAGGTGAGGTGCGATCCTACTTGGCTACAATTTCATTATAAATGTTGCCCCAGTCTAGAACAGTGGACAGGAAGATGCGCTTTTCATGCTTAACTGATCCTCATGTGGTGGTACCAGAAGGTACCATCACAGCAGCCGTTGTCGTCGAACCATAAGCATGTGCTCCGTTATTAGAAACCATAAACCAACTGCCGATGACTTTTGAAATCGTTTATGACGCCACCAAAAATGACGACATACTAAGGTACGACGAACCTAGAGGGGCTTAGATTACTGACAGACACACTCGTTTGCATATCAATTTGGTTTTGACGAGAGACCCACCTGGAACCCAGCTGAATCTTTCGTTTATGATGTTTTCAAAACCAACTTGATATGCAAACGAGTGTGTTTGTCAAGATCTGTCCAATTTGGGTTCAAGTAGAGCATGAGGTTGACGGAAGCTCGGAGACTGCGCCTACCTGATGAGTCCCAAGAAGGTCGACACCGTCGTGGGCTGTCGAAGAGTTTTAAGCAACCTCATGAGCAGTGTATTATGTCCAAACTTAGATTACTGTTTCAACGATGAAGTCCGTTGTCTACTGTTGTTGATCGGCTACTTTTTGGTGTCCGGATCCTTGTTCCCACCAGTCGCGTGCGGGTGTCATCTCAGTTTCGTAATGGACATCCGAGGATAAACCGCATGAAAACTCTCGTTTGCGGCCATTTTTACTAGCTCGGTAGGGTTGAACATATGGAGCAGGTAAGACGGAGCTGCTTCCGTTTCGTAACCGGTCAGAAGTTACCGGACTGAAAATCACCGCAGACTTTGCTACAATCAGAGATAAAGTGGTCGCGCATTCATGTGAATTTTGCCAAACAAATTAACGAGCGAAATTTCCTAATCCTTGTAGATGCCTTCATTAAGTGACCTGAATTTTCTGATATGTCTGGGACAACAATTATGGCAACCCTCAAAACTGCGACATTTGTTTCCAACATTCTGCCTCCCATTACGTCCAACAGCGGCACCCAGTTCGCATCCCACCAGTTTGGTGATTTCTTTCGAAGGTTTGGCCTCAGGCGTGTTACTTCCTTACCAATCCATCCGCAGTCTAATGGTCAGGCTTAGAGGTACGTAGGTGCTTTTGAGCGTGCCTTGACAAAAGCAAAGGGCAAAAATGCCACTGTGAAAATTTCGGACGCTTTCTGGTTGAACACCACAGAAGAACTCTAAACTCACATTGTCCTGGCGGTCCCTCCTCAGCAGGAGTTATGATGAACAGGAGGTTGAAACTTACGAACGACGCTATCCTGCAAACATTTATGTGTCCTTACTCAGCCACGGGAAGTCGACATTCCGACCTAAAAACCGTGTACTTGCGATGGGGACTATCTCCATGGTCGCGGAAGTTGGCACGTCGGAATCCTACTGCCCCCACAAAAAATGAATAGGTTATGTGATTTATAGCTTTCGAGTGGGGAGATTAATTTAGAGCCAGCATGCTAGCCAACTAAGGTCTACTGAGCCCCCGATCCAGACGGCGGCAGAACAGTCCTTATGTTTCTGCCTACTGCTTGAGACCTTTCACCTTCAGGGGTCACCCGTAAAAGCCACTGCTTCAGCTGTACCACCCACGACGGAGCCATTGTTTCAACCGAGAAGCCGGATAGACAGTCAGAAAAAAACTGGAACCCTCCCAACTTGAACCACAAAGGAAGCCTTATGTTGACTGGTCAAGAGTGAAAAGGCCAGGAAGTTCAGATTCCTGAAAATAGCCCCATAACGTACTTAACCTACTGGGAACCGCCAATTCCGCCAAAATCGCTTCAGGAAGGTCGTCGAGTCGGCAGGTTAGAAAAGCCGACTGAACGTTGAAACAGCCTATTGGCAATGACGGACGACGCTCGAAACATCAGGCGTGACTTGGAAATTCAAAATCGACGGACAGCCTTGATTCAAGGTCAAAAGTGTGCTTTAGGTAGCTCGAAGCTCCCTGTGGTCTTGCACTCGCTTGTTCGCGGCAAGGCTATTGTGTTCATTTTGGGTGGGTCTTTTTGGTCAACAAGGCTCTGGAGCCGGGGTTTTCAAAGAATTACAGCGGATCTACAAAGATGAGAACCATTTGTTGCCTAAAGGGGCAGAACCCTGAGAGTTTGAGCCACCTTACAATCAATAAAGCTTCCAGGATAACGTTGTCTGTCTCATTTTTCAGCATACTGAGAGATGAAAACCTTATCCACCCGCAGTTTACAAGCATGCTGGAACCCACCTGTAATTTGCATGATATTTTTTTTTAAATTTTCGCTGTCGATTTTATAATCACTTATTTGTCGCCCATTTGTCAACTACTGAGTTTGTAAAGAGCACTGAAAATGGTACAATCCCGCACAACACATCTCCTTCTGTTATCACTTTTCAGGTTTATTGGGGAAACCAAGCGCTTGACACTCGTCTGACTACTTTCAATCCAGTACAAGGAGGATATTTCTGATAGACAAAGGTCAACTAGAGATGTCAGTGTGAGTGGAAACATAGGCTTTTCATTGATCTAGAAGAAAAACTGAATATGTGCGCTGCATGCCAGGATTCGAGCTCCACCCTGAATTTTCGGACTTGGGCAACCTGGTGGCATCTGAGCCCTGGTACTTTCTTTGGGTTGCACAGCAGCTTTACGATGACAGGGTATCAAGCTGGGCGATCAAGTGTGACTTGAACTCAAAGGGTCCGATCTGTACCGGCTCAAGGATTCATGTGATTTATGTGATGCGAAGTTCAACACTTGTTGAACATCGAACAGGCAGGCAACTCAGTCTAAATAATTGTCCAGACAAACGAGCTTTTCTCAATGACAGAGGTTGTTACGCCTTGTTCAAGAGGTGAAGTACTTTGTTCTGCCTCCCATTGCAGCAAGTGTCATTGCGGAGCTTCTACGCTTTTTGTCACATGGGCTCTTGTAGGATCAACTGTGCATCACTTTTGTTCGACAGGCAATGGCATGTTTCTTAGATATTCTTATGACTGAGAACAGAGGAATCATGGACACATATTTGCACTCTATGTCATAATGCAACCGATTTTGGGTGAACTGATTGACAACAGTATACAGAAAACCAAACATTCGTGAATCCGTGTCACTTTACATCAGAATCGACTCCCCTCGCACTACACGAACTGCATTCTTCTATTTGGCGGCTAGAAACTTTTAGGTCTTGCATTAAAAAGACGGAGAAGCGCTGGCATTCAACGTCAGCGTCAGCGTCAAGGATGGTGAAAACGGCGCAAAAAAGGACTTAAAAGGTCCAGATAACAAGGCAGTAGACAGGACTTTTGTACTCCAAAAGAATCGCTGAAATTCTGTCTTCCATAGCTCACGATTCAAATAACTGTTTTTCCCTTAAGTTTCGCTTTCAATTTGAACCTCACTTTTTGAGTCCAGCACACGCTGTTTGTTTATTGTAGTTCATCCCGAGTCATCAAAAAAAAACATACAAAAGCCAGAACTGACAACGAGCGATTTTCAAGACTTGTGTCAAAATAAATTTCCCTTGAAATGTACAACATATCACATGAGTACAGAGCACGATCTCAAGGGCATCGGTTTTGACAGAGTGCATTTTGGATTCCGCACCTTTCATTTCGATAACCATTGCGGTTATGCGATTACCATAAGAGGTTTTGAATCATGATAAGATATTCTTATTAGTCACCAGAAAGAATCTTTTAACTCCTACCCGTCAGTGTTACCCTTTTACAGCGGTCGCGCACAAGCACACACATAAGCCTACACGTGTGCTAGCACACTCAGTGTGACAGGAGGGATTGGTAATACTGGCAGTTTTACTCACTCGTATCCCATCGGTTGACCAGGAACGTCCTTCAACGCCTGAACTGATGGATCCAGGTCAACACAAGAGCCGCCGTTAAGGCATGGATTTGTCAGCTCGACACATTCGTTGATGTTCACGCACTCAGGATTGGTATAGCTCATGCTGCGGGTTCCTGGTGGGCAGACACAACTGTAACCTTTGAGACGGTTTCTTGGATTTCGCAAACACTGAAATGGTTTGCATAGCCCGTGTGCATGGACACATGGATTTCTTGGCTCCTGAAAACGTGTAGCAAAATGGAGCTGTGGGAATTTGACGAATATTTAGATTGCGTGTTCACCTCACTCTCATGTGGCCATTACTCTGTTTATGCACGTGCCTTCGCAGCCACTCATACGGTCCTGCATACACAACACGCACGCCCCACCCACAGCGCACACACGTGTGTGCTAGCACGTGGTGTCTGTCACTTCACTCATTTTGACTGTCGCTCGCTTCTGAACTCCGCTATTAATCAGAACCGGAAACGGGGCTAGGACATCAAGTTAAGTGTCAAAAACCTTGTTCCGGAATTACATGCGTGACTGGACTGCAACAGACAGAAATTGTGTGATCAGTAAGTTCAAATTCTCTTCAGCTTCTCTCTTTTCTGTCTATTTCATTTTGTGGTCGAGTAATAACTAAACCAGCTCGGTGCGACTTAAAGCGCATCTGCTGTGCGTGGCAGCACCAGGAGTGTCACATACATCCTATTCCCTGCGCCCTGGGGTTGAGCCAGCCCCCTACTGTCGAACAGTGAGTCACCTGCTCCGAACAGGGCCCACAAGAAAACGCTACTATCCGCTGCCTTGCGAGTCAGAGGCCAGGGTTAATGTCTCCGAACGAAACCGTACATCCTGCTGCTACCTTGTGGATAGGCTTTTGACTAAAGACTCAGGGCCGTGCCTCAACTCCTCCTAGACCTGGGCACACGGGAAGTATCATTTGCCTGCACAGTTCTTTGTTCACCGATGTTCTTCCGCAGCCCTGTTCTATTCTGAAAAAAGTTGCTGGATCACTCGATTGTCAGTTATCTAACCAATGTGTCATATGAATTCGGCTGCTCATCATCAATAAATAAAATGTCGCCTTTCCAAACCCGCGTTATCCTTTCTACGTAGAAGCTCCCAACTTCCCTACTGTATGTAAAATTGGCAAACAGGCAATACTCGCCCAGACTTTGTACGCCTCCAAATTTAATGCATGCTGTCTTCGGAACACAAATGCAAGATCTGAGCGTCTAGGACGAACTCAACCTTTTCACATTTCACTTTTTTTGTGTCCGATGATTCAGAAGCGGTAACTCGCGGGATAAATGGTGTGGAGGTTGCACCCAGCCCCAGACTTAGGTTAGATTCCTGTGAACAGTCGTCTATGCGCCGTTCGGTTATCCAGCTCAATCAGGCTCAATGCCGCTGAAGATGAGAAGGACACTTTCTATTGAGACCTATCGGGGCTTATTCGTCGACCAAAAAGCACTGATAATGTCAACGTTGTGGAGGATATGAATACCCAGGTCTGAGCTGTTCGGAATCATATCTGAACTGTCAACTTGAAGTCCATTCGCACCACTCTGACAATGGAGAGCGACTCCTCAAGTTGCCTGCCAACCAGGGTGAAGTTTCGACAAGTACGCTGGGACCGTGTAACCTGATGTCCACCAAGTACAGATCAACCGTTTGGATCACGCCGCTATCTGCCATATTTAGGGAACCACAATCGAAGACTGCCATGCCTTTTGTGTCGCACAACTTGGTTCCGACCACGGTACAGTGCGAGCACGCCTGAAGCCTTCGCAAGTCAGCAATCCATCTCCGGAGAACTACCGTAGCTCAGTGTCATCGAACTGAGTTATTTCAGCTACTATATGCCGTGAAATAACGTTATGCTTGTAAAGAGCACGTAGACGATACATGGCAAAATGTGGAAGGAGCCGTGCTAGCGACCTACACAGCTGCCTGTCAAGTTTCTCATATTCCTTTGGGTAGTGTCGAGATCGCTAGTCCGCTTGATGCTGGAAAATCCATATCAGCGAGCGACGAGTACGAGGGCAAAAGCAAATCTTCCATACCCCGAAAAGCATAAGAAAAGACCTCGATTTCGGTTGACAGTAGAAGCTGAGTTGGAGAAGGTTATTGTCACTGGGAATAGCTCTGCTCTTTAACACCAAATTCGACTGACTGGCCAAAGGAAACCAGTTGTGAGTGGAACAATAGGCGAAAAAGACGGATCAATACTTCATTTTTAAAAAAGTCATTTGGAACAATGGGACGAGTAGCTCGAAAGGCAGACTAGCTGATCTCCTGCATAACAACCCTTGGAGAGAGAGGGCATGTGAGAGAATGGAATGTAAACGCTAACCACCCGTCGAAGGAGAAAATGAATCACGGAGTACTCCTTCTAAAAAGCGAGAATGCACCAGGAGTGGGTGACTACCGTTCAGCTTTCCTCAATACTGCTGATAGCGATAATAATAATATCAATAATATTGATCAGCTGTAGAACCACATACTTGCTGTACAGTGGTTATAGCTGCCACGGTTTCGTTCACCGATGACCTGGGGAGATGGGGTTGGATAGCTGCTCACTGTGGCGGCAGCCGATATAACTGGTGCCCAAATCAACCAGTAACAGTGACTTTCCATTATGGAGGTCGGAAGAGGAACCTGTGCATTGAAGGAAACAGCTCTGTTCAAAGAAGATGGAGAATAATTTGTGTCGCACCTGATAAAACTTATTGGTACTGTATGGAGTGAAGAGGAAATGCTTACAGAATAAGGCTAATGGACAGTCATTCCCATCTTCAAAGATGGTACGCAAAAACTATGAGAAAACCAACATGGCACTATCCAGGTAGCTGTGGCGTCGCAAGTGTTCCTTGGTCCCATCTTTCGATCAAATGTTCACCTTCCAACAGATTCTGGCACAGCGACACTGCGTTGAGCAACCAACAATGGTGGTTTTCCTTAAATCAAATGCCTCCTTTTGCTCTGTGGACCGTCAGGCACTATGTGGCAAAATGCCCCCCCCCAAATTCTCGGCCCCCCTTGAGGCTCTGTACCCCAACTACCGTGAACGTGTGAATGTCTACGGAAAGCCGTCGCTGAAATTCACTACATCAATCAGTGGCAAGCGAGAAAGTCTTTTTTCACCTTTTCTCTTCGAATTCTTCATCATCCTAATCGTGAGAGACTCACTCCTAGCCCATAATGTTTGTGGGATCGAAATGCTCCCAAGGCGTTTGCTCACAGATATCGAGTATGTAAGCTAGATGGCTCTTCTTAGATCTGGAGCCAGGTGATAAAAAAATTTAAACAAGTCCGCCCCACGTTGGCATGTGCTTCGCAGCTACAAAGTGTGCAGTGCTGCTGCAGATTTTTTTGGGTTCGAAACTGAAACTTATGCTTGTGGGTGAGCCGACTGAGGTAGCAGACAAATTTGTCCACCAGGGTGGCTGTAGCAATCTTGATGGTCTAACTAAAGACGGCATTTCCATCCAGATTTGGAAGGCCAGAGCAGCTTTAGTCAACCCGTATCACCTGAGACAGACGCGACATCAGCTTATCTGTGAAGAGTCGAGTTTACAGAGCTGAGGTTTGCTCCATACTGTTATACTGGTAATAAACTCGGCCGCTAGGTACTAAGGACGTTAAATAACTTTCAATGTTTGACCGTCGATATTTTCAGAGCATAGCCAGAGTTTGGTGGGAACACCTGATCAGTTGAGCTGAAGTACGTCTAATAGTTTTCGGAAGAAATAACTCTCCATGATAGGTGAACTGATCACAATCCATAGGTTGCGACAGAGTGGTCGCATGCTTTTATTCTAGTCGACCGATTTCTCCTGACAGCCCTTTTCGTGCAACCATGTGGAGGGTAGAAACAAGCCACAGGAGGTCAAACAATGACTTAGCAGAGAAGTATGAAATCCATTACTATCTAACCCAGCTGCGCTGGTCATTGCCATCTCCATGATGGGGGCCCCGAAACGGGACAAACCAATGGTTAGAGACGTTGGCGGGCATGGCCCACTCGCGCGCTCAAATAGCGTGCATGCATTCAGGCTATTGCCTTCAGTTCATAGCTTCCCCTCTGTGTTCCCACAGTGTAAATCTCACTAACACTTCTAAATCCACGCATCAACTTTGTCATCTGCCGCGTCCCATGCGTAGCAGTCCACCCCTATCTCCCCGAATCATCAGCGAACCAAACTGTGGCAGCTGTAACCTTGTGTGCAGCACACATGCGGCTGTTACAGCTGAAGGTGACGACGATGACGATGATGACGACAGGAATATTACACCAACAACCCTAGGGTCTAGTCCGAGTCCCGTTCCGACAATTAAAATCTTCATCCTCCCCTCGAACGGTGGATGTGTGAATAGCTTTTTTTCCTATAAGTATCCCCATTCTAAAGTTTCTGTTGTACACTCGCATTCTAACTTTCGAGTATTCACTGCGGCTTTCATTAACTTCAATTCTATCCCACTTTCTGGTGCAATTTTAAAGTGCTAGCAGGTCGAGTTTGTACCATAGTCTTCGTCTGTGTTTGTGATGTTATGTCATGCACTCTTCACATGCCAAGCATATATTTGACTATGCGAAATATGGGAAACTCTCTGTCGCAGACCATCTGCCATCAGTTTTCTACATTAAGGGTAAACCCAGACTAGAATTTCAAGGTGCAAAAATCAAACCTTAGCACTAAGATTTGACCATTCACTGGTACCAAAAACCACAAACTTTTCACTCTATACCCCAGACTGTCACAATTCCACAAGACGGTTCTCACCAATATGAGCCTTATGTGCATTCCCTTGGGGGTGAGTTTATACATAACAAACAGTGCTGAAGCTACACACCTGGAAAAACAACTAGATCGGGTCACCCAGCAGTAGATCAAATGCGATCACTCCAGGGAGAACACAAAGCGATTAGTCCTGGGCTTAGCGTGAAGCCTGTCAAATTCCCAAGTTTGCGCTATCTAACGAGATCCAAGGTAGTTCTGTAGCGGCTGAAAACTTGGGGTGCTGGCCATTCGTCTGTTGCGTAAACTGTATCTATTGACCTCCGTCAGTAGTTTCTGTGAAGGTGCATCACGACGATTGGAACTCAGACCGCTCATAATCGTCGCTTCGTATCACTTTATTGTTGGTCGCTTGTTTTACGGGTACTCGACCGCCTCCTGCTTGTAAAAATCCTGTCATGACAAGCTGGTATTATGGGAAGTTATATAGTGCAACCCAGATTTCAGGAAACAAATATGCCTATTTAATATATTGCAGTATTCGTTGGACACCGGGTCCAGTTGTTCAGTACCAGGGTGTGTCTAGCAAGTTCGTTCATCTTTGCTTGTTGCATATTGTATTCTTGTTAATCTAGTACTCAGGACTGCTATATTGATCTTAGGTCCTCTGCATCTCTTGGTACATGCACGAGTATCCTGGTTGTTTCATATTAAAGTACAAGCAAGCAGGCAAATAGCATCTGGTCTTCGTAATGCCAGTAGTCATACCATGGTCGGTCTGGGAGTTAAGTCGGTGGTTAAGTTAAGTGGTGTTCGCTGCAACAATTGTGAACACGTTAAGGCAGGTTCTAGAATCAACCGGGATACCTACAATGTCAAAGCAGCGGCGCTTTCGTCCCTTGATAAAATCAAATCTAACTTTTCGCGTTCCCTAACTAGGGCAAACTAAACAGCCAAAAGACCTAGACTCTCGGTTCGTTACATTCAGTCCCAAATTCGGTCTCGGTCACAAGCGCGGAAGAACTACGATGCGCCTAATTCGGCTCGGAGAATGGGACATCAGCACCCTTCTATCGACAAGAATATGGAATCATATTTGCTACATGGGGAATATTGGATAAACTAAACCGCATTAAGCTTCACAGGATCTAAGATCAACGTACAAACCGTGAGTAGTAACTTGGCCGAATTATGAGCTATAACAAGGAGGACTTACAGACTCACGTCCTGATAGTAAACGATCGAAGTTCATATCCAGGAACCACAATAATGTAATCCACATAAATATCTAGATATTATTTGATGCATGCAACAGGCCTTATTTCACGTAGTTGGCCACCAAGCGTTCGTACAATAGACAATAATAAATCAACTGGTGGTGAGCTACAGTCGATCTACAACGGAATTTAGAAGCGAGCGACGGTCAAACTGAGCGAATTAGAGTGTGTCACACCGGAGTTTAAGGGTGGAAGCGAAGTTGCGCGGGTATAAATAGTCACAATACACGATGTGCAATGGACAGAAAAGGGATTGACACAAACAGGCCAAAAGTATGAAAAACCAAATGGCTGTATAAACCCAGGGATAACAACAACCTGGCTATGATTATCAATAGAACTTTGTGATTCTTTTGAGGTTTATACTCACACGAGGCGGCGATGTACAACTTATGTAAAAATTCCTTCATTCAGCTGGTAGTCCTTCCGTTATGAGGGATCTCACAATGAATCAGCCGTAAAACAAAATCCCTTTGTTTGAGCTGTATCAGCGAACCTTAACGGCAAGTGTCTACATATGATGTGTGCGGATATAGTAATTGTCAATGTTGGATGGTTTCGTATTGGAAATGCCCCCTTATCGACCAAGGTGTACCTAAGACGCGTGTATTCCCGTCGGACAGTGCAGAAAATGACCTGCCTAACAAGGTGATCACAGGAAAATGTACCGCCGAATGCAATCAAAGTCGCATTGGCGCGATTCAACGATTGCATGACCCTGGTTTAGCATCCCGTCACGGGACGAAGCAACTGTTCAGCCGCAGTAGGTTTTAGAAGTTGCCATTCGTAGGTTTTCGTTTTCAGCAGTAGAGTAATGAATGCAGGAACGGTGGAATGGCTGCTGTTGTGACCGTCGTTTGAAAAGAAGTACTTCGAGATTGATTTCTTTGAAAAGGGTTTCATACCATCCCTGGTTACCATTCCTGGTTCCTGTCCAGACGGTTCAATACCCACCGGACGCAAACCACTGTTCCGGTGAGTGGAATAGTCCTACTTGGTGTTACTGCATACCTCCGACAGAAACCACCAATAAAGCCAGTAACGGACCTATATGGCCGCTCTATCTGACCTCGATTGTTCGGCTTCCAGGTTAGTTTGGATTACTCGGAGCTAGTGTGGTCTCAGGAGTAATCGAAACTGCCAGACACTCCAAAATTTCACCAGAAATTTCGTCCTGTAGGTGAAATCAATCCATGCCGAAAAGCCAAGAAGCATTGTACGGCTGTTTTATCCTTATTGGGATTCATCATTAGTGCGCATCCCACACATTTTCGGCGAGGATCGAATTTGAGACTGCCCAGTTAAATCGTTCAGTCACCGGCGGCTGATCAGCAGTGTGATTAACTCGCATATGGCACCAGCATATAGTACCACTCATCATTTAGTCACTGAATTCAGATCACGTGGTCGCGTGCCGACTGGGTCCTCAAGTGACAACTTCTCAGATGAAAAGTTCACTCTTCTTGTGAATTATCCATCTTACCGAGATCTTTTCCTGAATAGCGTAATTTTCCGCTGTAAGTTCTAGTTAGTTTGCTCCTTATCAAGGCTTATTGTAATAATGACCGACAAGTAAAAAGCGCTTAAATGGCAGCTGTACCTTATTAACCGTGGATAAAACTTTCGTTATCCTGGGTTTATTGTATGTGATTTCGTTCGGAGGATTCATAATACTTTTATTGGGGTTAACCACTTCAAACACTCTGACCGACTGTTAACAATTAGCTTACCTCACAAATCAGTCCCTGCCAAGCTGGCTGACACTGGCATTCATATTTCAAACCGGATGGTGTGAACGTACCGACCGGTAGGGGAATACATGCGCCACCATTGAGGCAACTGTGAGGGAAGCGGCATACAAATAACTCGCTAATGCATAACGCGTCCACCTGAAGTGAAGAAACTTTAGAACTTGAAACTCAACAGTAGAGATGACGACAAGAAAGGCGAATATTTGGATTCCTTTTGGAGGGTGCAGTATTAGTGGGAAAAGTAGTCGCTACCACTCTAGGGAAGTGACTTATCTTCGGAAGAACCCCTTCTGAGAGAAGTTGCATATCCCAATAAACCTCTGTAAAACTGTCACTGAATAATCGGTAATATGCGAATATCAAAACCCATGTAACTTAGGGAACATAGAGCAGTAGGCTGTTGTATGATACAGTGTACCTCTCCGGGCGTATACTACAGAACAGTGTTGGACAAATAAATAAAACAGAGTATGTAAGTTAATCAGTACTACCTCGCATTTAACGTCCTTGGTAGTTTACTGAGGGCCAACGCATGAGGTGAAGTCGCTCGGAATTAATTAAGTTTTGGTCTGATCAACCTTCATGGAAACATTACTCATCTTCAATTAGCGTTTCCTTCCTATCCTAAGTTTAAGTTGGAATGCTGTCAGACATTCATTTCTGATACCGGACGTTCACCATACCTAAACACGAGTTACCAACGTTTCAGTAAACTAAATGGTAAATTGAATCCTTAAATTAAGTAGCACAGCATAAATCTGTGCTGGCTATCGTGAGCCTGGAAGTAAACCTCATAATTCGTTTTAAGGTCATCTCCTGGATTTTTAAAGATATCGTTGTCCACATTCATGCTGTGGACTTGCCTGCTCTGCTGACATGGAGCTCCAAGTGCGACACACCGTTTCTCAGTTCGATTGAAATGAAATCCAATTTCGCATTCGCAACGATAGTCCAGATCGTAGATGTTCCTCAATTTGCTCCTTGTCCGACTCGTCAGATTGACTGTAACGGTATAATCGCGAACTGCGTGACAGACACCATTGCTATGAATCACATCCTTGCAAATGCCTGGTTTCCGGCATGGGTTTGGACAGAATAGATCAGGTTTCTGAAACACGATGTCACACATGAAACAGAACCCCATGTTAGTTTGTCCGATGACATGAAAGAAACACAAACAAACCATTGAGCCAAACAAGCTTAGTTCCGCAATAGCTAAATGACTATTCGAACGAGTCGTATCAACATAGACTAACCAATTTCACGTCACAGTAAAGAAGTTCATGAGTCGGAACAGCTATTTAGGAATCAAATGAAAAATATGGGTTCCGCATTAACTGCAAGCTGGTATGACCATGTAGCCGTGATAGCGTAACCGCATAAGTTGACTTACGTATTTCCGCAGGCACTGACAAAGGTTGATCATCAAATGCATGATTGTCAGATACCCTTCGTCGTAGTAGGATTTGTGAGTGGAAAAAACATTGCGAATCGAATCTGCCGGATCTTTGTAGTAGTCTTCATAAGTAAAGCCATAGTAGAAATCCGCATACTCCTTGTGAAGGGCCTCCGCAATACAGTAAGTTCTTCATGTGCGAAAAAGCATGGAAATGTGTAGGTATTATGGCACCAGGTTGTTCGGGCACGGATTAATTTACGCTCACTACGTTATAGCAGTCGTTTTTACGTGACGAGGATGAAAAGTAGAAGACTGCTAATTTGACTTTCACTCTGGAAGGAAGGTCAACAATGCCAAGTAAGCTACGAAGCACCTTATAACTACTTCACCTTTGTTGATAATCAGTGGCGATACTCATATTATTCTCTGGTGCAGTTGAAATATGCGACCTTTCAAGGAGGGGATAATACGCCTTACCATTTAGCTACGGGTGTCTTATCAGCAGTGTAATTTACCTTCGCTTAGAGAAGATTAGCCGGTCGCCGGATATGTACAATGTGCACTCACGTCACCCTCGGTTAAACGGTCTTATTCATGTCCTGGTACTTAACCCGGTTAATCTACACAAAAGGGAGGAAGAACTGGACGGGAGTTTCGGCCCTATAGGACATCATCAGCCTTGGCCACGGCAAGCTTTGAACCGTTGAAATCTGACGTGTAAGACGAGCGCACTGTCAGTGTTTCACCAGTGCAGGCTGGATGCATCCGAATTATCATGCTAGAACAGACCTAATGTTCACGCGGAACCCGAGTCCAGTCCTTGCTCCATTTGCTATAAGTCAACCGGAATAGTTATTCCACGAGAGGAGGAAAGCTGTTCAAATGAGAGCGATATGATGACCAAACCTACAGAAGACATAACTTATCCCTCAGTCTGTGCCTTGGGTCATATGACATTTCATCCTTGCTGGGGACACTATTTCTTACATTCTTCTTACCAATTTCTGAAAGAAAGGAACCAGCAACCTAAGTGAAACGTGCACCACTGATATCTTCAAGAAAGCTGAAACAGCTGCAAAATGCTTTTAGGTTTCTCTTCATGGGTTACAGATTTAAAGCTTTAAAACTTTCGACTATCTACAGTATTAAAAAACCGTTTATACATGATATGTGGAAACGTGCTGTCACCGTTAGCTCAATTAGGAACAGAGAGAAGGAATATGATTGAGTACAACGTATGGCATAGTCTGATAAACATTCTGTTCTCTACCTCAACAGTTGACAACTGAATATACAGAAAACCCCTAATAAGAGACAATTGGAAGCACTCTCTGAATTACTCAAAATCCAATCAATGAATTCCTCGTGAAAAATAAAAGCGTCACGCTTAACAAAGCAAGGCAGGTTGAACAAGGTCTCATGAGACCGAGGACCTTCAATGAAGCTAAACTGGAGAAACTATCCGCTCTTCACTCCTACCCTTGAACACGCAAATGAATGATCTGGCGGGATACCATGTCATGAGGATAGTGTGCGATTGGTCGCCAGGTGAACATTGAACACTCTTCAGTCCGCCGGTGTTGGCGGTTAGCCATACGGAGGCAGGCTTCGCCGACATTTTTCTCACGATCTTCCTTTCATAATTCCAAGCGATCAGCGACTGCCGTGATTTATGTTTACCCGTTGCCCCATTGATTCGTCATCGAAATAATCTGTCAAGAAGATAATTCTCCAGCTGTGGAATTCGGCATCGTTTTTAGACCAGATCCAATTCAGGGCAGACGCATCATCGGCACATCATCATCACTGACAGCAATACACCATTAATACGTAATGGTGCCCAACCGCACACTCTTCAAAGTTGACTACTCATAATAATCTCTCAGCTATACAAATCATTCTCCTCGATGGTACTAAGATTTGCCGTTGAAATTTCCTGATACAATCAAATCTCTGAAACTTAAGAGTGTGTGGCGTTGGAATAGTATTGAATGTTCACGGCATGGCACCTGAGTACTGCACAGTCGTAATGCTGTGTATTCACGTGACACTTGAGTTTAGACAGTCATACAGACTCAGCACTGAGTACAACATTGTACCAAACACATCGCGGCTTTTCAGTGCCGCTGTGTTCAAGAGGTCAAAGTCAGATGCAAGACGTTCTTCTAAATATATGCGTTTCCCCTTCAGAAATGAAGACTTCTGGGACTATGGAAACGGCTTGAGATAAGCTTTACTAAACATGTGCTGGCACTGAAGGACCTTTCCAAACTCCGCAGTGCTCGCTAATGCATGAAGGGAAGCCTAATCCGCGACCGAACTATTCCGGACTTTCGCAAGGAAGCTGTAAGTTTTCGACTATCCAGTGATACGCCACAGTGAAGCTTTCGCCGAGAGCCATCTGCTGCTCCTCATTTCTGAACCTGGCCGAAATGGGCCAAATACGGTTACGATGAAGAACTCAGTGGCTCGCAGTTTTTGTAGGACTACACTCCTGTGAGTGAAGAAGCAACGTGGAGGATAAACTGCGGTAGATGGGACCACTTTGTGTGTAAGCACCAGTCAACCCTGTTTAATCGGTCGAGGAGGAATCAATGGAATATGGGGTCAAAGGAGTAAGAAGCACCAAATCGACAGAAACCCATGCTAACCTGCTTATATAAGACCGATTTCAGTTGGACTTAGGTGCCTCCGTAAACATCATTCCTAAACGATACACCCGAGGCCTGTTGTTATTACTTGTAGACTCGTATATACAAATTTTGCAGACCACAGGTTTCAGGGTCATCGGAAAGACGCGTCTGGATCTAGAAAATCCTGAGGACTAACAACCACACACCCTAGAGTTTCTGGTGATCAGTGAAGATCAGGCACCAATTCTCATTCTTTACGATTAAGGCATTGAAGGTCATTACCGTCAGTCATGATTAATTTGTTCGTAATTTGCGACACTATACTATTTTTGAGAAACACCACTCCGTTGTTTGTGATGAACTAGGTTACCAGCCAGTAAAAGTCCATCGTAGGTAGTACGGTAACCGTTGCCAGCAACAGGATTACTAATGTACTAGATGAGACATTCGTCGAGATAAATTCCCCAATGACCCCGGGTATTGTAACGCCACTGAGGAAACCAACAGTTTGGGTTAGTCAGATAGCTGTAGTTTTGAAGAAGATGGGCGAATTACGAATTTGTATAGATCCTAAGCTGCGTTGCGAGGTCTATAATCTTCCTACGCTAGTCGGTATACTCTTAAACTAATGTCATACAAAGCTGTTCACCAAGAGTAATCCACCGTTTCTCTCGGGCACCTGAGAGTGGACGGCAAAACAGGCTATCTTACTACTTCCAACACATATATGGGCCAGTAGTGTCCCCCACTCGGTTTGAAGGTATCTCGGGAGATAATCTAAGAAGGGTTAATCCAATCCAAAGCTCTTCAGAGATTGACAGTAAAAAAGAATGAAAGCAGGACCTTGAGCTTCCATATCAGCAAGACAGCAAGTTGTTTATCAGTCACACGCTTTCTACGGCTTACTAGCCACGAGGTAGTGAGAGTCAGGAGTTTGAACCAGTTGGTGCGGTTGATACGAGTTTCACCCCAGAAAATAAATTTAGAGTGATCAGAGGGGCCAACGAAAGAGCTTCTGTGTTCGTTCGACTACAGCTATTCACAGAGGCTGGCCAACCACAGAGAAACAGTGTTAACTAAAACTCCAAATTTTCTTCAAGGACAGGACCGATGGACGACTGACAGTTAGGGGTGATCGACCGTGCATACCGTGTGAGTTCAAAGGGAAGTGATGTGGAGTGTTCAGTATTTCCATACTGAGGCTAATTGTAGCATCCAGAAGGCCCATGGATTCTATTTTTGACTGGGAATGACAAGCCATATAAGGAGTCACCTATCAAAGTGCACCGTCTGTCTGAGAATGGCACCATAAAAGAAAGAAACAGTGCTGCAACCAGAATTCCAGAGCCTATGGTGACTAGTAGCAGTGGACCTCCTTGAATGCAAGCAAAAGCATTTGTTGTGTGGCCAACTGCTAAGGCAATTTTTTGAGCTGATCAATGGCTAACTTAGTGATAAACCGCCTTAGATTTTCCTCTGCACTATACGGGACTCCCTATATTTTGTGCGCGGATAATAGGGAATAGTTCATGGGCAGAGAGCTTAGAACTTACAGAACACAAAACTTAGGACCTACACAACTTAAAGGAAAATAGCATCAAGAAGCGGTCCTTACTGCGGCCAGTGCAGTGGCAGAGTCAGTGGTGAAAATAGCTAATGCTATTATCATAGAAGACCAAAAGGCAAAAGAAGATCCATAAATAATGCTGCCGAAACAGTGGAACACACAGAGAGATTAAACTCTCAGGAAACTCGCACACTTTTCGGAGAGGTTTGGTAAACAATCTGTGGATTTAGTGCTGGGCAACGTTTCGTTTTTGACACAAAGGCTTCGTCAGGCCAAGTGAATAAGTTATCAGGTTGATCAGGTCCTAAGGGAGTCAGGGAAGCAATCCGTGAGATTTCTTATGACGATTGGATTGGAGCTGGGCGAGGGTTGGATTTTGTACTATCAAACCTAGACCATTTTAATGATAACTGCACACCGCCTCGTGTCATCTCGGCTGATCTCTCTCCACACGCTGGGATGCTTGGCGGTTTCCACCGTCTCGGCCACCAGTCGCTGTGGTGTAACTCTTAGTCCCCCTCTCAAAATGTTCACATTTTCCGAATCTATCCTATGCCCAGTATCCAGTGCATACCCTGTCATTGCCGAGTCTTTGACTATCGCCTGATATTCATTTACGTTTCTCGGTGATCTGTCAGTGCATCACTTATGCAATTCGCCGGCCGTATGAACTATGTAAACCCTCATACAGTCGTTAGATTTTATTTTGTATACACAGCCCCTAGTCCTATCAACCAGAAGGCGATCTTTTAAACGCATCAATACTGAGCGTAAAGTCTTCCTTTTCTGGAATGCTACTCTAATGTTAACCGTATTCAACACCCTTCTAATGACTTCAGAAGTCCCTGTCTTGTATGAAGTGACTGACGTTCCGACCCACTCTTTGTTGGATCGTGGTGTTGGGACCAATACCCGTCTTAATTGCCGCTTAATTAAACCCACTGGGTATCCGCTGTCGTGAATTCAATTTTTTACCTCAAGTTGTGCTGCTCTTCGGTCGACCTCCTCTGCGCACAGTGCTCTTACTCTACTGAACATTGTTGAAACTATACTGGCACACACTGCTTTTGGGTGTGCTGAGAAGTAGTTCAAGACTGCACCACTATCTGCCGATTTCCAAAAAAAACAGTCGTTTTCAATTTCCAACCACTCGTGTGTATCATGCAGTCAAGGAGTGTAGCATACCGGATGTGGAGTCCAGATCCATGCTAAACCTAGTATGACGGTCCAAATTGTCAAGATTTTGAAAGAATTCGTTAACGCTGTCACGCTTTATCACGATGAACGTGTCATCTACGCAACGCCAGAAAACCCTCGGTGAACACTCAAATCCGACTGAAGCTTCCTGTTCAAAGTCTTCCATGTACACATTGCCAAAATCGTGGATATTGGAGATCCCATCACTAGATCGTGTTCTTGAGAGTATATAACTGAGTCAAAGACAAAGTGACTCAGGCTTAAACATACTTTTATCCCTACAACTAACAACTAACAACTAACGCAACAGAGAGTTGCGTTCGTTCTTGCAGCGTTGTCTGCCAGTAACAGCTTTCTCAATATTTCCGGAGAGTTCGCTTTAGGGACATCCTTATAAATCGAACTGACATCAAAACTAGCAAGAACTTCGTCTAGCTCCAACTGAAACCCAGCTACCTTTTTTTTAGCATAATCATACGAATATTAGATGTGTGTGGGTGACTTGCCGGCAACTGGTTTAAGGATAAATGCCAGAAATATGGCCAGCTCATGTGGTGGTGAGCCTTTGCTATCCACTATTGGTCTGATGTGGACTCCTTCCTTGTAAACCTTCCTTGTAAAGTCGTGCCTGGATTGCACGTTTTTGGGTACAATCGGTACCAACTGCCTTGCCCCAGATGGTTTATCACCGATCTTAAACACCTTCCAACTTCAACCTTACTCTTTTTCATTATTGACGTAATCGTCCTGTTGCTAATTTGTCGTTACGGCCCATCATCTAAGTGTGGTCCAACTTTCTGCAGATAGTCACTCTTATTCATGACGACTGTGGCGTTAACCTTATTTATCCTTGTACTCACTATACTGTCTACATGTTTTAACGTGTTTAGGGCTCCTCGCTCTGCTGGCGCAGTGTTTGGAACCCCTGGTTGCTGGGACTATTGGACTGTGACCAACTGTACACGTAATTTCGGAAGTGTTAGTCGTCCCCACTAACCAACAAACAGGAACTTCAGACCGACACCCAGCACTGATCAGTCAGCTAGTCATAAGAAATCCCACAGATTGCTTCCCTGACTGCCTTAAAATCCGATCAACCTGGTAACTTACTCACTTGGCCCGACGAAGCTTTTTTGTCAAAAGCGAAACGTTGCCCAGCAGTAAATCCACCGACTGCCTACCAAACCTCTCTGAAGTGATGACTACTCAGTCGGTCCAAAACACTTTCTAATTGATTGAAAACTCACACACTGTTGTCTACTGTTGCTAGTTCGCTGGCTTTGAAAGCCTTCAACCAAGAGGAGTTTACAAAGCGATCAAAAGAACGGAGAATGTGCCAAGAATACCATTAAGGCTCGGGTAGGAATGTTTTGCCAGGAAAAAACCGAAAAGAAAATTTTGTTGGCACCTGTGCCGCGACAACGTAACAGATAGGCTTGAGGTACAGTACATGGAAGACATGGGTTTCGCGCATACAACGTATAAGATGATGGAGTCATTTGGAATGGGAATAGAGTTCATCAGTGAAAGCGTTTGCCTAAATATGAAGTCGACGAAGAAGGACAGAATAGAAGTGGATAGTTTATCAACCACAGAAGAGCGTGATTTGTTGATGAAGTCTTGCAAACTCCACGAAACACTACGCTTTACAATGAAAGTTATTTGGGTGCACCAAATACGGTCCTACTAGCAGGGAAGCATTTTATTATTTTTAGGCTCCGCACACACGATAGCACGTTTTCACTCCTGTAATTTGAGATAGTCTGGAAGATTGTCTGGAGAGAAATCCGGCTGCCAATGGAGCGACTTCTTTCTGACTCCTAAATTTTTATCCCTTATAAAGGATGAATTTTCTCACCGTCTCCGGTTTTGTTGTTGGTATGGCATAAGTAGCTTTTCTGCCTGACTCCCAAAAACCGCGGGAGTCGAAATGCTCCCGAAACGTTTGTTCACATGCATTGAATACGCATATGATATTGGTCTCCGTTGTTCTAACCGCTTAAGAATGACAGCCATTTTAAATAACCTATGCTGCGCTCCACAGCTATTACGTGTGAAGTGCTGTTGTATGACCAGATGAAACCAAACCTCTTGCTGATAGACGAGGTAGTCGACGTGGTAGATAGATCTATTCATCTGCGCAGTTGTTAAATTCCGGTAGGAAGGTCCAGGTAGTCTTTGCCAACACTCGGCACCAACGGTGCAGGTATGATATCAGCTTCTCTGTCAAGAGCAGAGGTTACACTGCGGCAGCGATCCAAGATCCATGCTGTCTTGAGGATAAAACACGTGGGCTCTACGCGCACAGTAAGCACACCCCAATGTTTGACCATCGGTGTCTTCGAAGCATTGGCCGAGTCCGGCGGAAACACCGTATTAGCAATGTGGAGTTTTAGGAAGGAGAAACTTTCACGATGGACCCGCCGATTACCGGTTAATGCTTTCGGTTATGCTATTTAGGGCATGTAATTTGCATTTCGGAGGACGACTCACCTTGCAGATTCATTTCGCCTAACCATGCGGTGAGTGAAAACGAGAAACAGATAGTCTATGACGTGGCAGTGAAGTGTGAAAATGCTAACCATTAAACTCAACCGCCATTTCCCCGGACAAGGATCACGGGACAAAATTTTCAGTGGTTGAAGGCACTAGCAGACGTGGCATTGTCACGCAGTCAGTAAGGCTTCTGTATCAATCTCATCGCCTCCATCATGTAACTGTCCAGTTTCTTGCCTAATCAGATAACTAAAGTTCTTTAGCCTCAACAAACTGCGTAAGCTGTCGCCTCAACAGAACGTGCCACAAAGATCGCCTCAAGTTTCCGCTGATACGATATTCAAGATATCAAAGGGTATTCCCTAGACATAACCCAAGTCTTATAAGGCTATATCAGGAAAATATACTTCGGTGTCTCGAATAGCGAACCAACTGAGACACGAAACATTCTTCACTAACACCAATGTGATTTGCAAGTGAGTGTATTTCACTAACTGCAAAACCAGTCTTTCCTCTGTAGGGAATCAAGCGGAAATGTCTTGTTGGATGGCAACGCTTCTAATCATGGGAAGTTCTTGAAAGACGCCTGCTCCCGCTTGCAACTGGAACCATCAGGTGTATTAACCCACAACCAGAAAGACTCGATGCATCGGATACCATAGAATACTGATGATACGATGGATCGACCTACTTTTCTTTTGTGATCTCTATATGAATGAATTATATCCAATGGTTTCTACCAAAACGGCTTGGAACAGTGTACCGAAAAGTTTGCTTACCTCTTTTCTATTGCCCTTGGCTATTACGGGGAGCATGCTCGGGGGAACAGCAATTTCTAAGAATCGTTGTTGCCACCAGCGGAATGAAGGATTGTGCTGGTAGTAACACTAATGAATCGGAGGGAAGTTTAGTTGGCATCTCCAATACCCAGCGATATCAAAAAATTGGAATAGGAATGTGTGTGGTGCTGGTACGTGCTGATGTAGGCCTGTCATTAGACGTAATGCAAGTGCAATTTAGTCTGCACACCAGCCATTTGAGTTTTTGATAACAAGATATTCCGCTCCAGCATCATAAATAGAACCAGATCTTGGACAAAAAAGATCCACAATTACAGCTTAGTAGACAGTTCAGTGACTAAATTACTCGAAACGAGTGGGGGATGCATTTTTCTTTTAAACGCTGCTGCGCTGCTTCGCGGCTCCTTCGCCCCTTTAATCAACACCCTATTTCGGTCTGGCCAAAATGCCAGTAAGGGGCAGCTTACACAACGGGGTCTTCGAGGTTAAACGACCATATAAACTCTAAACACATTTTATCACTGGTGTCGCCGGCAGAAGTTAGCTACTGTCTCCTAGCTTGTTGAACCTCTGCCGTAGCTCCATCTTACTTTCGTATAATGTTCGGACACGAAAGAGTACTGGAAAACAGGCAGTAGCAGCTCTGCTTGTGGAAGGTCTCAGCGTGGGTGTCCGCTGCCTGTCAGAAACCTGCATAATTCAGCCTAGTCACACACCTTGAATTGCCGTAAAAGTGTTCCTGAAGCCAGTCGCCTACCTAACTCAGGTAGCCCAAATTAATTGGTATTAGGTCTTTATCACAGATATGGTCACCATCACCGTCACTATCATCATCATCATCATCATCATCATCATCATCATCATCATCATCATCATCATCATCATCATCATCATCATCATCATCATCATCATCATCATCAGCATCATCATCATCATCATCATCAGCATCATCATCATCATCATCATCATCATCATCATTAACATCCTCACCATCATCATCAATGACAGCAACACCAGTGCTGAAGCACCAGTGTCCCGCTTCCATAAAACCATGTCAGTCTATTTGAACAAAAATTATTAGGCGTAAATAAGATAATTTGGAATACGGGAGGGACCTAGTGCAAACCTGACGCATTCGTGAAGTATCTCTGCCTCCAACACTCAGCTAGACAAGCAAGATAGAAACTGGCGACATAAAGCCATTGACTTATTGTATCTTACAGCATCTTCAGCCAGGCATACGAATCTAGCTGGTGTTGAAGCAGTTTTTGGTAAGCTCTCCAAGTCTGCTGTTTTGAGATCGATACCGACCAACAGCAGGCTGTGTGACCTAAGACTAGCCTGATCGTGCAGCACAATCGACATGAAGATGGAAACCACCTCCATTTTTTTATACCGGCTAATTCATGCTCAAGCACGAATTTTACGTGCTCCGGAAACGACAGTTGCCACTTTCATCAATTTCCGTATAAGCAATGGCGAGAATTCTTGCGTTGCTTACAGGGTTTTTGCTCGTGAGGTTTCCTCTCTTCTACATCCACAGTAATTGCAGTAAATCCTTGCCTTCGGAAAATTCTTGTCCCATGGTCCTTTCGCAGCATGTACAGTACAGTCCTAGTAATCATGATACCCTTGCTGGTCATCTGAAATCGGTTACATGTCACATCAGTGACACACACACCCCAGTTGACATTAAGAACAACAATAGCTATCATCAGCAATTGTGGTCGTTCCTATTCACTTCAGCTTCAGGCATCATCACCGTCCACCATTCACCATTGACCGTGATTCCCAAGGTACCGCAAGGGTGACTCCACCTAAGGCTGCTGTCTGCCGGAACCCTTGCTTAAAAGTATATCACACCTAGATTACAATGTATTTTTTGTGAAAATCGAGACATTTAGTAGAACGCAACAGACAAAATAGATGTCTAGGCTACACTGACCACTTACGTAGACGACTTTCCAAGAAATATCCCTCAGGAACTTATAAGGAGACGTCTACTGATAGGGATGGGCACTGGTCAGTCACGCTGAGATCATTGTCTGTGAACAATGCAACCACATGGAGAGGACCTTTGGCAAAGTGCTGCCTGACTGTATGTGGTCATTTAAATTGGGGTTTGTGCGCAGTAAGTCAATAGCGTGTTGTCCAGGGAAATGTCTGAAGAATCTTACGAAAGTTCCGACTTGGACACACGGGTAATTTCCTGGTATTCTTGAGAAAATTAATATTCCTCCTGAGAATATTCTGCGCATAAGGTCACGAACGAGCGCGCCGTGTTCCTTATGCAGTTGAGGTACTGACTGAATATCTGACTATAAAACGAACATACATTTAGAGTTATTATCTGAAGATGCTTGTGACTGTACACTGGTTTCACGGCTGATCCTTCATGCACAGCCGAAACTGTACACGAAGACCACCTGCAATTCTACGAAGTTCGCATGTATGTCATAGTTTGCGAATGTGGTGGAAGTTTCAGACCCACATGAAGAATCTCCAACGGAGCAAACTTGTAGCATTCTTAAATATGTTACCCGAATTGTTCTGTCTTTTTCAGTTTACCTTTGACTTTTCAGTGGGATTTCGACCACGTTGGTCTCTTCTCCCTTCGGTGCACTCCGCAATAAAGGGAAATTAGGGAAGAAAAATCAAACCGGTCCACAAAATGGTCGTGTGTGTCAGGTTGTGGTTAACTGCCCAGGGCATGATCGATTGTAGTCATGTCAAATCGTGTCCGTTAGACTGTTGATTAACCCCATAAAATTTGGGAAGCTGGGAATATTAAAAAGTCAAGTCTAAGTGTCTATAAAGTGGACTTTTGAACCTGTGAACACCGCAAGAAACCGGACCAGAAAACCAGGGCAAGATAAATGCAATAGAAAAAGCGGAATGTTGCAGTTACTCTTCTTGTAAGCTGCAGATCACTTTACCTCGGGTTGGTATCCCTCGAACGTTCGACATACTTGGTCCTTCTAATATGTCTATCCCTTGCAAATTATTTGGCTCAGATCTACTTCATATATTCCCGTCTTTTTCGCTTCTAATTTCAGGGCCTTGGAGATCCAATACTAGATCACATCGTCCAAAATACATTGTCTTTTGGTCTGTCTGGATATGCTAAGAATGGTGTCCGTAATAAAATTGTTCACACCATTAATACGTGACTGTAGCATAAGTCGCTTGGGGTCACCGTCGCGTTGCTACAGCACTGTTCATACTACGGTGTCACGTGAGTTGCTAACAGACCAGATGCCAAGGACAGTGTTGCTACGATAGTTCGTAGTGCGGCTAGGAGATTAGATAGATAATGCGTTCGAAACGTCCGATGAGGGTTGTAGACTTCCGTATGCTAAACAGGAACACTTTCAAAGGGATGACGTGATCCGGTGACTTCTCTTTAATGGACTCTATGGAGGTGTTAGTGGGACTAACTAAGCTGAAACACTTTAGGCCATGCATACTATCGAAGAATCAAGGTTTCCTAAATAACACGATTTTCTGTGGTGGTGAATTGCTGCGGCTGCGCAAAGGGTTGTCAGTAAAAGCTAGCATAACCATCATCTGGGAACAGAAGTTCCTTTACTGATACTGTAACGGTCGTTCCAAGATGGTCTAACGCCCCATTCTTTTCGCTGCAAACCGACCTGCACTCCACATTTACCCGCTTACGGCGACTGTCTTCGGGATGACCGTTTGGTCAGGCGACCGGCTTCACATCCGGTCATTCCGATGATGATTTGTTCTCACTTGGGGGATGGATTTCTCACAAATACCATGCGCGCCATCCGTTGGAACTGAAGGCGTACCCCTATGGAGGGCCACAACACGAGTCACACTAACCTACAACTTTGACTTTGGTTGGCGCACCTGAGATGGTTGGCTAGGTGTGTCTGCTTATCACTAACCTACACAATGAAGACAAACGGATACACAAGCAGCCTGTGCCGAGTAGTGTCAATTCACCTGAACTAACCGGGTCGGGTTGAAACGGCGCCCTCTAACCCTCCACCCACACTTGCACTCTGACATCAGCGTACGTAAAAGAGATCGTTTCCTCGAGTGATGTGGTAAAGTGAACGATTGTGCGGTCAAGATAATGCGCAGTTGAGAGGCAGTATGGTCGTCAACACCGCTAGTTCTTGAGTTGTGGGTGACCCGACTAACATCGATGTGGCAGAATAAACAGTGGCAGACTAAACAGACTAAACAGTCACAATGGGTAATTTACGAAGAAAAGACATCGTGCATGACAGTAGTTTCCGTTGACAAATATGAAATAATCACCACTTACATCTGAACTGACCGCCTGTCACAAATTGTAGCCACGAAAGTCGCAATAAAAGTAGTGACCTCATACACTTAACTTTTTGTTAGAAACGAAAGTATTGTAAATGAAAAGCCATCGGTCATTGTTGAGAGACACTGCAAGGTATGAGCCAACATAGAAGGCCAGTGCAAGACTAAAATTCTGTCGAGTCAGTTTACAATTCTTTAAAGCATGTCACCAACTCAGTTGTTTGAAGAAGAAACTGACAGCCCGAACCAGGAACTCCCATCGGCAAACCACGTAAAGTCAAACACTCAACCCATCCTGTAGGATGGGTTAGTTACTACCTGGACAACATAAAGTGAATGTATCAGACAGGGCGCGCATAACAATTGTCAGTTTTTTGTGAGTTGTAAATCTAAATGAAGGATAGGGAAGCATCGGGGGTTTGCAGTATTCTTTGGAAGTTGAAAGAACGTCTGATGCAATCGAGCCATTTTTCTGTGGCCTAACGGGGCGATTCATTTTGGACACAAGTATGCCATCACTATTTCATCGGACTCATTTCAGAATGGTCTGGTTATCAGCTGATTTGACTTTGTTCGAGGAACAAATCGCGCCTGATGTCGTCTGACCACCTGTAAAATTAGTCACATTCTATATGAAAACAATAGGGATAACTGTCTTCAAGCGGCGCATCCAAACGACGTTTCTATTGAAGGTTCCAACAACGAAATGCAGGCAGGTGAATAAGCAATTCAGACTCATAATATCAACTTGTTATCACCGTGGCATTACGAAAAGTGTCAAGACTTTACTATGGGTGCCAGTATGGACTGGATGGTTTAAGTGAACAAAAGAGCAGTCCTATTGCCGTTATAACCGCATTTCCAGCACCTACACTCAATATCTCGTTGCTATCGACGCTGTTGCAAGTTAGTTGTTACAAGTTATAATATAAGTTATAAGTTATAAGTTATATAATATAAGGTATAGTTGTCATAAGAGTTTCATCTGCGCCTGTGATTGCAGCAGTTTTGTTCTGTCACGCCTGTAGGTGAATCGATCGTGATTCTTGTGTTTGACAGCAGTTTAACTAACACAAGAGTAGGGTCAGCCGCTAGTTCCTCAAGTTCTCCAGGCGTCCGTACCGCTTTTGCGCAATCCAGGCACCATTCACAATTAGCTTTCCTGATTCATGGGTGTTTGGAGGATGTTTGACACACTGAAGTCGTTGATCACCGGAAAATTTCCGCTTGTTCTCGAATTCTTTCGCAGCCACGAAAGGAAGGTGATCACGTCGTCCGTATCTTATGCAGTGATAAAGACGCGTTTACACCGTCAGAGTTTCTATGTGCTACCGCGGTGTAAACAGGTTTTAGTAACTGACCTTTCGTCTAATTAACAGTAGGGAAAAGCAAGGCTTGTGGCCTGTGCGCTAAACCAACATGGAGTTGCTGGAACAGTTGGTGACTGGAACAGCTAGTGACTAAGAGAAATAGAGAGAGATAGAGAGAGTACGAAAGGTTGAACGCCAAAGTTGACGTTTTGGTTTACTTTTCATTAGCCGTCTCAATAAACAGAAGTTGAATTAGCAAACTGGACAGTCATCAGGGAGTTCCGAAGTGTGTGTGAATTTCTACAACCGAGTCAGATCCACCAATGAGGAAGTGATCTTTCACTACTTATGCTCCCGCCATGGAAATAAGGATGAAAAACTTAAACTGACGCCCCTAATGACTAGAACGGAGCTCCATAAATCACCGACATACCTTTCCTTTCAATAATATACGGTGTCAGAAAGTGGCCATTTAAGCTACTTTATTATATGAGCAGCTAAACTGCCAATGAGATTAACACAGCTTCATCCATCGGAATGAAGCCATTGTGTACAGTCTCCTGTAGAGTCTACTGAAAACACATCGACAAGGTCAGCTGGATATGGATGTCTACGTGAGTGGTGCGGATAGGATTGGTAAACGTTTGGGCGTTAAACAAGTTCAACACTTTGGTCGTGGGGCACACGCGAAACTAGAAGCACACCAAAATCCATTCGCCGCCGAAAAATAATGCTGAAAAATGCCTCGGTATTTGTTTCACTGAGGACGATCTAAGGCACTTCTGAATACCGGTTTAATGACCTGACTCATGCGACGAGACAAAAAATTTGCCAGAACAGCCGATGAACATGCTATGCCACAAAGGAGAAAACGAATTAGTGCCTCTACATGGAGCCATACAGTTTAAAACGTCCCTAGACTAAGATTTGGTAAGATAATGAAATTTTCCGTGGTACCGGCTTTGTGTTCGGGGCACACTAATATCGTTTATTTTTGAAAAGCATGTTCACAGACATAAAAAGTAAATGCAAGCGATGAATGTGAAAGGGTTACAGGAGAATGTGAGATAAAAGAGAGAAACGCCCCTTTCGAAGTCATGCCACCAACAGTTCTAGTCAGATAAGATGAATCCCAACGTATGTAAGAATTTTGGTATGGAAACACGCTTGTGAACACCGGAAGCCGAAGAAAGGACAAACAATGCTAAATGCTCTTCAAGTCGCGGTAAGCGCTAGCACAGCCAAGACTTGCACATCAGGCACAAAGTGCCCGTCATACTGGGTCTGGCGTGAGATTCAATGGCAACAATGTGCACTCAACGCCATGTACCACGCTTTAAAGTGTCGAAAGTACACAGAGGGCCCACAATAGCGAGCAAACACAAGTCACTGACTGACCTTAGGATGTCCTAGTCCAAGAACAGCCTTGGCGGATTGAGGAAAGCATATCCCTCGATAAGAGATGATCATCGGTTGGTGGACCAAGAAGTCGATATCACAACCAATTGCACGTAGGGCTGAGATTATGGCGAGGGAATATTCATCAGCACCATAATTCTGCTTCTTCTCATTCTACACAGTCACCCCGCGCCCATCCAAGACTATGCTGACGTCTATCACAGTTGCTCGGCGCTCCCGAACAGCGATTAGGTCAGGCTTAATGAAGGACGTCGAAGTAGGTGCTCTCAACTCCTCGAAGACTGTGTATCCCAAGCGACGGAGACGTTTTGCGAGTTTGCTTGCAACCAGATTATGACGAGCACATCTGGCATCATGCGCATCATATATATATATATATATATATATATATATGAGGGATAATTACAAGGTAATCATTCAGGGGAATTCTGGCAGGTTTCGCGGAAGATATCCCCCGCTTGATGGAGACATGCTAGCAGCCGAACTGTTCGGCTCATTGAAGGAAGTAAACACTGTGACGATAAAATATCAGCTTGCTAAATAATGCTTCAGCAGACTAAAAATAAACACCCTCTAAACTAAACCTTTTAGTTTTCAGCGTTTCATATCCAAACTGAGCCACGGAATCAAAATGAGTTTAAAGGACCCCAATATCCTGGCTGAAAACGTTCCACACAGCAGCTCACTTCTATAGAAAATGGCAACATTCAAGCCTCGAAAAGCAAACCAGCCACTTGATCCCTCGATTTAACAAAATGACTCGCCGAGGTTTATGCCTGGCTACTAAACATGGTTAGTTTTCAGAAGTAAGAGCATGGGAGCGGTTCTACAAAAATTGCAAACTTAACTTCTGTTGGTTACTTTAATTGGGGCTATTTATAACGGTCATAATCAGCTGGCATACCTAATTGGTCTCCTTGGCATGCGTGTGACCCACGTCAACGCATACGTTGACGCCGATGCTAAAGATAGGTTATTTGTATATGGGTGTTGGGACTACACGGAAACTGTGAACTGCCTCGCTGTCATGGCCGGTTTGGCACTCTACGCACCAGGTAAGTCTGTGAGCTATTTCTTTTACACACGGTGGGATTCGTTCTATAACCCGTAAACTAAATCATAGTAATTGATGTCATAGGTAGTCAATAAGTAGTGAACAGGGGGGACAACATGGACCGGTTCTCCTGAGAAATGTAGCCCCAGAGAAATGCGGGCACGATTAAAATGACCGATACGCATGAAACAGCCACTGGTAAAGCAAACTTGGGTCAACGACAGGCGCCGGCAATAAGTTACGTGGTCAACCTTGCTAGATTTAGGGGTAAGAGTGGTTTTCTCATACATTCAAAAGACAACAGTTTGGAAAACAGAAGTACGGTCCTCGTATGACCTTTATTCGGACGGAGGGCCCCTACTGGGGGCAGCCGTACTATATTTAGAGGAGTCCAAACTCTCATACAACAAATCTTTACAGCCTTCTTACCTTCCATCCATTAGAGGCCAGAGCTAATTAATCACAGTGCAAAGAAAGGACAAACCATTTCTGTTGCGCATCGTGGGATAAGGGGCATGATCTTACTAATTTTGAAGACAATCGCATCGATAAACGGTGCTTTCCAAGACATTCAGATTCCATGCAATAATCAGAGTCTCATCAGACGCCTGAATTAAAGTTCACTGGGTGTAGTGAAGAAGTCTCAGTTTAACCCTCTGAATACAGATGGAACGCTTGAGGATCGACAACATGCACATGATGGTTGACATTAGGGTAAAGGGAGTGTATGTAACTGAATAGCAAGAACCGTCTTACCTGAAAGCATTCGGAACCCAGTATCCATCCTTTATATAACGTGGCACTTCGTAGTTGGCAGTTTTAACGTAATTCCAACTCCTTAGACTCTCGTCAGTAGTGGACCAAAAGGCAAATGGTGGGAAGTAAAATCCACGGAACCAGATAGGTAGTTGGAATTGCTTCCTGCTGTCGTACCAATTGAATGGATAACTGGCATAAATCCAGGTGTCGGGAATAGGCCTTTGTCCTCGACAAAGAATCAGAAAAAGGTAAATGGTTAGGCCGAGTCGAATAATCACGCCCATGTGGAAAGACGCCGTCCGTCGAACATCTCTAGTCTCGTTTATATGCCAATGAAATACTATAAGACGCTTGTGACATTGTGTAATTTTCAAACAGTCGGGGATCAATAAGTCTATTAAGCACCTTGAAAAAATCGATCGTAATAGTTTAAAACTTTGTAGAGCAGGTACGTATGCTACCCTAAAAATCGCCACCCACAGCGAGGGTAGCCTTCGGTAATTGTGAAAAACAGTGTTTCACCATAGCAGACATCTCACTGTAGTTGCCGTTTTGTTGATCCCTCTAGGTTCCAGTTAAGAATGCCTCTTGAATGGGCTACAGATGCTTTAGAAGAGGTAAAAGTGTTTGAGTGCTCCAGGTTGTTTGTTTATAGCAAAATGCTGGAGGTTAGGCAGCTGGATTTTTGTTGGAACATTTCAAAATTTTGACCAGAAAGCGTGACCTGGGTCTAGGTAATATACGCAACCAAAGCAGAGAGACAAAGCCAACTCCACTGAAACTTTCCATTAGCAGTCACTCACGGGAAAGTTAGCAAAGAAGACCAATAATGAGGGACTTAGTTTCCATTAACGGACATTAGTGGGACACTGATGTAAAGTTCTAAAATAGACATGCGATTGCTGTCAGATAGGTGGTTAGTGGATAGCGTCAGCTGGACTGCATCGGTTCACTTTTTGTTTGCAAATACATTAATTCCTACATAAGGAACAAACTAATGAGGATAGCGGATTGTATTCTCGAAGTGAGGTATATTTTTCTGAGAGGTGACGAAAATGGGGCGTCTTATTCGGCTTCTACACTTTGTTAACAAAGAGTCCGATACCTTTGGGTGTTTTAGTCAACACACCGCGGGGTATGATTAAATCGGTCGTCTCAACCGCAGTGTGTGGCAAATAATCAAGACTGATTATGTGGAAATGAGACATACGAAGTTCAACTGTATATGCTTGCACGTTTGTCGTCTCACGCTGTCACTTGAATTAACCAGATAATTTCTACCCTTGCCTGTGAGACCGAAATAAGAACAAAAAACGAAGATAAGTATGTGGTTAATGTTGTGTTAAACTATTGGTCAAGCTGAATAGAGTCATATCCCAACAGGATAAGGTAGAATTAACCTTAGGGACAATGGCTGGTCTCTGTAACAGCTGATTTGTAAATCCCATAGGACAACAGTGTAACAGTTCGTACTGGTTGATAAGTATGGCACACTGGCGTCACAGTCCTCCGATA
Source organism: Opisthorchis felineus (assembly GCA_004794785.1). Classification (NCBI taxonomy): domain Eukaryota; kingdom Metazoa; phylum Platyhelminthes; class Trematoda; order Opisthorchiida; family Opisthorchiidae; genus Opisthorchis; species Opisthorchis felineus. The sequence continues at coordinate 466,699 of SJOL01005532.1, forward strand.
TTAGTTTTAGGAGATTCTGTCTTCGAATAAGGGTTAGTTTGAACAAACTGATGCTTCATAATGATCTCGAGAGAAGTTGCTTTCTTACGGAAGTACCGTATGAGGGACTTTGGCCATTAGGAGCACCCATCTATCTACCAAGATCTGTTCAATAACAATGTCTGACCACAGCTAAAGCAATGGCATTTTACTCACAAAATTTGAGTTTGTACGCCAAGAAAGCATTCATGCACTTACTGAGACTTTCATGGTCTGCTCAGTGGCTGCTGGCCACTCATGCTAGTCGGTCGTGACGTAAACAGTTTTCATCCTTTTATCCTTTTTTCCTTTATCTTTGTTTTACTCATATGAATAGCTTGTCTTTGGTTTGTAACCCCTCGATCTCTACTGACCAGAAGAAGTGATCTCAAAGATATTAATGCTCGTCAACTTGTGTTCTGAATACTGTGAACTCAAAGTGCTGACGTAACGCCTGGCTGAGTTACTTCACTTCCATGAAATCCTTTGCGATCCCCATGGTATTCAAAATGTTTTTATTATCCAGGCCCCTATGGTGCGTTTCAAGGTTCAGGTTGTGCAGATGGAGTAAAAGGTGTACAGACTGAGATAAATAGAGTTATCAGGTGGGCAGAATGGACTTAGCTTTATGTGCTTGTAGGTTTTCGCGTCATCCGAAGGAAGCGCTGTAGTGAATCACCTGAGCTCAGATCCAAATACTCATTTAATTGGAGCCCTTCAGGCAATTGACACCGAAAAACTACGTTTTTCTGCTTACAAGGGTTGGGGAAAATATCCAGAAGGGGGTCACGGTCGTAAATAAATCACAACAGCTTTTCCGAGTGTCAAACTGACAACCCCCAGTACAGCTCAGATGGTCACGGAGGCGCACAAGCCGTCACCACTGTAAGGTTCAGTCTTCTTGTGACTGTCAGACTCATGACCAGAGTTCAGAAAGAACGTGAAACTTTTGACTCTTCCAGATTGATTGTACCGCCCCGTGGAAACAAGAAGCGTCTGACGACCGCCCGGAAAGCAGATATCCTGGAAAAGCTGCCGTCCCCAGGAGCAGCCCTGAGCCTTGTAACTCGTTCTTTGAAGGTATTTCATAAAACTACTCGGGACGTCACAGCTGCTTAGGCACGTCAGCAAAAGAAAATCACAATAAAGCCGATCAAAAGTTCCACAGGATCAACCGTGGTAATTTAAGGCACAAGGACTCGACAAGGACACGACTCATGGTGAGATCTCCATCATAGACTGCTGTGAACAACAGCTTAATGTCGCTTAATACAAAAGTGGTCATTACAGAACCGCATTACAGAATCCGAACAAGGGTTCCAGTGATGGAAGCAGAGGCACGATCTGAAAATCTACGAGACAAATGCGTTTTCTGTACCGTCGATATCAATATTTCTATTCATGTATATAGGGGGCAAAGGGCGTGCTACAACAAAGTATTAACTCACTTCGCAGGATTACGCCTCATGATATCATGATATCAAATAACTATGACAAAACGGTATTCTTAATGTTAGAAGAAGCGCGCTGTACCATTCTAGTTTATCGCGTTTAAGTTTTAAAAGATAGTGAGACAGCCATTTGGAACGGAGTGTCTAAAGATCGAGTAGCGCCGTCACTCTGTTGAAGTAAGGAGAACGAAGGTATTCTCCTCTCATACTAGGAAAGTACAAATCTTCATGTAGCTTTGGGGTGTTGATTTATCACGTCTACTTTGGACCTGGAAGCATCCATAAAGTCCTTGACACGGAGCTTGTGGGCCAAACAGATACTCTTTTCCGTCGACAATGCCCCTTCACAGTGAGTCTGAGTTTCCTGTTGGCCGGTTAACAAACTTACCTGCAAGTTACACGTCCGTCATCCACCGATCAACCAGGGTGCAATCTAATCCTTTACGTGCGTGTTTCGACAAATATCGTTCAACTTTTTAATCGGTAGAAACAGAGTTAAACATGTTTATGTCAGGTGATTTGTACGGAGACAGTGATCAAGAAGAACGCTCAGAATTCTTATCAATTGATGGTTTACCTTATCAAGAGAGAGGTCAAATTGTTCTCGTTCCTAGTGAAGCGGCTTCGGCTAACAGCATTTCCGCCAACTATTTTCAGGATTAGATAAGAAAACGGTCACCAGTCTTTCCTATGAAAGTGCCCCTTCCCTCTTGGCTTAGAAGTAGAAGATTAAGACGATGGTGAAGGCACGACCCCCGGCAAAGCAAATAGAGTACTCAGCCTTTTAGTGAGCAAGAAGCTTCAGCTTGACGTGCTGTCAAAAAGGCTGGAAAAAATGCGTCGCTGAACTGAAGCCGTTTACAAAACTTACGTTGGTTAGCTGTAACGAAGAAAGCAGTTGGAGACTTATGGATTTTTTGGTAAATAAATGTTTGTACGGAATTGTTACTACGCTGTACGCTCTCGGTTAACAGTTAGTTTATCTATTTAGGGGGTATAAAAACGATGAATGTGTTCCTTGTTACCGATTAATCATCAAGAATTCGTTGTTCATCGTAAGCCCCTTCTTGAATTCGCCGTAAGGAATGTTGAATAAAAGTTTTGAATTTTTAACCTAATAACGTAGGTAAAATGGTTCTAGGTGACTACGATAAAGAAATTATCATGCAAAATCCGCAGATGGTTTGCAACAAGTGGTCTAATTCCATCATGCACCTTTAGTACCCTTTGATAATTGGCAGCAACGTTCAAACCCCTTACAACGCTGAGCCATACAGTACTCACTCACCCGCTCAGCTTCTAACCAAAATGTGTCAGCACTGGGCGGACAATTGTGTATTATCCTTCAATACACCCTATTCGTGTCTCTTATATTATGTCACTTGGCACGTGCAAAATCAATCACATTTAACAGATGTGGCGTGTTTATGTAGGGTGAATGTCTCGCTCACATATAATCGTGCATGGCAGGACTGGTCGCAGAAGAGCCTCTTCAGTGAGCATGAGTATGGGAAAAACGAGCAAATCAGAGGCTCCGTTAGAAACTTATCAGATTTTGATAGGCACAATAACCATTTTGTTAGGTTTTGATATTCAGACGCCATCAGTTGCTGAAATTTGTCGATGAACTGGTTAGCTGGGACAATCGATCCAACAGCTGGGTCATATTAGGCCCTATTCTGGAGGATTTTGTTTGCTGGAGAAACTGGCTTTGAGGTAGCATGAATAACACGCGCAAGTCAGAAAAAGCAGGAGTGACAACTCCTACAGCCAGACAGGTCCAACTCAGTGTTATAGGAAGAACGTTAGTGTTGTATTAAGATGTAAATAGATGGGAGGCTGGTTCGCATCTTGGGATTTACCTCCTGACTCAAGTCAATAGTAACCCAAGCATGACGGTAGCATATACCCTTTATCCCAAAAGCTGTGTGAATTGCCCCGAGCATGCTGTGGCTCATTTAAACCCGAGGGGGTGAGACCGGAGACCAAGCGGAGGGGAGTCATTCATTCATCAGCCAGACAAACAGTGAGCTGTGATCGTCAAACGAAGTTGGGAAATTCCAAAGCTTGGGGGTATTTTGTCTGAGCAGGATGGACTAGTCCACTTGCGAGTCACACCAAAATCAGACTCACTTAGCTAATTGAGGTAAAGTCGTACACGGTGTGGTTTGATTTGTGTCAGCGGGAAAATACCAATTCTGGTACGATCACAAAAATAGCATGATAAAATGTTTAATGTTGTTTGTGTGCGGACCAGCATATTCTGTATGTGACTTCACGGACGTTCTGCGTTTTCCACCAGCAAACCCGAGTTCTTAGAAACCCGACTTTTTATTGTTCATCTGATGTTGGAGGACACCAGCACCGTTGGAGTAAAGGCTACACGAGCCTGTTTAGAAGCCTCAAGGTACAAAAGAGTCACCAAATGAACAAATGCAGTTTCTGCACAACAACACTTACTTGTTTTCGGAAAAGTTTGGTAACAATCGGTAGATTTATTGCTGGGCAACGTTTCGCTTTTGACGAAAGCTTCGTCAGGCCTAGTGACTAGGTTACGAGGTTGGTCGAGATTTAAGGCGGAAGGAGAACCAATCATCTAAGTCAAGCTGAATCTCTGTTGGGTGTCGGCCGAAGGATTTTGTGTGTTAGGGTGGGTGACCAAGAGTTGGGCCGATTGGGAAACGTAAATGGATTTGGGTCCAACCTAGGGTGTAGTTCTTCTGGTTCGGTTCACTTGATGATCCCTCTTGAACTTCGTTTGCACTTTCTGTCCGTCTGTGTGGATGGGCTAGTGCTGCGATAGTTGTGTAAGAGGGGTTCTGTGAACTTTGGTCGGGTTGGGATTTCCACCCCCTGTTTTTTGCTAATGATTCTACGTGAATTGACAACCACACAGTCACGTGTCAACTCGGCTTATCTAAGACCGCTTTCCATGCGCTCGCCAGTTCCACACTCTCGATTCTGTTCACGCTGTGATGCTTGGTGATTTCCACCGCTTCGGCTATCAGCCACTGTGGTGTGAATCGCAGTCCCCGTCTTAAAACTTCCACATTATCCAAATCTATTCTATGTCCCGTATCTAAGGCATGTACCGCCATCGCTGAGTCTTTGACCAGCGTTTGGTATTCTTCCGCATTCCTTGGTGGTTTGTTTATTCTCCTTTTATGCTCACCAATTCTGGTATGCAATTCCCTGGCAGTTTGTCCTATGTAAACCTTAGTGCAATCGTTGCAATTAATTTTATACACACAGTCCCTAGTCCTTTCAACCGGGAGGGGATCTTTCAATTGCACCAAAACTGAGCTTAGCGTTTTTCCCTTCTGGAAAGCTACTCTAATGTTGGCCAAGTTCAGCATTCTTCGAATAACCTCCGATGTTCCTGCTTTAGATGGAATGACTGCTGTGCCAATCTGTTCCTTACTGGGTCTAGATACCGGAGCCAATATCTTTCTTAGCTGACGCCTAATCAAACTCACCGGGTATCCTATTTCTTAAAGTCTGTTGGCAATCTCGATTTGAGCTGCCGTTCGGTCGATCTCTTCTGTGCACAGCGCTCTGACTCGACGAAACATCGATGAGACAATACTGGCGTACACGGACTTTGGGTGAGCTGATGAATAGTTTAAAACGGTTCCTGTGTCTGTTGGTTTCTCGTAGATCGTAGTTTTTAATTTTCCCCCACTCTTATGTGCTATACAATCCAGGAAAGGTAATGTGCCCGAGGTGGACTCTATCTCCATGCTAAACTTGATGTGTGGATTTAAACTATTGAGATAGTCGTGGAAGCTGTTCACGTTATCTCGTTTGATTACAACAAACGTATCGTCAACATAACGCCAAAATACTTTTGGTGGACAATGATATCCGGCCAAGGCCATTTGTTCGAAGTCCTCCATATAAATATCAGCTAAAACTGGGGATATTGGAGATCCCATTGCAAGACCTTGTTCTTGTGAGTAAACGGTTGTCAAAAACAAACTGATCAAGATTCAAACACACTCTTATGCCCTCAACTATTTCATCCACCACGAGCTGTTTCCTTTCCCCAAGTGTCGTGTCTACCAGTAACAACCTCTTGGTTACCTCCAGAGCATCTGCCCTAGGTATGTTTGTGTACCTTGAGACTACGTCAAAACTCACGAGGACTTCGTCCATCTCCAAAGGAAGCCCTGCGACCTTATTGGCAAAGTCGTACGAATTCCTAATGAAGGTGCTTGATTTCTCCGTGGGCGGTTTTAGTATGCCAGCTAAGAATCTGGCCAGCTCATGTGGTGGTGAGCCTATACCATCCACTATTGGCCTTATCGGGGCATCTGTCAAAAGCGAAACGTTGCCCAGAAATAAATCTACCGACTGTTACCAAACTTTTCCGAAAACGATGATTACTCAATCGGTTTCAAGCGTTTTTCACCTGACTGAACACTTACTTGGGTTTATGCGCTAAAAACATCCATGATTCTCTGCAACCAACGCGAAATTGAAGATCTGCAAAGCCTCATATTCAACGTTCAGTGATCCAGTATATATGGACATGGTATTTTAGGATCTAAATAAAACACTTAACTGTGGAGCCTCTCTCAAAACTGCACATAATAAACCGTGACATCTTGATACTTCGAATTTTCGAGGTAAGGTTTCTATGGAATATTAGTATGGAATATGGAGTATTACAAATCCGGTTCGGGCCAATAAAACTTTGGAAACATATACAGACCTGCGAATTTTAAGATCCAGCATGTGACATACTCGGTGGTATAATATATCTGCATATTAATCCCTGTGGTCTATTCGTTTCGTCCACAATGAAAACATTGTCCTCATTCCTATCGGTTGCGTTAGCCAAAAACTGTGTGTTTCTGAACACAAGTATTCTATTTTCATTCCTGATTTCTGCTTTTTGCTGGCCATAACATGCGCAGTGTCCCTTCTAAGTGCCATTTGAACATTCTCGTTTGTTTATTCATTCTTTTACAGAGAACCATCCTACTCAGTTTAATTTTGGTTAAGGTAGGTTAGTTATTTCTAAGGAGCTTGATATAAACTGGATGACGGAAGCAAATCGTTCTGATTTCGGTGGCCCGCGATGAATAAATGCACCGTACTCCGTAAAGTCCTTGACTATCTTTATTTGTGGTTGAAATTTTGGTGGAACACTACGTGAGTTTAGTTACCTGAGGGTGAAATATCTGGATACCTGTTAAATCCCTTCAACCATTATTTTTTAATCCTACTTGGGCAGCAAAAAGTGAGCTTAATTGCCTTGTGAATTCGATTAAAAGACTTGTTCAATATGTTTCTTTGTAGTCAGACTTTGATGACAGATTGTAATTGGCCAGTCTGTTGCCATCATACAGCTGAGCTACGTGTCATACAGTCTTGGCGGAGGATTGTGTTGACACCAAATGATGGCCAGATGTGCCGTTGTAGCTAGTTAAAATGACACTGCATTCACAATACTGCACACAACCCAAGCGCTAGAGACTATAAAGAGGCCGGCACTTTCATTCACGTTGGCTCACGTCGCCACGCAGACTGGGTGAGCATTGTCTCACCCGGAACACAAGTGAAAACGCTCGAACAGCGGCTTACATAATGAAGGTAGCACTCGTTTGTGGACCTGGTTGTAGACAAGCATCTGCTAGCCTGTTCATCTGTGCGGAACCTATAGGGTATTTTTTATTCAAAGTCGGAGCTGCTCGCTCTTTACAGACCATCGTGTGTGCGCAGCAGATGCCGAAAACTTCCAACAGTTGGTGTGCGTCAAGCTACGACTAGGCTTATTTGAGATTAATTGGCCAACTCCTGTCCTTACGTCTCCCACTGCATGACACTTCCAGAAAATTTACTACAAAATACGGTGTACTGAAGTTCATAAGGCACTGATTTTATAGGGCGAGTCCCCTGACCCGGCCGATGAAACTTCCACGTTAGTGTTGCATCAAATTCAGGCCATGGTTGTTCTCTAAATGGTTCTAATTTGCACTAACGAATAATGGGACGTTGGTTGCATGAAGTAAATTTATCCAGTTCGATTTCAGTGATTATTAAATTTCGATCCTTGGCCTTAGTGGACGCGAGTGGATGACAAAATCTGACGGATGCACCAACAGTTACTGTAAATGTTTCCCAACTTCTGCCCTGTAGTAGTGATATGACACTTGTTGGGGAATTATATCACCTGTGTTCAAGTCACACTAGAAAGCAAGTCGCAGTCTTTCGTCAATTTGCTGAACTGATGACCCTCTATGGAACTGGGTAATCAGATAACGATCGGGCTCAGTAAAAATAGGTTGTCAAGTTTCTTGACGAAACGTACTATTCATAGGGATGCTGAAACTCTCCGATAACCCACGACCGGTTTTGCCCTCCTTGGGGCTCATCAGGTAGGTGCAGTCCCCATCAACCCAACGTTCTGCTTGAACACTAACCTGAATGCTACTGACATAATATACTCATCCGAAAATCAACTTGGTGTTGACGGGAACCTGGGCGAAACTGGTCACCGAGTGTCGAAGAGGTTTAGCAACATATATGACCAGTGTGTTGCGTCAAGAAATATAATGCGGTATCTCGAATATCGTTGAGTCCCCCATTAATATGAAGATGATTGCAGAAAGGTGTATTTTACCAATCAGCTTTTCAATATTTTCTGTCTGTGGGGTTGTTAAAGGTCTTCCGACAGGACACTCTGGCGTACAATTTACAGTTTCGTTTTACCCAACCATTCAGTGGTTGAACTCCCAAAGCTAGATGATTTCCCCTTTATGGAGAGAGCAACTTCTCTTTGCCTCCATTGCAGAGGAAATGATTGCTAGATTCTCACGTTTCTGCACATAAGCAGAATTATGGAAATGCTTATTTATCCTTGGGTTGTGGAGTGTGAGAAAAGACACCTCAAGGTGATTTTAAGTTAGCACCAATCAAGCAGCTTTTGGTTGGCATTGAGACGATTTAAGATTGCGAAATACAACTAACATGAGCACGATAACCGACTGTGTCAGCTCACTGACTTGGATTTTTGTCACAAACGTCCGCAGAAACCATTCGAAATGGATTGTAGCCGATGAAGGGAATCCCTTTCAAGCACAATTTTTCACATCTCTTGAGATAGTTTCCCCATAAACTAACAGCTCAAATTTTGCCATTTACGGACACTACGACTTGCTTCACAGAACTATGTTTCCGGTACTACGTGCAACGCATGACACCTTACTTTTCAAATTAAGATTTTAACTCTAACTGGGAACACCTGGACACCTAGAAACAACCATCCTGTTCATTAGCAAAAAAGTCTTCTATTCGAAGAGATGCACTTTGAAGTGGTATAAAAAGTATTTAACCTGAGCGACAGAAAAAAGCCCCAGGATGAAATACATTAGCAAAGAAGTCTCTCAAATCGTTCACCAGCTTTTTTTTGTGCACAAAAGTATTTGCTTCATGCAGGTTGATTTGAAAAGCTCAGTGGCTAAAGGAAGTTCCATGGTTCGAACCCAACCCCGAAATATCAACTGCTCCTGTTTAGGCTTGGGAAACCCGGCAGAATCTTATCCCTCGTGCCACCTTCGGATGGCATAGCAGTTAAACGCCAAAAGAATGCCACAGCTGAAAGGCTACTTTTCATTATTTATTGTTCACTAAGCTGTCTTGCATACTATCTCTATATGTGACCAGAATGTTTGTCCTCAACTGGGCAATTTTTCTTAGTCCGTTCTTGTTAATTAAGCAGAAAAAGTCCATCTGATTAAGTCCCGATGATCTAGTTGTTCGCACAGGCTGGCCACTTTGACGAATCCACTTTTCGCTGGACTGTTCACCCGAACACTAATGGAAAAGCTCGGGTAAAGTATGAGGTTACGCCTTGTTATCTCCAGCTTCAACCGATTTCGGCTTCGGTCTCCAACCGGCCCTGGATAATTTTTTGTAGGAAGAAGCTGAAAAGAATGCGGATGGATGTAGTAGCAACACACACCAGTCTCGCTACTTGAGTTAAGGTCTCACGATTTTCTTATCGGTGAGTCCTCCCCAATCCAGAAATTTTATACCCCGTCAGGCACAGAAAGCCCTGTATGACAGTGCATCGGATCTAACCCAAATTGAGGCTTGGGTAAATTGGCGTGTAAATGAGGCACTACTTCAATCGTAAACGAGGAAGAATGTACGCCATATTCACATCAATACGACCCAAAGCGAGATTCACTCTTTCGGATCATTTATGTGTGCACACTACAATTGGAGTTTGCTAAAGCGGTGTCGACCACTTTCTTTAGATACTTTCCGAAGATCATACAATGAGGATTGCCACCTCTGAGCAGTTCTCCGAACACTGCCCTATAAAAACCGTCTGATTTCTCGGCCTAAACGGCTAGAGTTGCGAATACAACCACAAATATGTGAGGCCTGCCGATCACCTCGGTACCGGCTTCTGATTCTCTGGAATTTGTCCGACGGTATTCACACGTAGTAGCATGACACCAACCGGACACAATTCGGTGCCCCCTAATGGTGGTTGTAGGAAAAGAACTTCAAGATCATCTCATAGATCAAGAGCATGGTTATATGACGATTTATCAAGACTGGTACGATTCAGACTACTGTCGACCGCAGAGGACATCGGAATGTGACTACGTCACCTACACATCTCGGCACAAAAATAACTTGTACGAATTTGAACTTTGGCTGGCATACGACTGATTCCCTTCCTCATTTGGCAATAAAGGAATTCATTTGACCCAATAACCCACTGACCCTTGTTCAACTTCCCACCTGTTTCACAAATACACGCGTAAATTCCTTTGAATACACGCTATATTTGCTGAGTATTATGTAAATTCTCGGTGAACAGGGACAGCAGGAGAAAACAAGCTTTGTCGGCTGCTCTTGTTCTTATCACGAAGTTTAAAAAGTATTATCAGCGTCGATTCTGTCCAGCACAGAAGGTGGTCGAAAAGAATTTCGTAGTTTGGGTGCAAGTTCACAGGCTAGATCTGTTTTCACAGTGCTACTCAATGAAAACTGCAGTCGAGTGCGGTCTTATTTGGTCGTAGTAGGGTATATTCTTTGTGTGCTTTCACAATAGCGACGTATATGCAGATAGGATTCTGTTGATAATTTTAGAAACGACTGAACAGAAATGCAGTGAAGCTTCTTTTGAGGGGCCTTTGATACAAAATCTGACTTTGGCCGGAAGTGACTTTGTGGTCGTTCTGGTGTCAAGGTACTGTCACGGTCCGAAACGGGTAAAAGATATTTTACCACGAATAGTTGGAGTAGAAGTATATTTTCAACGACTAAGAAGAGTTGGTTCACTAACCTTCCTTACACGGCTCAGTTAGAGATGCGCGTTACTGCATGCTTTGAAAACATTGTGGACTGCCGTGCAACATGATACTGTAGTCGTAATATCCTAAACTTCAAAGAAACCTACTGTGAATTCAGCCATACCCTCTGTTAAGTATTTGTTCGATCGTGGAATATTCCATCGTCCGGCTGTTCTTGCCATCATATATGTTGGTAGCAATCAAATCAACCGACATATTTCGCTCTGTTTATTAAAATGCACTCATTATACGTTATTATGTCCGTTTTTTCGCACCTAGACATGCTAACTGGGCGGTGGAGAGATACATCACTTGCCAGGATAAGCTGGCATCCTCCGTTTTTGAGCTAACTCTTGCCTAATCACTTACGGACTACTGGACGAAAACCTGAAAGCTAATGTAAGCAGCTCAACTAGGGTAATTTGAAGTGAAAAGGGATTCTGTGTTGGCAGTCGAAGCAACTGCGTAGACCGCCTTCAACCGGTTACAATAAGACTTCATTTAAAAGTAATCGATGGTGGTAGCGAGAATGAGACCTGAGCACTTGTTCTTGCTTTACCTTATTCTGATGTTCACTGCCAATAATAACCACCGCGACCATGTGGACATACCGTTTCAGCTTCCGCAAACAAGTTTTGCTCATTTATCTGACCATGCTTGAGGGCAGTAAAGTTTTATTATAACGGGCTTTACTGGAACCATTCCTCTCCAAACGAATCGATAGTGACGCAAGTGGTATAGTTGTCTAGCTGTGGGATGGTGATGGAAAAATGGCATTTTCATTGGTATAGTTAACGAGCGTCCATACTGCAACTCTTTCTCCGCAGAAGAAGGCCGCGTGAATGTTAAAATCTGTCCCAGTGTTGACCAGTTCTTCTCTCCGTGATACGACTACCTCCGTAATAAGACCGCTTTTCCACGATTGTTCTAGAGAAGTCCCTTAAATTGGGAATATGGTGTATTCATTTAATACTTCCTCTTTCAAATTGGAACTGAGGTATTTTATTGTGGTAATGGTCTCTCTGCAAAAGGGGATGACAGGGGTTCAACACACAGTGACTCCGTTTGTAGCACATTTTTAAATACGTAACAGGAGAAATTTACGGGATAAACTCATTTTTTGTTGCCCACGAAAACCACTGGTTTCATTCAAGTTTAGTGTGGCGTCAGTTGCACAGCCCTTGCGTAAGGAATGGAGCCGCCGATACCGGCCTGTCAATGTAGTGATTCCTTTATCCTGAGAAACCCTCACAAAGTTAAATAGTTTCCTTCAGCACCAATTCCCTTTGAACTGAATATCTCGCAAAAAACTCAGGTTATGTCTTGGTCACCCAAAATGCCAAGAAATGACTACTATTGCCATTGTGAGACAAGGCAACTGCCCACCAGACCCTCTGGATATAAAAAATGGAATCTCCGGATGACTGTAACTCACAAACTGCCCCCGACGAAACCAAAGTGGAAGCAATTATCACCCGTGGGAGTACAGACAAAAAGATGTCATTTTACTTGCAAATCGTAGTAATCCATGCCCTTATGGTTTTGAATATGAGCTATATTTTTCGAAAAAAATCAAGCTGTTGCAGTACTCAAAGTCCCGTACAATTCTATAGTTACCAAATAAGGACGCTGATTTTCAGCAGTCAAACGGCGTTATAACAAATATATTCTGAAGGACGCATCACCAGGTCGAGTAAAATAAGTACAACCATAATTTATTTCAAAGCTCTGTTGTAAAGAAAAGAATAAATGTGGATGGGAAGGCGACTTAGTTCTAGCCTACCACAATCATTCCGAGGTATGAACACCTCCGAATACTCATTCGGACACTCTGGATAGAAACCGATATCGACTAGCATTGGGGACAACACGTCCTGGAAAGTGAGTCGTACCGACAGCACCCAGACTTTTCATACTTTCTTCTATAATCCTCTGCCTGGCCAAAGACTGGCCACCCTTCTGCTTGTGCCACTCTGAATTGGCAATGGAAACAGCACTCTCTTCTGTAAAAGATAGTTCGACGTGCGCAATACGTGGCCCAACCAATGAAGCTTCTGATGTTGAACACGTTCAACTGAAGTCCCGTTGCACAACCAACCACTTGTGTTTTGATCATCTCGCGAAGTGTAGTCATGATACAACGGCTATCGAACAACTAAAGATGTCTCAGTTCAGCTGCTCGAACATTCCAAGTCTCGCAGCCCGTACTGAATCCTGACGCACCCGTCCTTGAGGTTCAGGGATATGCTACTATGACGCCATATGTGTTTCGAATTAGCATATGCGACCCGAGCCTTAGAGATGCGTGCATAGCCTCATATGTCACACTACGATCGGAATTAATACAACCTCCAGGATACTTAAACTCTACCACTTACAGTACCCCTCCCTGTATTGTAAGTGCCGCGTTCAGTGGCTACATACCCAGGAGCATGACCTTACACTTTGTGAAAAGCGCATGCCAAAGGATGGTATGACCTTGGTCAGTTCATCCAAAAACAGCTGCGCTTTCTCTTTTTTGAAGATGAGAACCATGTCATCTGCATATCCCAGATTGGCAAGATTTTTTGCTGACAGCTATTTAAAAACTAAGGTTCTGAAAACCTTCCAGCGTTCGTCTCATTATTTTGTTTATCCCAACCCTAAATAGGAACGAAGAGGGCGGGAATCCTCGTGGAACAACACCTTGAGTACGGAATGATTATACACAATGTGATGGTAGAGTTTCCTGTCACATAGTTCGTCCAGTTATGCAATGAATCCGTTGGCTACCGGGTGGTAGAGCGACGCGCAAATGTGTTTGCGACCTAGCAATTTAGTAGGTTGCGAGACATGGCCTGTAGTTACCACGGCCACACAACCGACCTGAGCCACCCAGCGTTTTAAGACTTCCCGCGCGAACATTTCGGTCACAGGGACGGTCTGATAGTGAGACGGCCTCCGACCATTTGGAAAAATGTTCCTTGAGGTCAAAATGTAGATAGCCTCCTTCGATTGTGGTAGTGAACCGACCAGGTCGACGGACAATAGGTGAAGACGTGGGTCGGATGTCACAGACTGTTCCGGGAGGGCTTTGGTATGACGGATCCACGCACAGTTTTGGACGTCTTTGTTCACCTTAGGCGATATGACCAGCATAGGCGTCTGATCCATTTGGCTGAGATAGACCATGTGGTGTCTCAAATATTACGCGGAGGAAAGCGGCCGGAACCACAGGGCGAGATGTAATCAGTGGTGTATCATAGATGACCGCCTCTTCAAGAGGTTGCAATGGGAAAGGCCTGAGGTCTCGAGGAAATGTTGTCGTATAGTTTTGTTTTTTCCCGGTCAGCAGTTTGAGCATCAGCTATAGCTTCTGTTTCATTCGATGCCTGACATGCCACTGTAAGAACCGAAAAGAGGTATCAATGAAGCTGTTTGATACAACTGAGTCATGTTGCTTGTCACTCGTGAACTGGGCAGTGGAGTCTAGGTGTCCCGTCTAGCGGAGGTAATCGATCGGACCCGGAAAAAGACATGGTGATTGGCTCATGGCCAATGTTGACTATGGGAGGGGCTACCTTTCAACGCATGTCTAAAATGCTGGGTAGCAAGGTAGATGGTTGAAAATTCTTTGCCAAAGGCACCGCAACGGGTTCAAGTGGGTTGCGAAGGTTTGGAAGAAATGTCAGTGGTCTCCACTCAGCAATGATAAATTGCAGTAGTACTGCCCCCAAGGCGGCTTCGGATTCGTCGGTCGGAAGTGACAACTGTGCCCGAAGACCTTGATGGTCTAGCAGGGCCATGTTTGAGATAACCTGGGTAAGATGCTTGAAGGCCTGGCACGCATCCTCAGTAAGTGAAAAGTTTTACTTATGCCTTTCGGCAAGCGTTTGCTTAGCAGCAACACACCCGGGTCTGAAAAACCTGCAATAGCAGACTTATCTGCAGAATATGCCTCAATGGCCCTGGTGCATGGTGGTCGACAACTTCCCGTACCTGCAACGGCCCGAGAAGCTCCAGAGAACTCCTGTCTGGTTAATACTTGTCGGCACTAACGGTCACGCCCCGTTGGCTAGGACTCGCGAACAGCTGATGCAGGTGTTGGGAGTGTTCATTCACTGAGGCGCTGATGATCAGGATATCATCTGTCTGGGATAGAGAAAATAGAAGCCGCAAAGCACGTTGTGTGTGAATCACTGAATGGTCTCAGAGGCGTTGAACAAAACACATGGTATTGGGAGAAACCCGAAAGATGAAACAACTTCATGACCACGGCCTTGGGAATACACACCTCGGAGACTGGTATCTGTCGATAGGCTGGAACCAGACATGGTGCTGAAGAGACCCTCGCCTCTCAGACTACCGGTGATATCACGGATTTGTGGTGTAAAGTAGCTGTCCGGAGTTGTGATCTTATTTACTGCGCGGTGATCACCACATGGGTACCAGTCACTCGGGTTCTTTTCCGGAACCATATGCGGCGGTAATTTCCAAGGGCCGTCTGGTTGCGTAATCATCCCAAGGCAAAGCATGTGGTCGAACGCCGCTTTAGATTTTGAGAGTTTATTTTTGGCAGCAGCCTGCGGGGAAGACAGCATGCAGGTGGGTCTCGTGTAACTCCACAATTTTCGACTCTCCTCTCTAACTTCAGTGATTCATCTGGGGCTCGAATAACGCCAGGGTATCTCGTACACAGCTTGCTGTAAGTTTTGATGCCTTCTCGCAAGGTAAACGATAGACTGATGACTCGAATGCTTGAATGACCACTACACATTCTCAGGTTAGTGGTCCGGTCAACACACTGTAGTCCAGGAGTACCGATGGGTAGGTCGAGATGTCGAAGGAAATCAATTCCCAGGATGGCGAATGGAACTTCTATGACAAAGGTCCAAGGGAACTCGAAACGAAGTCCTAGGCTGACGCTCAGCAACCGCAGGCCGAATGTGGATATGGAAGTGACATTTGCAACGGTCGGTGAGGGGAAGCTGATATGCTTGCCCCGCGACAAGATTGAAATAAGTGGTTTGTAAATTATTCGAACCGAGTTCTCCAGGTGCATTATGTTTGGTAGTTTATCCAGCTGGGTCATTCGGTCGGCTGCTGAGTCCTAGTTATCCGTGTTTTTGCGACAGCCTTCCTATTTTTCAAACCAGACGCTAAAATTAGGCTTTTACTCGAATATATCATGTCCTGAGGAAGTCTCGAAGTTACCTGGTTAGGCTTAGCGCCAACCGCACATATTTCTACTACTGAAAACTAATCCCAAAACCACAAACAATGCATCAGTATCCAACACATTATATGGTGAGGCTACTAAGTGCAGCATAGTTGTTACGGTAGGTACTGTTCAGAGTCCGAAGAACGGACAGAAGGAGGAGAAATGTGTGAGAAATGATGGCGAAAACCGACCTGAAATTTGCTTTTATTGACTTCACTAGGTTTTAGACGTTAGAAGACAAACCTTATGTAGCATGTGCAATGGTGGTTGATTCTTCCTGGCTTGTACGAGCTGGAACCGTACACAACATTTTATTCGACTAATAGTTTTGCAGCGTTCCCATGATCCGGTGCATTAATTCCGCATATTCGACCCCGATGGATAATCTTTCAAGCTTAACTCCGCGTGGAAGTTGGTATATATATATATATATATA
>SJOL01005532.1:483196-654745 GCA_004794785.1 Opisthorchis felineus
ATATATATATATATAATGACAAGCGAAATCTAAAAGCCGTGAACGGAATCGACTGCCTTATGGACTGATTGTGGACTTCACCAAAGTCTTCAACTCAGCCAACAAAGAAACAATGTGGATACTCCTACTGAAGCTTAGTTATCTGGGAATAAAAGATTACATATTCCGAGTGTGTCGTCAGAACGAGGGATACTGCAGAACTACCTTCTCGAGACGGGGGAAACCCTGTGGTTCTGACTGGGCATACCTGGCTTCAACTCCTGTGCATGAGTTTTGTTCAGATGAGTTAGTCCGGTGACACTGTACGACCGAAGGTTGATCTCACTTGAAGTGAGGCACTTGCTTTTTATGCAACAATGTACGCCCCAGTGATAAAAAACGGTAGATTTTCATATAAGGATCAGACCTCTGTTCACATCCCAATCAATGATTTGTAATCCAACTCTAGTTTTATCCGGTCCGGTCTTCAGTCGATTGGCATGTACCAGGACTAGATAAAAGTGTTTAGTAGTGCATGTCTATCTAACCAGTAGTGACGAAGTGTTAAGCCTGACATTTTTGACACGTGTGGACTTCCTACATCCAGACTACGAGCCAGTAGGGCTAAAGTCTGTCTGTGAGAACACAACTGAACAAACACATTACCACATCCTTTATAGGCAATGTTCGAGGCTGTAGGCTGCGAAGCAGGTTTCTGTTTTAAACAAGAGAACACTAAAAAAGGGATAGAAGTCTCGAATGCGACGGTACATAGTGTCGATCCAGTTGGCATGTATAAATAAACTACTCAAAATAGGCGTCAGTAGCGTGGGCTGCGTTGGGGGCAGTCAATCACCTGGTGATTTACTTACTAAAACTGGAGAGAAACTAGTCTAACGGTTTTTGACAGACAGTCAATTTGGTCACATCTTCTAATAGCCCCAAAACATGTGAGGCACCCAGGACACTATGGCTGGGCTAAGGTTTTAAGTCTGCTCATGTATTGCAAGAACTTTCACAATCCCTATATCACACTCCATTCAAGAGAAAGAGCGTCAGCAGTTACCACATCTAGTTAATATAAGAACGCGGTTGATGACAAGCGAATTTTACGACTACAGCTTGGCAACAACTGCAAGTACAGGTCACAACTGGTGTGCCTAAGACCTGCTAGGCGAGATTCAAGGCGCGACAAGAAGACCAATGAGCTCATCGTAGGATAGAACAATACAGCTCGATCAGGATGGTGTGGCATGGGTTGTATTGCAGAACTAGTCGTCGCTGGCAATACTAAAAGCATTTGGTGTCGACGACATCCATTCCAGTTGGTAAGCGATCAAGTCTCAGAACACTTTGTGGTTAGTTCCCTTTACTTTAGCTTGTAGCCCCCATGTGGAATTCATGATAATACGCGTCGTTTCGATCTAACAGATATCACCCTGTTACGGGAAAATATATGGACCTTAAAGTCGTTTTCAGTGACAACACACCGCTTTGTTAAAACGGAACTAGAGCCGCTCCGCAGCTCGAAAACGATATCCAAAAACTGTCCCCTAACCTGCACCCCAAACGAGGACTGGGCACATACCATTGAATGCAGCGATCATCATTCAGGTTTTTTGATAATTCCACCCACTCCCACTACTCATTACCTGACCTGTCTAGTCCAGTGTGTCCTAATAACAGTTTCGCTCAATTAACTCATGTTAATCAGAAGGTAGATGTGACTAGTCCCGGGATATCCATGGACTGTTGGTCGCGTTTCGTCCTATGTAGCGGGAGTTAATCGCCCGGTATTCAAATCCAAAGGTCGTACTCCTAACCAGGAACACTGAGCGGTTGCCGTACTGACTTGTGCGTACGGCGTCCATGTGTGTTAAAAGTCTGACTGCTAGTGAATAGCCAGCATCGTTCCTCACTTACATGATCTCCAAGGTGAAGGTGACCAAACCATAAGCCTGGAGATTCTACAAGTGATAATTACGAAGCAGAATGAGTCAGTCCCGGAAGGGTATTTTGTCCTGATTTAAACTCACTAGAAGAATGCAGCTGAATTCAACGTCTGTTTAGCTTCAGAGTTCCCATTTTTAACCTCAACACAAAGTGGCCAGGGAGCTCGCTTGTGTGCATGGCATATATGATTTAAGTGAGTGAACTGGCTTAGTCCATGCGAATAAATTTGTTTAGAATTCGACTATATACGAACAGTCAGATAACGAATCCCAAATTTGCACGATCCTCAACTCAAATCTGAAAATTACCGACCTGTGGGTCTGAAGTGAAAACGAACAGTGAGGTGTAGTTGTCCGGCTATCTAGAAGTGGTTGGATTCCTGACACCGATAACCCAAATTCAACTATTCAACTCACGTTAAATCCACCAAGATTCATGACCTCTGGCTTACTGTTTTGGTCCCGTAATTGCGTCAGCTCATCCGAATTTCATGTTTCATATGAACGTGATAAGCCCCCTCGTGCCATGTGCACGATGAATAGGAAGAAGTAAGTTTTTTTCAAAAACGGATAATTATATAAGACACCGAACGATATGACAAAATCCCGAAAGTACTCCACTACCAACAACTTAATGACGGAGCAAACGTGTACAGCACTACTAAGTTCATGGTGTTCGTCGCTCTAGGTGTGCACTTGGTGAGCATTGGTTAAGAACTGGTTGGCGTATATGGTGTAACAAACAGTCAAACGAAACGGAACAGCACGGTCAATTCCAGGTTAGATTATGCTCCCCATGCTTACACGGGTGTGTAAATGAGTATTGTGCTACTGGGAGAAATGCTGGAACATCACAGAAACTGATTACGAAAAAGCAGATGAATTGTTTGTGTGAATGTATGAGTGTAGTACACATGTGGGGTGGTGGATCACAGTAGATAGATTCACTGAAGTGCCAAGTACACCACTGATAAATAAATAAAACATTTGTTACGAAGTGAAATTTCATTTATTTAAAATGGAATATTCTATAAAAGTGAATAATTAAAAGCATCGAAGGAACGGGATTTCAAATGGTAGGAGTGATCAATTCATGGGGCTTCTGAAATCGCACTGACAGATGAAAGCTCAGATGGGTCAATCAGTTCGTTGACCAAGTTGGACAGGCGGTCTGGTAATAAACCGCGTTGATGCAGGCCTTCGGTGAGTAAACGATAGAAGGCCAGTTGCTCGTGAATTGGGAGGACATATATACGAGAGAGTAGAGAGGCTGGACTGTAGATGCTGCAGAGTAGAAAAGACAGACGGGGTATCAGTAAACAAAAGTCGACAAGTTACAAAACAAAAGCACATCGGTTAGGTGGTGTTGGTCGTCAAATGATCAAGTGTTAGTAACACGCACACGTAGCCTAAGCTGCGAAGACAAGTATCATTCAAGTAATCTTGATGATACAAAGATAAACTCGATGTGGTGTCACGATGAAAAAAATGGCAGTTGTGGTTCACAGTTATGGAAAGACAAAACACCGAAAGTTACAGGCTGAAGCTACGGCACTCTCTTTTGAACAGTACATTTCGTGCCCTAAGATAATTAAAATCCCGATCATGTAAATGAGGCGTAGAAGCGGTAAATGTGATTACTTCGCATGTCAGAGGATCAGAGTTCACAACTGGATTCGTCCAAGGACACGAATTAATGACAGTCCCGATAAGGACGAAAATCGAGTCCGGTGTTTCACTTTGGTGTTTACCGGTTTACCGAGGGAGTAACTGTTCAAACGAGCGTGATATGCAGGACGAAATCTGAACACAAGAAAACTTATCAAGTTACGAACAAACGAATTCTTTTCTCTTAGTCGCCTTAAATAATGAAATAATATTCCCTTACGAAGAGCATGGATTGGCCTTATAAGTGACGACTGCTAAAACGAAAGCTCGTACACATGCGTGCACCTCCGAACACGACTGACACAATAGAACCGTTCCAAGGGATGCATCGTGAAAGATAAAAGTTTGAACAAGACAGAAACCAGCCACTATGTACGGTCGCCAGGGTGCATAATGTAGAGGCGCCATTCCCTGGAGAGATCACCTTTGGCCGGTCCCTTGAAGCAGACCTCAATAGTCACGTTCCTCTTAAAAGAAACCAGATAATAGAACAAACCGTCTTTGTTTGGTCCACTACGACAGGCTCTCCAAGAGAAGACGGCTACATGAATATCGTTCAAGCTTTTTAAGAAAAGGAAAGCATGGAGAGGAAAATGTATGCTTTCGCTTACTTGGAAGGATCACCCAAAAGGCTAAGCTTATTTGCTGGCAAATCAGATGGAAGAGTTGTGAAGCCGAGCTTACAAACAGGCAGTTACGGGTCACTCACAAGCAGGTTTATGCACAAGAGCACAGAGGCTATGAATAAGTACTAGTATCTAATAAAACTGATTACTACGGCTTCTCACATCGCCACTCCACAAACTAGTAAACCTAAGCACGTCACCGTGGGAGACAGCAGTGTTAACCAGGAGCATCGGGAAGAGTTCAGCAACTGTCCATAGGACATATCTATTCGTCCCAGAGGGGGCAAATCGGATGAACAGGATAGGCCAACATACCGAACGAATGAGTTGTAGTAGATGAAAACGAACACACCAACGATGAACTGGCAGTCGAACCGATCGACTACGCCACCATGGCCGGGGAAGACATCACCGAAATCTTTAATCCGGAATGCGCGTTTGAATCCGCTGGCGAAGAATCCCCCAAAAGGTCCCACAACCGAGACATACAGCGCGATGATGAGATAGTGCCAAAGGAATGGGTACCACGTGAACTGGCGGAACGGGACCATAAACTGGATGGGAAAAATAAGGAAACAGATGGGAGTAGAGGGACAAATACAAATAGGGAAAGTAGTTTTGCTCACTGGACTACTGCATGAAGGGGACCACAGGAGGCGTAATTCCCATGTTGACTGTAAGGAGCGATGGTAAAGACTAGACAAAGACTAGAAGAGAAGACATCTGGGACAGGAACTCTGACAACCCAAGTTCTTCGCAACCGGATAGATGAGGTGTACCTGTATCCAAATGTCGTTTGTGAGATGGAGTCTTCTCGGTCTGGCCCAACTGCCATTTTTCCATTGACCACTAAAAGTGACTATTGACCTACCAAAGTTTTGTTGATGACGGAAAAGTTCACTGGTGCACTACTTATTTGCATTATTAGAGCGACTTTGAAAAAAACGGGCTAAGACGGTCGCATAGAAGAGGTGACAACAGGGAAGGGGCGATAATAGGACAGATTTACGCTAGTGAGTGCCTTGTAAGATGAAATGGATCAGTCATGTTAGCTTTGGGCGTTTTCTTCGCTGCGAGTACTTTTGATTTTTGGAACTTTCGCTATTTCTTACAAGTGAGAAATTCCCCTCCGTGAGTTAAGTGTCGAATCGTTAAGAAGCAAACACTGTCAATCGGTCAGAACCTTGGCATAAAATGGCAGTTTGGGTTGCTGGAGGTTATTCATCGGCTATCCTCACATCATCACCGTCATTGTAAGCACTCGTAGCAGCAAGTGTGGGAATACTGGTATCTAATTGGCGTATATTGGTAGAATGTTTCATGTTTTGTGATCTATTGCGAAAAATCGTTAGAATAGATATTCGTAACTCTGTTCAGGAATTGAAAGGCGGAGGTGCGCTGCTTGAAACAAACGAACATCACGTCGATTGGATGGATGTGTCGCGGACCGGTTACGGAACAAAGGAAGGTATGCCCTGGGTGTTCAGAGTATAGGCCAACCAGAATCAGGCATTTTTGGCTAGCTCAACATTCTGCCATGCAACTGTGGGCAGAACAGGAAGCTAAGGGCCAATATAGGAGTTGCAGTACAGTTTGCAGTACACAACAAACCTGCATTGGTGTAAGTGCGACGAACAAAGTATGCTACATTATCATGCGATTGAATCAGTCGAAGCGCTTATCCAATAGCTTGATGCATTATGATGTCGCGCGAGAGCATACCCAAGGTGAAGTTTAAAGCAGGGGATGAGGATTCGGGATAAAGCCGAAATGATGCACATGTATCCTTGATGACTTATTCGCTGGTGCAGTCGTGTAGCGAGAAATAGGTCGTATTATTATTATTACTATTGCGGTAAATGTGATCGGGTCTCGAAAAGACCAGCCACACGAGGCCTTTCGTTCTTCTTGGGACTCACCAGGTGAGTCTGGGAAAGTCGAGCAAGTGCTCTCGTCATTAGTAGTTTCGGTTAAATGACAACACCTAAGCCCTCATTAATCTAAAACGCCGTTCCTGTGGATCATCACAATCTCTCCTATACACCCGATTCCACTTGTGCCTACAGAGTCATCTTAGAGAAAGATCTGCTCACGAACAAATAAGGGCTAAAGATGTGATCGTTGTCCGAGTTTAGGCTTAGTGTTCAATCAATTCTGTGGTAACAAACAACACACTCGAGATGTGCTACGCTTTTTGACTTTTATCAGCAGAACAAAAAAAGTCACATTCAGGATTAGGAAGCCGACTGCATGTGGGATTAGGGAGAGTTTGTATGACAGAGATAATTTTGGCAGTGGGGTGTAGAAAGGGATATCGGGAACAGAAATCTGTCACAATAAAAAGCGGATCACTAAACGAAGGGACGCAGATAGGAACGTAAACCGTGTACATTTTGTACAGTAGTCACAGCTGCCAATCTTTCACTCAGTGATGCTCAGGGATACAGGAGTGGATGGTCACGCACTGAAGGAAAGAGCTGATAGCGCTGATGCATGAATTTAGGGAATTGAAGTGAGCTTTTCAGTGGTTGGGAGATCGAGAGGAGACATTATGCACTGAAGATAATAACCTGGATGCATGAGCGCCATTTAGCGCGTGGCTGAGCCATATCCACCAGTCTCTAACCATTTACGTGTCCTGTCGGGGGTCTCCATCAATGGAAACGGAAATGACCGATGTGGATGGGTTTTCTGGTGATGACTCATGCTTCGTTGCCAAGTCATGGCTTTGACTCCCTTGGCTCGTTTTCTACTCTCCGCATGGGTGTGTAAACAGGCTTTTCGAGAAGGTTCATCTGAGTGACCAATCCAACGCAATTCATGTAACGTCAGCAGTTCGCCTAACATGTGTAAGTTATTTCCTACAAAAACCATTCGACTTACTTCAGCATTACGGATCCAAGGTTCGGATCAGGTTTGGGCACGACACCGATGGTAAAACTGAAAGTTCTTCAACATTCTAAATTCGCAACAACCAGGCTTCTGATTCACAAAACAATGTTAAGCACACTGCAGCATCATGTACCCGACCCTACATAAAGAAGTTGATGTCGAGTCTATGTCACAGATGTTGCAGTTTGTCTACTCCGGCCTTTCCTTTCAAGATGGGGATATAACCCTTAGCTAGACCACTGGGATTAACACAGCTACTGAGGAAACAAGTGTCTACCACCTCAATCGGCTCATCAGCAAGCAACATTTTACACTGCAACTATGAGGCGCATATGGGACCGTGCGACAGAATTATTCAGGATATTTGACAGTGCCCACCTTTCGACTTCACAAGCTTGGAGGGAGACCTTCATGATTCTACCAATGACAAACTTGAAGGGGAAACGGAACAGCTTCGTCTGATACTACTGGAAATAAAGGAAACAGGCAAGAGCATCCTAAAGACTCCCACATATTGACGGGGTTGGCGTACTGCGTCTTGAAAAGTCAAGGATTTAGGAAACATCTCTGCTTCACAGGCTGCCATAACGACTAACTATAAATGAAGCCAAAGATTTATGCTCAAGGACGATGACTGCCGTTAGTTTCTAGAAGCAGTGTTACTATTCCAGAGTCTGTCGAAGAGTAAACATCTGATTTATCCACCCCCTTGCGGGAGGGAACCCAGCCTATATTCCCTGTTTGCGTTCTGTGAACCTACGCAGCATAAGAGGAGACAACAACTACAGCTGTCAGGCTAACATAATGGCTTTCGAACAGCGTTCAGTTAGCTTAATTGAAAATTGGTATCATTGTGCAGGTCCTCCCTTCTGTAGGCACACTTCCTCCATTTTATATAGCACCAAGAAATTTTGTCATCTAGACTCATCATCATTATCACCAGCTGTAAGAAACGCGTAATTGTCGTACAGTGGTTATAGTTGCCACAGTTTCGTTCACCGATGATTTGGGGAGGTAGGGGAGATAGCTGCGCATTGAAGGCGGTAGCTGGTATAACTGACGTGTAAACACAGAGTTGTCAGTGGACTTTTAATTGGGCAGATTGGGAGGGGAGCTATGCATTGAAAGCAATAGATTGGAAGAATTAGCACCATTGATCCCACGACTGTCATGTCTGACAATGTCTCTAACCATTGGTGTGTCCTGCCTCAAAGTCCCCATCCAGGAAGACGGCAATAACCGGCGCAGCTGAGTTTCCTGGAAATGGCTTCATACTTCAATGCCAAGTTATTGATTAACCTCCCCTGGGTCGCTTCCACCCTTCACGTGGTCGTGCGAAAAGAACCCTTCGAGGAAGTTGGTCGACTGGCATACGCAGCACATGGCCAAGCCAGCGCAACCTGTGCAGTGTGATCAGTTCGTCTATCGTGGGTGAGTTATCTCCTCCGAACACCATTTGACGTACTTCAGCCTTACTGATCCGGTGTTCCCACCAGACTAGGGCAATTCTTCGAAGACATCGATGGTCAAACACTGAAAGTCTTTTGACGTCCTCGGCGCGCAGCGGCCAGGTTTCTGACCCGTATGATAATACCGAGCGCACCGCACATTGTAAACTCGACTCTTGATGGATGAGCTGATGTCACGCCTACGCCACAGGTGATGCAGGTTCACTAAAGCTGGTCTGGCCTTCGAAAATCCGGATGCAAATACCATCTTTGGCGAGACCACCGGGATTAATACAGCTGCCCAGGTAGACAAATTTGTCTACTACCTCAATCGACTCATCCGCAAGCATGAGATTAGGGTTCGAGCCCACCCAGTCTTGCAGTAGCACTTTACCCTTTGCAGGTGTGAAGCGCACGCCAAACCGTGAGGCAGAATTATTTAGATTATTTAATATTGTTTGCATTACCACGGCGTCAGATCCGAGAAGGGCTATATCATCTGCGTACTCGATATCAACGTGGAGTACGGACATTGAAAGCTCCTATGTAGGAAGGATGTCATGGATTTAGCAAGGTGTTATTTTGTTTATTGTTAATAAGCAGCGGGGTGCATCAGGCCCATCCGTCAGATAAATGACAGTCAAATGACCCATCAACGTTTGCTTGTGTGGCGGGAAGGGGCTGAGAATGGACATCGGGGGGCAAAGAACTATGTGGGCAAATGATGCTCTTCGGTTGCTCAGGTCGAGGACGGGGGTTTGACTGAGGTACCTCACCTTGAGCCTTTGGCTCAAAAGTCTGATTCACAAGGCAGTGGGAGGATGTGGGGTTTTGTTCGGGGACCTTGCCACTAGCACTTCACTCAGGAGTCTGAAATTCGAGGCGGCGGTTGTTTGTGTTGCCTTGAGGGACCCTGCCCGGATCCAATGACTCAATAATCTGACCTACTTGGCTGCAAGGGGCCGGCCTGGCCCGAGGGCTCAGGGATGTCTGACTCCTAATGCGGATGGGAACAGCAGTACCTTTTGAGCAGCACCAGACTCTTTACTTTTAAATGTATTTCGACCGCATTGAATAATGCGCCGACGGTCACGGTCAACCGTTGGGCGATCGGAGTGTGCGGGTTTTAGGGCCGACCTTTTCTAACCCGTCCTTCTCCGGGGGAACGCAGCACGACCGGTAATTTTCTCACAAATAGTGGATTTCTGAAGGGCTTCCCTATTCCTCCCTCCTATTCAATTTTTTCATGGATTTTCATGGAATGCACATCTCGGGGGATCAGGGATCTTGGTAAAGAGAAGCTAGTAGACTGGGACTATGCACACATTTTCTTGTAATCAGTCTGCACAGTCTGCCCTAAACTGAACTGCAGAAGTGATTCCTTGTTTGCACATGCGTCTTGCAACTTTAAGTGCAACGTACCACTTCAGAATTTTCAGCCAGCAGTGACCCTTTGAAACTTTAGTCAAGGGGGGACTTAAACTTGTTCACCGGTTTACTTAGCTGGACAGCTGCATCAACCGTGACGGAAAAGTCAACCAAGGCGAGAACAACAATTGTGAACTTCGCCTCATTGGTGAATAACGGACCATGTGTGCAAGGCGGCTGTGAGAGCAGTTTTACGCTTGGGACATGCAATAAACATGCCCAATCACCTTGTACCAAAAACATTGATTTCCACTCCGAGTTCTTGTTGGCGAAAGGCCTGTGGGGGGCACGCTATGACTTGGTAGCGCGACATGAAAGTGACGAATCTCAACCTGAGTGGTGAAGAGCTTTCTCGTTTTCCTGGATGGGGTCCATGTTATTTTCCATGCATGTGGTCAGGGATCTTGAAGGAAAGAACACATAACCGGTCCAAGTGGCAAGCATGTTTTTACCTAGCTAAATCTTGTCCGTCGTTGTGTTCTGAATTGATCTTGGATGAGGTTCAGAAAAACGCTGAGTTAATCCCACTGATGGAGTCTTCATTCGATGTGGTGTTCAGACGCGCTCATTTCGATGCTTTCCTATGGTGTGAACATCTTCTTAATCGTTTTCCATGGGAACATAAGACTGGTTGTACTAGGATCCCATTCTTCCCCATTTTCACTCTTTACCTGAGCCTTCTTCCACATGGTTGTACGGCAGTCAGTTACTAGTATCTACTGCTGGTGTATTGATGTCAATGATGATGATGAGGACGACGATGTCTCCTGGTCAGATGAACCATTGTTCAAAGTGCTCAGCCATTTTCCTAACAGGCGTTTTTGGAATGAATTATTTGACCATCTTCCTCACCAATCATCTCATTAATAACTGTCTTCCTTTGACTAACTGATAGAATTAGGCGACATAGAGCAAGGCAAAACACATACCAAGTCCAGTGATCATCGTCAGAGACAGAAACATTAGTGTTGATAATGATGCCTCACTGCAGAACAACCACAAAGCTTATCTAATTACATATGGAATTGTAGAGTGAAGGGAAAATGAAACAACAGATGAGGGGGGAGCTGGTGTTGAACTATCGCAAGCATTCTGAGGAGCCTTCATCTCAAGGCGCTCAATCGGACAACCTGGAAAAAACTGACAGCACGAACGCCACTGAAATCGATCAGCCACCATTTTTCACAGTCTCCAGCCAAGCGCAGGCCGGGGCCACGTGACAACATACTGCAGGGCGGAGCGCACCAACATCTAGTCTCCATAATCAATATCACACCCTTCTGCAAAGTCATACGTTCTTCATCTCGAAGGTTCCGCAATTCTGAAAGGAGCAAGGAGAACAACACTCGTCCCGGTAAACGATGTTTCGGCATGCATAGCACATGGCCGAGCAATGTGCCGGATATTTTCCTCGATTGAAGTACCTGCTAAACAACCAAACGCTCGTTTTCTAATTACCTCGTTACGAATTTTCTGGCGCCATCTAAAACCACAAACGCTTCTGAGACATCGCTGGTAAAAAAATCTGAAGGCGATTCACAGCACCTGTCCGCGGAGGCCATCTTTCACAACCATAAAACAACACAGACCTTACTGTAGCCTGGTACACGCGATCCTTGAGACTAAGTGATATGCCGATTTGACGCCACAAGTGACGCAAATTAGCAAACGTGATTGGAGCCTTTGAGATTCGTGCACCGACTTCATCAAACACTTCCGTCAGAGGTAATACAACTACTTCCAGTGATTCTTCTTGAATTGTAAGGGGTACGTTCAGATGCTGCACGTTCTGAAGCATAAAACTTCCATTTTGAGGATGCAAGACGCATGCCGAAAGATGGTATCATGGTGGTCAGGTTATTCAACAGGGATTATGCTGCACCTTCGTCCTCAAAGATGATAACTACGTCGTCTGCGTACTCCAGTTCCAAAAGGTTCTCATCAGCAACGACTTAAACAACGGGATTTTGAGGACCTTCCAGAGTACGCCTAATTATTTGATCGACGACGAAGTTGAACAAGAATGGAGAGAGTGGACATCTTTGTTGGAAACCACTTTTTGTATGGAAGATTTTGGAGAGCTCACAATACACACTAACACGCCCAGAAGTATGTGAATATAGGGACCAGACTATGTCCATAAACTTCTGAGAAATACCCTATTGAGCAAGTGTGGTTGGCAGCACTGACCGATCGACAGAATCGAACGCACCATTGAAGCCATGGAATACCAAGATTGTGGGTCATCTGTACATATAGTATTGTACTAACACCTGACGGGGTGCGAAGACGTGGTCGAAGCAGCCAACATCCAGTCGATATCCCGCTTGACACCCATGCGACAAACTTTCGCGTGCCGCCGTAAGACGATAAACAGTGATACCAGAAGCTCTATAAAGACGGGAGTCAAATTGCCACACATGTGGTTACTACATTTGTTTCTGAAGCCAAGCACCGTTGCCAACTCACCCCAGGTGTCCAACATAGACGCAAGTAGGCTACGCAGCCATTGACTGAGGAATTCACCACAAACCATATACAAACCAGGGGGAAAGGTAGTCAGAACAAGAAGCATGGTGGCGCTTGAGTAGAAATATACAATCGGACACTTCTGACGCTGAAGTGCGCTCCATATTCACAGCCAACATTTCTGTAAAAGGCCGACAATCCGCACGTAAGGCAGCAGGTAACTAAGTGAATTTTTGTTCGAAGTACTGTAATAAACATTCTCCTTTTCTGAATATCAGACAGCGATTCTGGACCCTGATAAGTTCGCCGGTAACGGGTTACCTGGGACCAGTCGAACGAATCAAGTGGAAAATGCCGCGGACGTTTCCAGTATTTTCCGTTCCGTTCAGCGGGCAACCGCATGGTCGAGGTCCCCGCCGGTTTCCAAGAAGGGCGATAGGCAATGATCGACTTTCGCCAGCGGTGACTGATAGCGATATGGTCTATTTGGATTCGGGACCGGTTCGTTAGTGGGTGCTACGTTGTTAGACGATTTCCGGCAGTTAGTCAAATCAAAAAAGTTAGTACTTCAAAGGAACAGTCTGTGATCGGCACACATCGGAAGCAGACGCTCTCCGTTGCCCGTGCGTCTTGTGTCTAACTCCAGAGCTGCAGAGCCAAAACATGGAAGAGAGCGAGGGGGCAGTTAGTTTACTGCAGTGCTTGCCTCCTGTATCCTGGCGTCTGACAGAGAGCATATATCAATGTGGAGGGCATTCTTCGGACGAGCAACAGTCACTTCGTATGCTGCTTACTCCAGTGTGCAAACCTCTAAGGCAGAAGACTTCGAGGTGTTTGGGGTGTTACTGAAGTCAGGCACACAGAAACGCAGTTGGACGTGATGCATGGTGAACAATGCGATCAGTCCTAGTGCTGGAACCTGCGGACTGAGTATTCATATTTGGGTGGGGTAGGGTAGAACAGGGTATACATGAAAGTGTAAGAAGGGAGGCGTCAGCAGTAGCATGTTTCCGCTTATTCGCCCCGTTGTATGCAGCAAGTAAGGCGATGCGGCTGATGAGACCACGCGACGGCCGATGTGGCATGGTAGTATTTTTTATTGACGTTCATGGTTCTTCATGGGTTGGAATACTGTCAGGGCGCCCAGACCTCTACAGGAGGACGATTGGGGTTCTCAGCCAAAGCCTTTGGCTCGCAAGCCTGATTACAAGGCCGGTGCCGGCATACTACTTTAGTAGTGCAATGTTTTTAGGCGAATAGATGTCCTGCCTGTTTCAACCCCCTACCTGGAGAAGCAGTAGACTTTGTTTGTCCAGTGACCAGAAGAATTCTACGAGTGTCAAAGTGAAACCCCTAGTATAGTTCAGTAGGTCACAGAGGTACCCAAGCCATCAGGCCCAGCCTCTGCGTGAGTTCGTTCACGGTATATATATGGAATTTACGTCTGTATAAGATCCGTGTCAGCATTATTTCTTCGCCAATTTGAGGCACAGTACGGACGTTAAAGGCTCCTACTTAGAAAAGATCTGGTGATTTTATCAGTGTTACTTTGTTTGACGCTTCCGGACAAAGGATTTAATAAGGCTGACTTTGAGTTAAATGGTGGAAAAGAATTGGAAATGGATGTCAGTGACCAGAAAACTGTGTGAACGAATGGTAGATCCCAGTTACCTTAGCCGAGGATGTGGTTGTAGAAGAGTTAGCCTACTTGAGCCTTTGATTCAACGGCTTGCTCCACAAGGCAAGAAGGTGAGAGGTTTCGTTCGGATGCCCCAGGCCTAGAGTCTGACTTAAAAGTCCGAATTAAGAGACAACAGGTGATGAAGTTTTCTTGGGGGACCCTGACAAGCGCCAGCGACAAAGTGTTTTGACCTGCCTTGGCCCAGACGGAGGTGTCTCATTCCTAACCTTACAGGGCTTAGAAAACGCTTGATTACTTACCTAATTTATTAGGGACTCTTAGTGGGTCTTAGTCATATTTCAAGCGTATTGAATATTTAGTCGGTGGTTAAGGTTAACTGCTGGGCAATCGGGGTGTGCTAGGTTTTGGGTTGACTTTTTTAATCTATCCTTCCTCGGGGCAGGCAGCATCGTCGCTTCCACACACGTGGACAGGCAGGCCGCCTGGGAGAAACAATATGAAGGACACTCGGGGACGCAAAATTTTCGACTGTCGTCAGTAAAAACAAAGCATTGAATGCATAGAATAGACTCACCATCCACTTGGAAACATTGTAGGTTCGTGGTATAAATACCGGATTTCTAGTACAACTGGTTGTCAACGCTCCAATCGTATCATCCCATTCCAACGGACAAACAAAATAGTCATAGCGAAGTAGAATCAGGGAGAAGAAGAAGCCGAATAGAATCGTGGCAATTCCACCACCAATGAAGCCCTCCCACGTCTTTTTCGGAGACAATTTGATGAGAGGAGTTTTGCCGAAGAAAAACCCAAACACATAGGCCATTATGTCATTACAAATGACCAGAGCGACAGGCATAAGAAACCTGTGAGAAAATGGAGTAAGAAGGTTGCTTTATGTTTTAGGTAAACAGCACTCTTTTCGATATCTGAATTGGCCAAACCACATAACTAGTCAATATGAATGAAACCACTGCGAAGGGAAACACATAATATTCATATTGAAAGAACAACAGACATCTACATAATCCAGGCTACTAAAATTTCTCTCAAGCTGTTAAGTCTACATGAGATTTGGATGAGGATAAACACTTGCCCTCATATTTCCATAGTACGGTAATCCCTCAGGAGCAGGCATCACGGGAAGAGGGGGTATTCAGCCTCCATCAGAGAGTGAGAATGCTTTGGAATATCGTTCTCTACATTCTAAGTGACGGGGAACCCTATGCACCCCTAATGGAAGAGATCACTGCATAACGAAACAAAGTGGCACAGATGAGATCAGTTACCAAATTCATCCAACACTCTAGCCAAATAACGTGATATTGTTGCATCGGTGCTTATGTCTGTTTTGGAATAGTAAAATCGTGGGGCTCATGTGTGAGGAAAGTGGCAAGTGCTGCAAATGGAAACTTGGCTTGGTAGCCCACCGTTGAGTTCACGTCCATGAAAGTGTTGGCACAAACGTGGTCGCTCAAATGGCCTGCGCTGATTGTTCCCGCCCTTTACCAACGAAGATTGGCCTGAGTCAACATCACCGGCACGCACACCCCACCCGGCACAATGCAGATAAGCTTGGTCTAGTAAAAAATCCCGGTGTCCGCTGGTCCCAACAAGAGACACAGTCACTCTTGCGCCTGGCCAACAACAGTCCTGCGACACGCAAACCTCGCTGTTCGTGAGATTGGGGCAATGTTTTCTTGGTCGATCGGCTATCACCATCAAAATCAGCTTACATGTGCAATTAGTTGAAAAACGCTTGGAACCGATTGAGTAGTCATCGCAGTCATCGATTGTTACCAAACTTTTCCGAAAACAGGTTACATGTGCTTAACTGGCAAGCACAACAGGATGAGTCCTCATCTAGTGACCCTGACCAAACCATCGGTCAAACAACGGTCTATTTGTCAGAAGCTGATGACTATAGCGTCTGGTTTAAGAAAAAAAGTGAATTGTGCTGTGTCACTGTTGGATTCCCATGCTGACAGTTCACTTGCCAGTGTTGACGTCTACCGAAGGACACCCCGATCATCTACATCCACGCTGGTGAACAACATGGGGACTTGGTATCCCAAGTCTGAGTGCAAACGTCCCGATGCAGCGGACAGCGCGTATGAAAAGCTTCTCTTTACCCAGTGCCGTGTACTACACAACGTGGTCAATGATTCCGCATTTGGAAAGTTTATTCGGGATCTCGGCCTTTCGATCCGAGTCCAAGGTGCGTGCGTGAACACCAAGGAAGAGCTGGTGGCTGCTTGGGACAATAGTCTACTCAACAGTCGCGGTTTACGAGAGTTGGTCGCTTCTCCTCTCTCTAATCGGTAGCTTGTGTTTCCAGAACGTGTTTCCTCGGATATTTATCCGCGGTATACAGCTCCGGTTCAACCTGCTTAGGACGAGAGTTACAAGCGACCGGCGTTGAAGAACATTTAGGATTGTTTGTCATTTCTTCGGTTGCTGGTCTTTACACGTTTCCATACCAAACATTCTTACATACGTTGGGATTTATCTTGTCTGACTGGAACTGTTAATGACACGCCTTTGGATGGGACGCTCCCCTCGTTTTATCTAATATTCTCCTGTACACCCTTCCACATCTATCGCTTGGATTTACTTATGTTTGTTTAATGCTAGGATCCAGTCATTGCTGACGCCGAATGGTCTGCTGAATGTACAGGATGATAGACTTTCACAGTGAAAAGCGTAAATGTGCGATGTACGAAACAATATCTGCAGGTTATACAGTTGGATGAGATCTGAAGAAAATGAGTATCTGAATATGAGCTAACTAGCTACCCCGAAAGGATAGTTTACAGAGCGGGTTTAGCCAAAATTGCTTACTACTTTGGGGTGCCGGCCCTTACATATGGCAAATTCTGGGAAATAAATGACATATTTTAGGACGGCAGTTGGCCGGAAGTATATTGGGCACAAGGGTAGATAAGAAGCCAGAAAAAAACCTATGTTCACTTAAACCCAAGACGTGCAGAAAAGTGAGAGTCAAAGAAGGAAACTTTCATCCGATTGTACTCTTCGACGGTCGCGTTATTTGTGCCATCTAAAACAGAATCTAGGAAAAATGTTAGAGCGCGAAAGGGAGAAGGGTGATATCGCAGAACTGGAGAGAACTTGGCAAGCGGCGTTATAGTACCCTATACTGGCGGATGATGCCCTCTGGAAGTTCACCCCAATTGCTGCGGTTGTGATTTTCTCTATTTAGTTTGCCTTTTTCGTCGGTTAACACGTAAGACCTTAGCCCTCATTATCACTAACCAAACTTGGTCCCCCCGTTTCCATTTGGTATCACGCACTGACCCAATTGAAAGATGTCAGTGCGGCTAGTGACCTCACAGCGCTGCGGTGAACGGTGAAAACTGTTGACCAGAGGGACAGGTGACCACCTGATGAATTCCAACCGCGACAAAAGGCGTAGGGCATTGTTATTTAGTATTTGTCATACTGTTATATATATATCTTCTGATGTGTTAACTGACCGCATCCGTCGCTGATCTTTTGACGCTGCATCCTCTAGCCCTTTGTGGTTCTTACATAATTACTGCCCGAGCGTTCTGTTTGTCATCAACCAATTCACTTGCGATCACCACCCTGCTGCACGCTATTAGTTTCCTTCTGCCTGTTGCTTGTTTATCGTTTACTTGATTTCTGCGTTATATCACTTTGGAGATCGTCCAACCCGGACGACCAGCATTTAGAGTAGGTCCTTAGTACAGTCTAGTGACATGACCGCAAGGCTGCAGCAAACGAACTCCATTTTGTCTTGACTCTAGAGGGACTAAATGCTTACACGCGGTTTTGATGATAAGCTTCATAAAGCGAACTAAGCGCTTTACACTGAGATCACCGGTTTCGGTACAACGAAGCACGCCTTTGGGCTAGAGTTTCCAACCAGCAGGAAACACAAAAGCTCAGCTGCCACCAGACTTCCATAATTGGACTAGGACATTTTATCACAAGCGATTTTCCGATAGCATTACATATTGAAAGATATACTCCAATTAGAGTTCGTTGAGAGTGTGCGATGAAAGGTGCGACCATTTGTAATGACATGATTTGCTTCTGTTAACTTGGTAACATGACCTGGATTCTCGTGAACAGATAGGTCCTAACTAAGCATTGGACCCCGCGGAGGACAGCATAATTATCAAGCCGCAGGCTTTGGATCGTTCGGCTGTGGCACCCTTTTGGTCCACAGCTCTCATGCAACCGGGAAGAAGCACCAGGGTTGAGATACCAGCAGACAGTAAACATAGAAGTAATCGAAAAGCCGGGAGGAACTCGAAAATAAGGACTTCCCGACCGGTAAGCCATGACTTTGAGTTGAAGTTTTGGAAAGCCATCGGATACCTAGTGGGTAATACATGCTAAGGTACCCGAAGGCCCAGCCACATAAGGTCTGTAACCATCACTGGGACTCACGGTCCCAAACCACATCCCAATGGTGACGAAAGGTTTGTGTAATTAAGCTTTCCGGGAACAGGCCACATCTCTCTTATAAACTTACTTCTTATCCATTTTTAAACAACTTCACGCAAGCAAACTTTCATGGATGTTCGGTAATAGCAGATAAGGAAACAAAATAAAATATAGAAGCTGCCCGTCACCTTTCAATTCAGAGCCGAACACTGTGAACAGGAGCGACAATGACATTAAAAAAACTTACCAAATGATCCCGTTAAATATGTTTTGAATTTGGAAATGCGAGCTGCAAACAACGAGCAGTAGGGTCACATGCGTCCACCCGAACTAGCCACATGAAGTTTGCATGGGATGAAAAAGACAGAAAAAACAATGTAAAATGGAAATGAGAAATAAACCAAAGCATAAAAAGTCAGAGTGAAGAAAACAGTTTGAAAGCCACGGCTTACAGTCTCCTCATCATGTCTCCCGAAAAAACGGTGATGTGCTGCAAACCTCCGGTTACCTCATACTCCTGGCCTCGGGGAGCTTGGGACTAGGAACTTACTACTTCTGGAGTGAAATCGAATAATACTATAGAAAATCAGCTGTATAGCCAAATTAGACATAGAAAGTTGAATGGAATACGAGGCATATTCGAGAATACTCGCGCGGTTCTGTGACCATGGTTTTCATATTAGGGCAAAAAAAGTTGGTAGTGTTGGCTCAGAATGTTAGTTGTGGTGACCAAGAACGCGGAGCATAATGATGGTTTAAAGAGACGCAAGCCTACGTGAATATCACCAAACCTAGCAACGTGATTTCTGCCACCCGGAGGACCGCAAGATGGGAGAAAGCATGTATAATGGCATATTGCCATGGTGAAGTCCAACCTATATTTATTTCAGGTGTTGGTGGTTGCAGGATTTTGTAGAATGCGCATTCACATGACTATAATTTTGAACAAGGGTCTTCCTATTCTGGCGCAATCATTCTGGTGAGTCCACATTAAAGGGGGCAAGCACTGGACCCGAATTTCGCTCCCATTAGAGCTCATCAGCAGTGTATATCCAATGGCCGTGCCGGGGTTTGAACTCCGCACATCTGACATTTATTTGCCGAACGAAGCGAAGCACGTAACCAGCACGCACACGTGCGACTGACTCACCACTCAGCCTAACCAGGACAGGTTGAAGCTTGATCTCCACGCGCAGGTAACATGTACCAATCGATCATCACCAATATCAGCTGTAACTACTGGTTTGAAGTCTATTAGTTACTTATCCGAGAGCCAACGTGGAAATGCAACGTTCAAATTACTCGTCAAACAACACGAATACACCTGCCCAAGAAAAAGGACCTCCTTCAGAGAGACAAATTTCACCGTACCGAATTATTCCATTGCAATCCTTTTATCGAGGAAACGAAATCTAGAAGTAAACTCCAGAAGCCAACTCCAGGAACAATTGAGTTATCATCTCAGATGAAACGCCAGAATCTCACTACTCTGATCCCAACAGGCGATAGTCACGCGAAAATGACTGATTTCACTATCACTGCTGCTCACCGTCCCGCAACTTTAAGGGATTCTAAGTGGAAATTCGCTTGATCGAATGCTTAGAACGGTGGCAGTTTGGAGCCAACCGCATAGTTTCAATATGAATTAAAGA
This sequence comes from Opisthorchis felineus, assembly GCA_004794785.1. NCBI lineage: Eukaryota > Metazoa > Platyhelminthes > Trematoda > Opisthorchiida > Opisthorchiidae > Opisthorchis > Opisthorchis felineus. The sequence goes on from SJOL01005532.1 coordinate 503,387, forward strand.
AGGTGAAAGTAGAAAAAGTGATTTGATAACGCATGATACGGCAATATTTGGCGAGTCCACAGTAGTTTTTTGTAGTATTGACTTACATCTTTCTCATACGACCATCTTTCGTCACTAATGTATGGCTAGCGGCACATAGATCATTCGTCTAACAAAATCGTTCAGCTGTAGCACCATTTCTGTGCCTAGCTGCCATGCCAGCAGAAGGGGGCACGAGGGCTGGGTGCCAGGTTGCCCAAGCCTAGGCAGGAGCAGTCGAGATGCTGAGACTGAGTTCGAACCACGGACTTTCCGGTTCGTAAGCCGGTGCCTTACCCACTGAGCTATCTCGAGCCCAAGGTCATTCGTCTATAGTGAGCCAGTGAAAGAAACACTGAAGGCGTTATACGAGCTCATCAGGTAAATACACGAGTGTATGGTCCCTTATTACGCAAAGTTATCTGGAGGGTGATGGAAGCAGAACTATTTGTTGCTATCTGACAAAGCTGTTGAGAACAATAGTTGACAACCAAAGTTTCACTAAACGAATGTAGGGGGTTCGTATCGGTCAGCACTCTCAAAAAGCACCTGGCGAGGAGGCATTTTGGTTCTCTTCTGGTGAGGAGAACACACTGGAAGCGTTGTCTGTGTCATGACAACCATAAATCCTGTCAAGTACAAAGTTATTGAGACAGTGTAAAGACAGCATCCGGTAAATAGAAGAGGCCTTGAAATGAATGCCAGATGAACATAATACGCTAACAGAACGAAACTGTCAAATATGATTTTCCCAACAGTTTGGTTCCATTAAGTTTGTGCTAGGCTTGACCCTACCGGAAATCCCGCAGCATGTTTCGCGATGGCGACGATGGACAAATTCAATTAGATTGAACCCTACCCCGCCTTGAGCGAACGTAGAGTGCAATTCCCGTACAGACGATTCCAAGCTGCCACTTGATCCAACCCAAGCTACTCGCCATCCAGCAACCCCAACAGCTCTGACATAGTTTCTATTCTGCAACTTAAGTGGGCATCTCAAAGAATTTTCAGTTAACTTACCATAGATTGGTTTATCATTGCTGTTATTTTATCATATTACCACATACTATCATATATAACATGTTACATACCAATAATTTTATTATTCTATTGAATAGAATCTGGTCTAGATTTGGACCCAGGTTCTTTATGTTTTCAATTTCGAAACGCTATTGATAATCAAAATGGTAATAATGGTAGCAATAGTAATGCACAAGGGCTGATATTGCCAGGTTGTCCGAGGTTAGATAGGAGCGACTGAAAAGTCACAGTTCGACTCGAACCACGAACCTTCCCATCAGTAGCTTTACACCTTAACCGCTACCGTGGGTTCATTCTTGCTGTGTGGAAGAGGTTGTCCAGGTTGTCTAATGATTCATCCTTGTTCTGAAAATATGTAGACAAAATACGCGACCATCAATGCAACAGTCTCTAGAACCTTGCTAGATCAGACAACCAGAGTTCTTACTGCCGACCTACACTCTCATCAATGACATTAAATACATTCCGAAATGCCGTTCAAAAGATGACAGCATGCACTTATGTTCAAATTTAAATAGTTTCTACCGCAGCTACAACTCAAATTCCGTAACTGTGAAGCTCTGTTATCCTTGTACACTTCTAAGCCTCACCATAGAAGCAGTGGGACCCTCATTTTATTCGTAAAACTTATTCGGCCCTTCAAGCACAACCCATCCAGTCTATCACCCTCCGAGTTTTTCTTTTGCCTGGGAAAACATTCAGTGTAAAAGGGTTTATGGAATCACAGTTCATCCCAGATTTTAGGTTTCATCTTGGGCAACCGATTCTTGAGGAATATTATGTCCATTTGAGAGCTCCTCAATAGGCTTTATAACTAAGTTTTGCTGATTTCAAGCTAGCGCAAACTTTGCACTTCCAGTAGTTCATACTAGATTGCCGAGGCGAAATTGATTTAATGATTCTAAAACTGCCAGTCTCCTCAAGAAACCAACCTGACCGGAAACCTATGGACGGGTCGGCTAGCTGTATCGACACTGATGTGGCCTTACTCATCCACACCACCAGTAAAAGGATGGGAATTAGAGACAGTTTGAGCATTGTCGGTTTTCCAGGATAGGAGCCACGTGCGCTCAAGGCGGTTAACTGGGGACTCTGGGAACTATGGCTATCAGCCAGTCCTAGTGGCGGTCAAGCTGCCAATTTCCATCCCGGTTGCCTGAATGTGCATTTGAAGGCGTGGACGCCACCGCATGTGTTAGGCCAGCCTCTTTCTCTACTAAGAACATGGCTACGCAGCAGCGAAGCATCGGGGTCCAACAGGGATTTGATTGCTGATGAAGGCTTCGCAGTTTCATTCTCCCGGTTGCCTTTCCTCCTCCAGCCGAGTCGAATGCTGCTGATTCCGCCAAGAAGTAAATGATACTATGGACTGCTTTGCCATATTGATTCTTTCTGGAGTGGGGGACCTGATTTACTTTATTATGTCTAAATTCTGTGAGAAGACAAGTCCGCACCATGCACATCGTGGACCGCAGTTACGCTCAACAAGTGACACCCTCAGCATCACTCGGCTTTTGTCCACAGCTGTACTAGCATAAGCTGCGAAGCAGTGTGGGAGAGCCAAGCGCTAAGCAGAACAATTACATTGGTTATATCCGAATGATACCAACTACCAAATTCACCGGCATTGTCATCACGAGCTCATCGTTGACCATCATCGAGGCCGGAGTCCTCGGTTACCTCCACCTAAAATAACCCGTTCACCGGAATGTGGCCCCAGTGGCACATAAACAGCTTATTAGAAACACAGGGTAGAGCTGAGCATCAGGTGGAAACTACAGACCGATGAGTTGTTCCACGGAGACACGATGTGTCCACCAGCCAGAGATACCTTGAAGATCTGGTTATTGTATCTACTAAAACGTAAGGTTGCAAGGTGGGTATCCAGCATATGTTCTAGTAACCGTACAACCCCCCCCCCCCCCCCCCCCCCCCCCCCCCCCCGCAAAAATGTGCTAAGAGGAGGATCAAGCGGCATGTAGTGTTATGCCATGTTAACTTGAGCAATGAAACAATAAACTTGAAAACGGAATATACGATATCGCAGAGTCAGTTAGGTGGGACTTATTTGAACAGGTATCTGGCCTCATGCAAGCCTGATAGTTACTAAGCTGTGGGCTTGGAACTGACCGGACCTTGATATTAGTATTTTAAAAAAACGAAATACTCCGGTCAACTCAACTTACCAGCGTAAACTGTTTGATGTAGTGCCTCTTCACTAGGCTCAAAACGAATAGTACAATGCCAGAGGAGTAGAATGAGTATGAGAGGAAGTGGTGGTGAGTAACAAGAGGTTGGAGAAAATCCTGTGGTAAATAAACGAAAAAGCAACATGTAGGGTGCTAGATGACGTGAACAACATCGGTGGTCGTTCATATTTTGGTTAGGAAGAGAGTCAAACTACCTTAAGGTTAAGCGGAGCACATGAATATGAAGTGGACAGTGCTGAGCTCCTTTGTTTAAAAACAGATGCTAAGAACCAGGTTGCAACAAATTGGCCGCACGTGGAGTGATAAGCAAAACTCGTGACCTTCAGAACAAACAAAACGTGTTGTCATAACAGAATTTTCGCCCGCGTTAAAAAAGTAGGACGGTTCACATAAAAGATGGTTTAAGTCCTGCGACAAAAGGAGTACTACATTTTTCAATACTGGACCCTTCAAATTTTGAGAATAACCGAACAAAGCAACAAGGCGTGTAAATCACTATTTTCAGCAAATTTCCAGCACACGTGAAGTCTTGAAACTGCGGATGCTCCGCTGCACTACTGGTTTTCGTGAATTTAGAATTTGTACGCCTAGGTGGGACCGTCAACACCGCCAGGATACGGACAACAACTTCTGAATTGCTGGATTCCCCTCCGGCCTCCTGTAAATGTTAGGCGGAATTCAACACCGCTCACAGTTTGGTGCTGCTACGGCCAAGAAGCCTAGCCCGCACGCGAATGGCCAAAAGACCGGGCCGCTTACCAGTCCAGCATCAGGGCGATTTGTCGAAATTCCGGAAACAACAGCCAATCATGATCCAGTATCTGCCAAATGCCGGTTGCCAATACCGCATCCAGAAGACGTCAGAATTTCCAGATTGTTGTCGCAGCATACACTGCATAAACGACGCGCTGTACGTGTGTGTTTGACCTGGTTTAGGGCGTTGTGTATCTTTGGTGGTTGATTTGACCACCAACAGCGAACTAAGCTGAGAAAAACACCATTATTACATTAAACCACCACTATTCCGGTGTTTGAAGGTAAACCTTGACAGAGTAGACTGCATCACTTCAGATATCGGGGCTGCATTCACAGCTGTATGCAAACGGACAGTTGGGGCCACTGGCTGGTTTTCGAGAGCAGCTGAAGAACCCGCACCAGGGGAGCCCTACAGATTCACTAAGTAAACGAGAGATTTAGTTGAGTCTCCCGTGAAAACCTAATTGGCATGCAAATGAGTACTTCGCTAATTCCGTGAAATTTGGGATCAAGTAGCACATAAGGTTGAAGGATACTCGAGGACTGAGCCTACATGAGCCCCAAGAAGGGCGACCCCGGTCTGTGAACATACCCATTACAATTCAAGCAGAATCACTGGAGGTTGTTGAAGATCTTACATACCTCGGTAGTTGTATTAGCTGTGACGGAAGTGTGTCTGATGAAATCGGTGCACGAATCTCGAAGGCCAGAATCATGTTTGCTAATTTGCGTCCCTTGTTGCGTCCAAATAGCATGTTACCGGGTCTCAAGGATCGCGTGTACCAGGTTACAGTAAGGACTGCGTTGTAGTATGGCTGCGAAATATGGTCTGTGCGGACAGATGATGTGAGGTGCCTTCTGGTTTTTGACCACCGATGTCTCAGAAGCGTTGCTGGCTTTGGATGACATCAACGGATTAGTAACGAGGTAATTAGAAAACGGGTATTTGGTTATGCAGCAGGTACTTAAATCGCGGAAAACATCCAACACCGTCAACTGCGGCAACTCGGCCATGTGCTACGCATGCCGAAATACAGTCTACCGAGACGAGTGTTGTTCTCCGTGCCTCCTTCAGAATGGTGGAAACCGCGAGGTGGACAACGTATGGCTTCGCGCTCGGACGTGCAGGTAGATCAGAATGCTTGTGATAGGCCAGCACCACCGCACTCATTCTCTTCTCTTTTCATTTTAGGGGTTTATATATATATATATATATATATAGACAGACGGGGTGGTTGTGCGGCAGTGAAGCATTAGTGTCAGTACTGTCATTGTCAATACTATCTTTGACAATGATGATGTCGATCAGTTGCTATTTCTTGCAATGTATCCAGCCAAGCGCGGAGGGGGTTACGCGACCCCATCCTGGAAGGCAGACAGCATTAACAACAGCTAAGCTCCTCGTAATCCCTTTCGCACTCTTTTGCCAAGTCATGCGCTGTAACCTCGTGGTTTTCACCATTCTGAAGAAGGCAGGTAGAACGACACTCGTCTCGGTGGACAACGTCTGGACATGCGCGGCATATGGTTGAGCCACCGCAGTCGATGCTGCTGAATGTTTTCCGCCCAGGCCTGTGCTGAGTGGAAGTGGAAAGTGTATGGCCTGACAACAAAGCATGGAAACACTAACCAGTAAACGGAATCCGGTCGACAACTGCCGCCCCCTGGATGGGAGCCCCGGGACATAAATCGCCATTGGTTAGTGACACTGGCGGAAATGGTCCAATCGAGCAATCAGTGGCGCTCGTTCATCAAAGCTATCGAGAGGTCAACTGTTTCAATGAATTGTGAAATGCAAGGTTCAGTAGATTTTTAAACGCACCAATAAGGTATGAGTGAGTAGATAGATAGAGGACAAAGCCAAGCAAAACAGTAAGTATAGTTCGAGAGTACAATCGATAACCAGAATAGAACGAAAGCCGGGTTGCAAGCAAATGACACTTGATCACACTGACGACGAACAAAAATACACACCGATGAAATTTCGAAATAAGTTAGCGAATCAAGACGGGAAGCAACAAAAGGAAAACAATTCCACGTCTCTCTCGCTCACCAGGAGACGACCTGTTGGGTTATTCATAGTCTGCCGAACACGAGTTCACATGACGATAAACATAAAATATGGACATGAACAACAGATTAGGAAGAAAGAACATGTGACAAACATCGGTCTCTATAGATGTTACATAGTACTAAGAAGGTTCTTGTCCAGATGGAAAATATACCTGCATTACCTATAAAGTTGTTATGTCATGTCAGGGGAATACGCTCCACATTTGCATTATTCTCATTCGAAATCCCCCTCTTGTCCTGATGCCACCATTCTGGTGAGTCCACATCAAAGATGGGGAGCAGTGAACTTAGGTTCCACTCTTGTCAGAGCTCGATATCTCAAATATCGTCCCAACTGAATCATTAGACGGTCTCTTTGCAACATACTCAGTTGAAGAATGTCACGAACGAGGGATTGAGTTAAGTTCCTCGTTAAAAATTGTATTTGGGAAATGCCAATTACGCTTGTGTATAAGTGAAATATTAGGCTGATGGAAACGCGGGGATTACGCCTACCCGATAGGCGAAACCAGTAGTGAGTTGTACAAAGCTTTCCTTTCCTTGATTTGAATCCGAGTTCAAAACGCTCGGTCCATCGTTGTAAAATGCGGCTTTGTGAATGGACAACAGATCCAGTTATTTCATGGACTTCTTCGTTTACCACAGAACCCCTTTGTATCGGCCTTTCGAATGAGTTGAAACAGCACGCGGTTATTTCCGACGGCAAGAGCCTTTTCCACTTCCCGGGCTTTTATCCCCACTATTTTCACGGCGGTTTCTCAAGCTCCAATTTCGGTCATCGTGTAGTATCAAACTGTTGCCATAATGGAATGTTTTTTCTTCGACAGGAGAGGCAGAGCGGGCAGGTCTATCCGTCAGTACTGTCACTGAGTACATTTTCATCTATCAGGGTTGCCACCATTCTTTTATCTACGGTTATTGAAGAAAATGAAATTCGAGTTGGGGGGCAGGTCTTTGCTTCACTGTCGGAAAACGAACGGTGCAGGACGTTGGTCTGTGCACAGGTGAATTAATTAACAACCACTGTCTGCTTTTGGATCATGAATGCTCGATGCCATCTAGATATCCAATTGTGGCGCGCATGTTACCGGATGAAACTTGACATCTGTGCTTCTTTGGGGTGGGAGATGCGAAGTCTGGGAATGAATTTTGTCTTTCAGTTGGAAAACGCTTGGTACCGATTGAGTCATCGTTTTAGGGGAAGTCTGGGAAACAAACGCCTTTGTTGGCATTCTTTGTGACACGCAGAAGTCGCAAATAGCCTGCACATTGTTGCTCGATGTGGGTAGACTTTGATTGTCCCTGAAAAATCCACTGCACACAACCCAACCTAAAGCTGCCACCTTGACGTGGTGATCGGGATTGAGTGCTGCAATAATACTGCGGGCTATAATGGCTGAAACTTCGTTCCACAAGGTGTAGCCATGCTACGAGACGGTCTTGGGGTGAATTCGTACTGAACTTTGTGATAGGAGTGTGGAAGCAGTAGGGTGTTTCCCCATGCGACCAACAAGTCCATATTCATGGAAGCAGAGATGCTGCGCTCCCCAGGAGAAGTACGGGTTAGAAAAAGTCGGCCCTAAAAACCGCACACGCTCAACGGTTGACCGTGACTACCGGCACACTATTCAACGCGTTTGAAATACATTTGAAAGCAGAGTGGTGCTGTTCAAAAGTCACCTGCTGCTCCTTGGAATCACATTTGGGCGGCCGATTCGGAGTCGATGCTCGTCTCACAGACAATGGAGAGCGACTCCTCCAATTGCGTGCTGATCATGAACTGTTTCTGGCCGGTACGAACATTCAGCATAAAGGTTCACATCAGGTAACCTGACGGCCACCAGCTGTAAATCAACCGTGAACCCAGTTGGATCACGTGGCCATCCGCTACCGGTGGAGAGCTACAGTTCAAGACTGCCGTTCCTTCTGGGGCACACCACTTGATTCCGATCACACCATGGTGCGTACACGCCTGACAGTTCGTTTCTCCTCAGGCCCTCGCAAGTCAGCAAGAAGCATGCCAAGCCACCATTTTCGAAGAACTACCATAGCTCAACAGTATCGATCTGAGCTAGCCCAACACCTCTCCACAGTAAAACAATACTGTACCGGTAGCGAGCACGTGGATGAAGCATGGCAAAATATGAAAGGAGCTATGCTAGTGGCGTTTAGTTCTGTCCATCCAACTTCTCCGATACGATCAAGTGACCACTGGATATCGTCGAGATCGCTAGTCCCGATTGATGCTAGGAAATCCATACCAGCAGGCAACGAGTACGACGGTGCACGCAAATCCCTTAAACGCTAAATAGTGAAGAGCCTAAGGAAAGACCGGGAGCTCTGGTGAACATGGAAAACTCGGGAGATGGAGGCTTTTGCTACTGGAAACAACCGTGCCCTATATCAACTGGTACGATCAACTGGCCCTAGTAAAGCAGCGGTCAGTGAAACGATAAGTGAAAAAGGCAGCTCATTAATTCACTCGCAAAAACGTCGACTGGAAAGACGGGCCGAACACTTCGAAGAGCAGTTTAGCTGGCCTCCTGCAACACAACCTGTGGAGGTAGTGCATACGGGCGAATGGAATATAAACCTTAACCGCTCGTCGGAAGAAGAAGTAAAGTACGAAATATCCGTACTGAAACATGAGAAGGGACCACGACCGGACAGTCTGTATCCAGCTCTCTTCAAAGCAGACGGAGAACCCCTGGTTACCCATCTAACAAAACTCATTGGTGCGATATGGATTGAAGAAAAACTGCCTGCAGAATGGGGCATGTCGACAGTTAGTCCCATCTTCAAAAAGTGTACGCGGACGCTGTGTGAAGGCCACCGTGGCATCAGCCTAGTAGCTGTGCATCGAAGCTTGACTGAATACAGGGAGAGACAGATATGTGAAAACCAAGCTGGGTTCCGTCCTGCAAGAGGATGCATCGACCACATTTGAACCCTCCGATAGATTCTGAAACAACGACACTGCTTCCAGCGACCAACAATGGTTGTCTTTCTTAACTTTAAAGCTGTCTGACTCTGTGGACCGTCAGGCACTATGGCGGTGTCTGTGGAGCAAAGATATTCCCCATAAATTCTTGACCTTCCTTAAGGCGCTGTACACCAACTCCCGCGGACATGTGAAGGTCTACGGGAAGCTCTCGCCTGAGTTCACCACATCAAATGGTGTCAGGCAGGACTGTCCTCTTCCCCCCCTCCTCTTCAACTTCGTCATTGATACGATTATGGAAGACTCACTATCAGCCTCTGATGCCTGTGGGGTCGAAATGCTCTTGAGGCGTTCGCTCACAAATATCGAGTACGCAGACGACATAGCTCATCTCGGATCTGACGCCGTGGTAATGCAAACAATAGTAAATAATCTAAATAATTCTGCCTCACGGTTTGGCATGCGCTTCACACTTGCAAAGGATAAAGTGCTACTGCAAGACTGGGTGGGCTCGAACCCTAATCTCATGCTTGCGGATGAGCCGATTGAGGTAGTAGACAAATTTGTCTACCTGGGCAGCTGTATTAGTCCCGGTGGTCTCGCCAAAGATGGTATTTGCATCCGGATTTTCGAAGGCCAGACCAGCTTTAGTGAACCTGCATCACCTCTGGCGTAGGCGTAGGCGTGTCAAGGGTCTGGTGGCAGGTAGAACCACTGTACGGCAAGCACACTGTTCATACAGCTGATATTGATGATGACGGCAGTGCAAACCTGCTGTTCAGCATCTTACATGCAAATATTTGTGCTCAGCTCATCTTGGTAAATCCCATCATGGATCGAGTTAGTGCAGATAGAGTCACTAAAGTTCACGAAAGAAAAGAGATTACAGTAAACAACTACGGATACATTCGTGGTAAAACGCGCTTCAAACGTATACCCACGAGGGGTAGACTTTTGAGGCCGATAGTTTATCAACTAACGAAGTGACTGTGAGGCTCCTATGTCTGAATTGAAATAGATCGTAAGAAATGAAGGAGAAATCGAAGGGCTATATAGTGGTTTGAAGTAATGTATCCGCACCAAACAGTGGATCGTGCCATCTAGACTGTACTGTGTGATGATGCCTTACGTAAAGGTAGATAAACCTGATAAGAATATCAAATTGGCCAAATAACGGACCTACGAGGTGAAGGTTCGTTACTCAGCCTTATTGGTCATCCACTCTGCCTGAATCTTATCCGCTGCGATCCATAGCGTAGCAATACTAAGATATGGTTGCTCGAAGCTAATCCACGTCATACCTTCTTAAATGTTCAAAATTTACAATCTTAGTATTGGCAGCGACATCTTTTTGGCATAAAACTGCTGTGCAACCCATAGAATCATGATAACTGAATTACTGTCTGGTTACCTGAACTGGCATAAAAACAACAGATGCCTGGAGCCAAAGTACGGCGTCCCGGGAACGAATATAATGACGACCTGCATCGAATACAGTCTATCAGTATTGCCTCATAACCGACAAATACTAATAGAACGCTGAGGGGGGCAAGAGGTAATTTAGCGAAAAAGCATAAAAGGGATAACTGAAGATTTGGGTACTATCAGTGTCACTTGTTTTTGAGTGGCCTCGCTGCAAACGTTGCAAGATGTCAACGGCACTCGTGCTACCAGTTTCTATTCAAATTGTCTGAGTGTTGGAACGTCCAACCGTCGCAGAATATTTGTGCCAGGTTATCATTAGGTTTTAAAAAGGTAGAATAAATGTCTGTTCCACATACTTAAAAATAGGAGAATAACTAACCTCTTTGGCCAGCAGAAGTCGAAAACGAGTGATTAGACTCTCACCGAACAGGAAGTAGTTGGAGCTGAACAGAAAATACCAGGAGAGCAACCTGAACCAGGGAAGGTCATGTGATCGATAGACAACGAGGCCGATATTGATGATCTCGTAAAAGCAGGCAAACTGAAGTAGCAACACCTGTGTACGGGGAAGACATTAAAAAACGACATGAATGAGACGACCAAAGATGAAGACCCGTCAAAGAGGAGTCCAAGTAGTTGTTACTCTAAAATTTAAAAATGGTTCAACTGTGGCACCCATTCGGCGTATACCTGCGACGCAACCCGTAGGAAACACGAGGTCTGAGACACTGCCACGTAACCCAAGCCTAAACACGAGCAATCGAAAACTTAGGGTTGGATTCAAACTATGAATCTTTCGGTCAGTCTCATCATGGACAGCACGATATTAGTGTTCAACAGTGATGCTTCGATGGGATACAACCATGATTTATTTGAAAGCCTTATTGTGAAGAAGAGAATAAAGGTGGATAGGGAAGGGACTTGGTGCTACCTTATTACAATCATTCCGAGGTGCCTACACCTCCAGACACTCATTCAGGCAATCTGGATAGAAACTGACAACAAGAACGCCACTGATATCGAGTAGCAGCCATACCTTGCAGCGTATCAAACCAAGCACAGTGGGGATCATGCAGTCTCCATCCTGGAAGACCAGTAGCACGGACAGTACCCAAACGCTTCGTAATCTCCTTCATAATCCTCTGCCAGGTCAAGGGTTGGCCACCTCTCTCCTTCCGCCACCATGGACTGAACAAGGAAAACAGCACTCTCTTCAGCAAACGATGGTTCGGTATACACAAAACATGGCCTAACCAACGCAGCTTCTGGAGTGGGACATACTCTTCAATAGACGTTCCCGTTGCACAACCGAAAACTCAATTTCTAACTGCCTAGTTACGGATTCTCCGACACCAACCCACACGAGCTATGGTCCTGAGACAACGACTGTCGAACACCTGAAGACATCTCAGTTTCGCTGCTCGAACAGGCCAAGTCTCACAGCCATACAACACAGACCGCATTGTAGCCTGATACACACGTCACATGAGATTCAGAGATATACCGCTTTGACGCCATAGGTGCCTCCAATTAGCAAAAGCGACCCAAGCCTTGTAGATTCGTGCATTGACTTCATCTGTCACACTACAATCAGAACTAATACAACCTCCAAGGTACGTACAAGGCTCCACAATTTCGAGTGCCTCTCCCTGGATTGTAAGTGGCGTGTTTAGTGACTGCATGTCCACGAGCATGACCTTACACTTTGTAGGTGCAAAGTGCATACCAAAGGAAGGGATCACTTTGGTCAGCCCATTCAAAAACACCTGCGCCTACTTCTCCTCGAAGACAAGAACGATATCGTCTGCATATTCCAGATCGATAAGGTTTTCGCCACAGGCTATTTGAACGCCGGCGTTTTGAAGACTTTCCAGCGTTCGTCTCATTATCTCATCGACCACAAAATTAAATAGAAATGGTGAGAAAGGATACCACCGACGGACACCGCGTTGTGTACGGAAGCCTTCGGAGAGCTCTCCGTATACTCTTACACGTCAGGAAGTCCGAGAATACAAAGAACTTATTGTGTTCACAAACTTCCGGAGAATTCCTTGATGTGCTAGCATACCAAGGAGAACACACCGGTCAACGGAGTCGAATGCACCTTGGAAATCCAGGAATACTAGAATTGTGGGTCGTTTGGAAGTATGACCTGACGGAGTGTGAAGATTCGGTCAACACAACCTCCATCAGGCCGGAACCCCACTTGCTGCTCTCGAGTCGGTGTTTCACGAGCGACCATAGGGCGACGAAGCACAAGTGACGTCAGCAGTCTCGTTACAACCGGGGTTAAGCTGACACCCCTGTGGTTACCACACTCACTACAAGCCCCTTCCTTGAAAATGGGCACTATCACCGACTCTCCCCAGTTGTCTGGGACAGACTCCTTTTCCCAAGTGCATGCAAACAAATCAGACAAGCACTGACTGAGGACTTCATCCCCATCTTTGAACAATGCGGGTGGAAGGTCATCAGGACCAGAAGCTCGGTTGTGCGTGAGAGAACACATGCAGTCATGAACCTCCGATGCCGTAGGGGGGCTCCATGTTCACTGTCCAGGGTTCTACGTCAACTGAGGGGTCCAGATGAGCGCCAGCTGGTGGCTACGATGGCTGTTGTTCGAAGTATTCGGCCCACCGGTCGAGGCATTCGTCACTCCATTCTGATCCTTGGTGGTTTCGCTCACAAGTTTCCGGGAACCGGTCGCACGGATCAACCGAAATAATCTTCAGGCATTACCGGCTTCCTGGACCTCTTCCATTTCCTTGGCTTTCTGTGTCCACCAGACCTTCACTTGAAGTCTGATAATTCGTCGCGTCAAGTTATGTTCGGGACCGGCTAGGATATTTCTCCGAGATTTAACCAGTGTCATAGTTCGGTCCGATATCCAGTGCTTGAGTGAGCCTGGTAGCGCCGTGCCACAGGCAGAACTAAAAGCACTGTGCAAACAGGTGACAGTCTCGTCCCAGTATCAATTCACATCTGGTAGCGGAGCATTTCGAAGAGATTCTAGAAAACGATTCCGGTAAATTCGTCCAACATGCGGATCTGCCAGTCCCTCGGTTGCCAGGCGTTTTTACGCAGCTCACGCGGCCCTGGAAAACGAAACGAGAAGCGACTCCGATTGGATTCCACAAATGTGTCCTAAAACGAACGGCAGTCAGTTATTGATCCACGCCATCGGTAACTGATGGCAATGTGATCGATTTGAGTTCGTAGCCGACATGGCGTTGGAGGACACCACGTCGCCAGACGACTTCGGCTATTTCGGAAGTTAGTGCTGCATAAAAATAGCCTGCGGTCAGCACAGAGCTGAAGCAACCGTTCACCACTGTCCGTACGTACCGAATCCAATCCATGTCGACCACCTAATTGAGTCTCAAATGCGCTAAACCTGCCCACTTGTGCATTCAGACCTCCGGCAACCGCCACGATATCCGAGCTTTTAGCTCACTGCAACAGAACATTAAGGACGTCATAAAACTTGTCTTTGATGGTGTCAGAGCTACAGGTAGTTGGGGCGTAAGCAGACACGACAAACAGACATAGATAAGCTTCCAGCTTGTAAAACTCCTTCACAGACGTTGCCAGACGAACCGCATACAGGCGACTATCAACGGGTATCCAGTCAAGCAAGGATACTTCCGCCCGGTGACTTAGGACGATACCAACCCCTGCACCAGCCTCTGGATCGCTACAGGTGCACAGCCGGAAGCGAGTGGAGAGTGATGGGGCGGTCAGCTCAACTACTGTGCTAGCATCTTGAATTCTTGTTTCTGAAGAAAAAGAATCGTTTAGCTGTAACACCCTTTCGGTGCCTAGCTGCCATGCCACCCGAAGAAAGCACGAGGGCTGGGATACTGCCAGGTCGCCCAAGCCTAGACAGGGGAAGTCGAGAGGCAGAGGTCGGGTTCGAACCACGGACCTTCCGGTCAGTAAATTCGCGCTCTACCCACTTGAGCCATCTGGCAGCACACATCAATACCAAGCGAGTCCAGTGAGAAAGCAAGAGCAGCTTGTTGACATGCTTGCTTCAAAATGCGGACACTGAAGGCGGCCAGATAGACTGGGCGTCGAGGCTCGAAGATTGATTTCCAGATGTCTGAGGATGTCGGCGCCGGATGACGCGCAGATGTTGGCTCCAAAAACTGACGCAGGATGAACGAACTCATCAGTCCTAAGTGCTGGGCCTATAAGGATAGAGTTATCAATGGAGAGGGGGGAGGGGAGAGGGAAAAGATAACGTACATGAAAGAGAAAGAAGGAAGACGCCAGCAGTAGCCTGTTTTCGCTCACCTGCCCTGCTGTATGCAGCAAGTAAGGCACCACGCGACGGCCTACGTGGCATGAGATCATTAGTGTGTGGGCACTTCATGGTTGTGCGAGGTTTGGGATACTGACAAGGCATTCACACCTAGACAGGAGGACGATTAGGGTCCTCAACCAAAGCCTTTGGCTCCAAAGCCTGACCGCAAGGCAGCGGTGTTTGGTGGGAAATGCAGGTACATTACAATTTTTGCGGAACAAGTCACCACACATGTTCCAACCCCCAACCTGGAGGTTCAGGAGACTGTTTTCGTCAGACCCCTAACCATTGACCAACCTGGTATGAGAGACTCTGCGCGTGTCACGCGGAACCCCTCGGTATAGCTCAGTGGGTCACCGAGGTACACAAATCGTCACATCACGGTAAGGTCCAGTCACTTCGTGACGCTCAGTAGCTTCGCAGCTTAACCGCTAAGCTATCTATAGCCCACTACCAGAAGCTTAACAAATTAATGGTAAGATGACGTCCAAACAGTTATAAAGTGCGAGAGCTAAACTCTCTAATTCGTAACGGTGGCAGTAAGCGGATTTCAAGTCACTTAATCTGTAGGCACTCAACTCAGGTGGTTTTTTGTGGAACTATGTACATGCACTGGTTGATAATGACTGAACGGGCCGATAGCAAGATTGGATCACGAGAATTCGGTTGCACTTTCCAGTAGCAGGTAAGTGCATGTATTTCGAAGTTAGACCATTAAATGTGGAGAAGACTATTTGCCAGGACTAAACTGATACAAAAGATATGGAGGTAGGCAGTTTCCGAGCCTTCTGGAAGAGTTTATTTTTAAGCTCAACCATGGAACTAATGAACCAATGTGGGCACTCTGTGATCAAGCTAAGGGTCTACATTTCGTACAGCTATATGTCACCGCTCTAGATTACGCGGACGTGCCCTAAGTCATTCAAGTAGAGGAATTCCGGTGGAGTAGAATATATAAATTCACCAGGTTTCACCAGTGATATAACTGACATTGCAAGAGTCATTTCTTCTGTGCCTCGACTGATATGTATTGGCTCCCCTGATACACTTGAACAGTGGAATGAAGACAAGTAATTACAAGATGGACCCATTTAACCCAACGTGTACTGCCACAGAAATTGTGGAACAGGGCAGAGGCATACAATAAAAATGTGCTGCACAGCCAACTTCTGGGATGGTTAACATAGCGTGACACCTAGCGCAGAACCATGACAATCATAAGGTTACTCATAAATTGTTCTACTTGGTTTATGACAGCTAATCAGTAGTGCCTCGATACATTTTAGCTTCTTTGAACGAATGAGTGGAAATCAACCTGCAGCTGTCTCGGTCAGCTGCCTTATGGTTGATGAAGTGACTTCCGGATGGCACAAATAAAGTCGGGTTCAGGTCACATAGCATTAGAAGTCATTCAGGCGGATTCTGCTTCACCCATGTTGCCAGCAGTACGTCAAATCTATAAATATTTGCTTCACGACAGTTGCAAGTCAATTGGTGAACACGGTCGCTGGTAAGTAGAAGTGGGGCGGGCATTTTGAAAGGTGATAGCAAGTGCCTTAGCTGGGCAACGTGGTATTTTGTTCACCAGACCACTACCTCAGAAAAGCATATGCAACATCATGCATTATCTGGACAGAATAGCTTTCTTAGCAGAGACAACGGTAACTTCTGTCTTGTTTTTACACTGAAGCGTTTTTGTATGAAAAAGCGGAGTAACTACTTAACCTCATTGCACTCTGGGGAAGTTCTGTCTAGTACAGAATGTTTTACCTCAACTGTTTGCAGCATGTGCACCTTGTTCAGGTGATAAATGGTACAGATTGACTTCGCTTGCAAGACGAAATCCCGACTGTAGCTAACAGATGTATTCAATAAAAAGTGACAGGATTGTGGGTCAGGACGTTAGGCATTCTCGTTTAAATCGAATGCTAACGACATATCGGTTAAAGATGCATGCCCATGGGAGGGTTACGACAGTCGTGTGACATGGAGTTGGTAATGCAAACAAGTAGACAAAAAGCCCGAAGGGAAGTGATGACGGTGTAAAATTGCATTTTGCACAAAACACAACTACCACGTCTATGAAGCTGGCACTGTAACGTCTGTCTCAAAATTGACTGATAAGGGCGATTCTGACTCAAACAAAACACCTCTGATTCATTCTTATGCCGCGTAGTCAAAAGCAGCTTTGTTTTGGATGGATTTACCGAATGATTTATTCCAACGGACATTTGGCCGTCTTAGAAAGACTTTTTTTCGATTGTTCTAGTTCCAATTCTGTATGGAGAAGCGTGGTGATCATTTTCTGTTAGGTACTGTATTAGCGTGCAAATACATTAGAACGGGTGAATGGCAGAGTGCACCCGAAGTGACCAGCTCAGGAACAGCTGCTGTCGACTTAGCAAGATACTGTTTGAAAGGTTAGGACATTGATGAGTAAGGAATCTTGGAAAGAGAAAACCAGACTGATCAGGACCGTGTCTCATCAGATAAAGAATACGGCAAAGTTGGAAAACTTTTTCAATTGTAAGAAAAGTTCTATACATGTAGAATAATCCGAACGGCACGTATAAGGGTTAAGAAAGGTTTGTGCTTCAACGCAATTTATATGTTATATCTGACTGCTGTCTCCGCTCCAGTGCCGGAGAAAAGACTCGCCGACAGGGAACGCAACGGCTTTATTGCGAACAAGCGAGTGAGTGCGCAATACAACGGCTTCAAGCTATTTTATAGGAGGCGAACTGTCTGACCTTGATCCAACGCTGTCTCGCTTTGAGTCAGGTCTGTCTGGTCGGCATCTAGTGGAGTTGAGGGTCTCAGTAGATTTCGAGCATTCTGTGGTTACTTTCAGGAATCTGACCTTCCTGATAATATAGAAGACGGACCGGAGTTGATGGTGAATCACATCAATTGGAAGTGCGAATGCGAAAAATGGACCTCCAATAGTGAGAAATTTTTACTCCAGAAAATGGCCATTCGTCAGTAGTGGGTTGACACAGGACGGCAAATACATAGATTAGGAAAATGAATCACTACCTAACTCAAACTTCTGAAGGAGGTTCGGACAGTTAGTTATATGATTTCTCAACACGATAATATGGATCCACTGCATATATATATATATATATATATATATATATATATATATATGACTAGGAAACTCTTGGGGCTAAATAAGTAACCATCCAAAAGGTATTGAATTGTTATACCACATTCGTAAGGGATGGACGCTTTTGGCGCATGTGGCTGGTAAATAGAGGCTGGGTAGGGCTGGAACAATAACACAACCCCGCTTCACCCCGGCATCGATTTTGAACCCGTTTGAGACAGTTGCACAGGTTTGTCCTCAGGCATTCACTCCACTTTGAAAGGCTTTGAATTGGCTGACAAATTCATTCGGACGAGCGCGCTCCCATAGGAAAATCCATAATGCTTCTCAGTTGATAGAGCCAAAGGCTTTGGTGAAATCCATACAGCAGATGATTCAGTCCATAATTCCCTTGGATTTGTTTTGCTGCAAAAATCGAGTCAATCGCATTCCGACCGCTTCGAAATCCAAGCTGCTTCTCAGGAACGTTTTTCTTCCTAATGCCACCGACCGGTCCTGCCAGCTGAATACGAGCCATTAGCTTGCCTACTGCGCATAGGTAGGTCTCGCAGTAGTTATCCGTCTTCTGTTGACTTCCTTTACCTTTCAACAGAGGAGCTGTCGTTGTATCCTTGAGATTTTGCGGCGATGTTCCCAGGCTGCCAGAATTTCGTGGATTTCTTCCTATTTATCAGCTGAAGACAATGAACTTACAAACCACAGATTTCTTTCACCTGGAAAAAGAATTCTTTATGACAATGGCGATCCGCGTAAGACTAGGGCCCTTCACTTCGTCTCGTTCACCATTAGTCTTCTGATATCCACAGGGGTTTCAGAAGATTGTTCCGGCGCTTCTATGTTGCTTTTGGGCCACTGTATTTGTTGGACCTTGGAGCCTAAATCAGAGTGGACACTGATGAATCATCCTCAGCAAACCAATCTCGCCTCCGTTCTTGCGTTAGTCCAACCGTACCCTTAGTGGCTGCGTCCGCATTTGGCTTACCGCCTTCCTGGTGCGCATGGAACTCGATTTTCCACCATCTTTTACGCTAGAGTTTCGCGAAATTTCGATGCAGTTCTTTGGTTTTTCAGTCTTCTTGCACCCGACTTGAGTGCTCTCTGCTGGTCCATGACGTAGTAGACTTCCATGTGCGACACGTACTTTAGCACGCACCAGAAGTGATCCGTATTGCCAATCAATTGGAAGATGTTTGTGTTCAGCCCCACGCATTACTTTTGTGATCAGTACAATACACAAATCTCTTTATCGCGCAGTATACTTGATTAGGCGTCCGTGCTCACTTCTGGTATGAGTCCATGTGGCAAACAATGTCTGCCCAAAATTGAACCACGAGTTTTTATTGAGAGTTCCAACACTACAAGTATCGTCAGTAGTCTTCCATTATCATTCAGTGGTCGACTCTAAATGGACCCAATATCTTTTTCTAGGATATTCAATCCTTGGGAATGAGATTGCTCAACAGTAAGAGGGGACCAATTGAAGGCGAAGATTTGACCAAGTTCGACAGTTGATCGTAGAATTTGTCCTTTTCCCTATCTGAAGGTGACATTGTTGGGACGTAGGCACTGACCAATGTGACGAACCTTGCCCACGACGGCCAGAACTGAATAGCCACTATTCTGGCAATGTTGTGGAATATAGGTAGCTCGGGTGCGCTGCTTGGTTGTTGGTCTGTTCGCGAAGAGCGAAGACATTCCGAAATAACGGCTACCCGAGAAATTTCATATGGAGGTGCTTACGAGACCACCACCAAGCTGATTTGTCAACACAACCAGAACAGAGGAAGATTACGCTGCCGTATATCAGAAACGTCGCGGAGACACTTACGGCATTTACGGCACGACATTTACGACAGCATGGAATTACAGTCGCCTTCAAGCCTGCAAACACGTTGAGAGTTCTCTCGAAACCAAAGGGAAAGTTAGATGCAGTGAAGAAGACGAACGTGGTCTACAAACTTGAGTGTAACGACTGCGACAAACAATATGTTGGCCAAACTGGAAGAAAACTTGCTACCAGAATACTTGCCAGCAGAAGACATGACCCAATGTCACTTGTCCCAATCCACGTAGACAGAGAAGGACACAAGTTCAACTGGGACAATGTTCAAATACTTGCTCACGCAAGAACAAAACAGGAGCGAGATTTGGCCAAGACGTGGTACTCCACACAAAAATCGATCAATAAACACATTGACATTGACCCAGTCTATCAGCCGTTACGAGCAAAAGAACTACACAGTCACGGGACTCTGAGCCACACGGGAAATCAATAAACCTAACAACAACCAACGGACTACTGGGATCAAAGGAAGAAAACTACTAAGAACAGAAGACCACTGAATCAACCAATCAAGGGAACAAATTCAGACCACACAACAAGAAAACGACCGAATCACAACAGAGCAATCACACACAGAACTGTCGAATTGAATGCGCCCAACGAACCAACTAGACACAAGAGATTAAGACCAACTCAGATTCACAGGGGACCAACCAAACTACGCGAAGACCGACTTCAGAGCTACCAGATGTTGTTTAGAAGCTATATAAGCACAGGTAGAAGAGGAGGAATTCACCCACTCAATCCCGCACTGACGATGTCACCTCGATTGGTGACGAAACGTTTGCAATCCAACTGCCAAGCTCGGCGAACAGACCCGCAACCAAGCGACTATTCTCGTGTATAAGCAGTTTGGTCCATCAATTATTCTCTGATTCATGTGGTCTGCAACTTCGAATCCAACGCCGTGTTCACGCGGTCTTCCAGTGTTTTTCCGTTTCAATAGGTGATATAACTAGAGCCAGCCTCTCGTAGCTTCGCTTGGTCCACCAACCGGGTCTCACTGATTGTTAAGTGTCGTGTGGCTCTTACACGTTCTTCTGCAACAAGAGCAGTTCGCCCTTCAGACCTATCGCCTTCATCTTTATCCAGAAGAGACCTGACGTTCCAGGTTTGCATTCGCAAAAGACATGCATTCTCTATTATCTTTATAGTCCATGTACTGTGCGTGGATGTGGAGCTTTTTGACTTCTGACGCTGAAATAAGGACGTACGGGTACCTTATCCCGAGCCTTTGACATCAGCGTCTGGCCCACACGGCAGTGATGGGCTGACCCAGCCTGATAGCATAGAAAGCAAGGCATGGGAGTCCGAATCCCAATTATACTTGCGCGCAGCAGGTGGTTTTGAGCAACACTGGACTCTTGGTTTTTTAAAGTATATCGACCGTAACAGGTAACGCGGCGGCGGCCAATCGTTGGGCGAACGGAATGTGGTCCCTCCAAGTTGCACAGCAGCTATCCACTAAACGGGTGCTACAGCTGGACGAGTGGAGTGCGCCGCTTTTGCGGCCGCGGGGAAGGCAGCATCGCTGGTGCCATAAATAAGATGTTGACCCCCCGAGAGAACAAGCCACTGACTCCACAATCCTGCCGCAGCAGATAGTACATGTTTACTCCAAGACTGCCTCGAAAAGCCGTTTACTGTAGTAAAGGGACTCACTTCTCTTCGTCGGCCTGCATTCCGATGACCCTTCTGAAATGACTGAATCTTAAGGAATTGAGTGCCAGCCGGTGTAGCCCGCAGGATCATTGTAGTACTAAAGCCCAACTACCACGGCAACGTAACATTATATATATATATATATATATATATATATATAATACGCGCCACTTACCCTTCAATAACGGAAACCACACAACGTGGTCAAGTACTGACATACCAGAACGTAAATCGGTGTGGCATAAAAACAATAGAAGGGGCGTGAGGGGAACACTGAGAGATAAGATTACTCAATTGTGGTAATAAAGAGGAACAGAGCTTTTCAACACAGAATGAGAGGACGGAAGCGAAACTTATCTGCACAGGTATCTTCTCTAGGTGTAAGCAGTTGGTAGGCGAGGCTGAAAAACGAACCGGCTTATTTTTGTTACTAATCCATTCTTCTGATCAGATAAAAATAAGCAGGGATTAGTGCTGCTCCAAATGAATTAGCAGGTAAGAATAACTTTCCGAAGCTCGAAAATTATTCCATAAAATTATTGTCAAGACGACCGGAAGCAGGTTGCCGGTTCAGTACATCATCGTCATCCAAGTCTTCATGTTGAATGTATAGGTCTCTGGTTTTTCAGCCGTTGCACTGCAACACAGAAACACCGCCACGCATTCCTCGGAAAAATTTCTACGGTTAAACTTATAACCTTTTATGACCTAACCGCGATTCGACGTGACCTATAGAACGAGGCTCGTATTTAAGATATCGAAAGGTGAGTAGGATACTGTGGTGTTTCAGTAAGTGTCGGTCGCTGTAGACGAACGAGTATTGAACCGTTTTTGAAATTTCAATAGACAGTCACTAGTGCCTCTACAATCGACCAAGAAAGTAAGACGCGCGCGTGATCATCGATTGATGTTGCATTCTCCTTTTTTTATTAATCTATGCGTTACGTCGATTATTTTATTCTATTTTTGGCTGAGTAATCTTCACTAGCTCTCACAACCTTTTAAGACGTAGATACAGTTAAAGCGACTGCACACCAATGTTCGGTTCATTACACACACCAGTCGGGTTACAACATTGTTACTGTTCAGAGAGCAGCTGGTTCACATTTCAATCACTGTGTATATCTAGATACAGGACTTTCAATAATATTATCGTCAATCTGCTATCAATCCGCATGACAGTTCTCGATATGAACCAACCATAATGACTTACTACCAGTGGGATCGTAAGGGACTGACATTGCTACTGGATGATGATCATTAATTCGTGCAAGCATCAGTCTCCGCCTTGTTATATCCGAATTTGCTGAGCGAAGGTATGTACAATAGATAAT
This sequence comes from Opisthorchis felineus, assembly GCA_004794785.1. Taxonomy (NCBI): domain Eukaryota; kingdom Metazoa; phylum Platyhelminthes; class Trematoda; order Opisthorchiida; family Opisthorchiidae; genus Opisthorchis; species Opisthorchis felineus. The sequence goes on from SJOL01005532.1 coordinate 526,105, forward strand.
CCACAGCCAACGAACTTCAAACCCAAACTTATTTTGTATACGCTTCATTTTGCTGACATACTCGTTCAATCATGATTGCAACTGGCCTCACTACACAACTGTGTAACCATCAAAATACAGTTTCGTGCGTCTCCGAGGTGCAACTCCACCTGTGCTTGAGACTAACGCACCCAGTGAACGTTGTGCCGACAGCCGTCGAAAAAATGGTGTTCCCCACCATAGAGACTGATCCTACCTGTGGCCACTTCTCTGGAGAATCCGAAACACTATTCTGACCTCTTATGCGACTTCTGAAGAAATGCCGAAGGAATGGATGACCTTGGTCAGTTCCTCAATTGATGCTTGGACTTGCAGTGCTTTTAAAAAAATGAGAACAATGTCGTCTGTGTACTCCAGCTCAACAACGTTTTCGCTTGGAGAAATATGAACACCGGGGTTTTGGAGGCCTTCCAGTGTTCGCCTTATTATCTCATCCCTAACGAAATTAAACATCAAGAACTGCTGTCCAAGCTTCCAGCAAGTTACGAATGTTGCCTGGGATCCTGTGCTTAGATCTAGTTGGCTACCCCGCTCCACAGACGCGGCGCTCAGAATCTTGCAGGGTTGCAGAGAGTAAGAATCAACAATGGAAGACGCGTTCTCCGAAGCAGACTTCAATAGGTGGTGTTCGTAGGCTTACTTTACGGCAGGGTTCGAAAGCTTCTCAAAGGCCAGGCGAGGAGTGCGCATCTTGTGCACCCATGAAAAGAGCAGTGAGAAGCAGCAACGAACAAGTGCGTAATCAGAATCCGCACGAGTGCTCCAGAACGAGCGACAATCGTTACTTGACCCACGCCACCTGTAGTTAATGGCGATGCGATCTATCTGTGTTGCACGTTGGATCGTGTGGGGGACGCCATGTGGTCAAGAACCTTCGGTTGTTTCGGAAGTTACTACTGCACAAAAATAATCTGTGGTCAGTACACATATGCAGCAGGCGTTCCACGTTGTTAGTGCGTCTCGACTGCAGTCCAATATGAACACCCAATAGAGCCTCAGCAGCGCTAATTCTACCAACTTGCGCATTCCTATCTCCGACAACCAAAACAATATCTGAGTTCTTAGCCCACCACAACAAGGCACTCAAAAAAATCGAAAAAAAAGTCGTTCAGCACCCTTTCGGTGCCCCAGTGCCATGCCACCAGAAGGAAGCACGAGGGCTGGGATACTGCCAGGTTGCCCAAGCCTAGGCAGAAGAAGTCGAGATGTAGAAGTCGGATTCGGACCACGGATCTTCCGGTCAGTAAATTTGCGTTCTAACTACTGAGCCATCTCCCCTCAAAGCCCTCAAGGCACTCAAAGCGTCATAGAAACTGTCTTGCAGTGTATCGGAGTTGCAGTGTGTTGGAGGTTAAACAGATACAATGAGCAGGCGACCATAAGTTGGAAACCATTCAAACAGAGACCTTTTACTCGGTGACTCGGAACAATTCCAACCCCAGCAGAATCAGCGGTAGCGGCTTCTGGATCACTGGGATGCACAACCAGAAGAGGGCGGAAACCGACTCACAGGCCAGCTAAACAACCGTACCTGGGTTCTGAATGCTCGTTTCGGAGAGACAGTACACAACTGGAAAGCGGGTACAGCGTGCATGCAACATCAGCGTGTTGTCTAACTTGTTCCAAATTGCAAAAGTTAAGAATCATTGCTAGGGTACCAGAAACGATTTCGAAGTGTCTGCGGTCGTGGCCGCCAACTTAACCGTAGATACTGCAGATGATGGCAATGGGCTCAGAGGGGATTAGCCTACGAGGATTTCGCTGGCAGTGGGAGGAGGGCAAGGAAGAACATGTGAAGGAGAAGCAAAGGAAGCGTCACACCTGACCAGCTGCATGCAGCAAGTAAGACTGCATAGAAGCTGGATCTTATAGTGGTGTGGCGCTTTATGTGCCCATCTGATTCACTAAGCTATACTGGGGGGTTTCATTAGCAGAATTTCGCTAGTCCGTGGATAGGAGTCTGGCAAGCACAGTTTACTGCTTCTCCAGGTAGGGGGTTGAAACAGGCAGGACATCTATTCGCCTAAAAACATTGCACTACTAAAGTAGTATGCCGGCACCGGCCTTGTAATCAGGCTTGCGAGCCAAAGGCTTTGGCTGAGAACCCCAATCGTCCTCCTGTAGAGGTCTGGGTGCCCTGACAGTATCCCAACCCATGAAGAACCATGAACGTCACAATAAAAAATACTACCATGCCACATCGGCCGTCGCGTGGTCTCATCAGCCGCATCGCCTTACTTGCTGCATACAACGGGGCGAATAAGCGGAAACATGCTACTGCTGACGCCTCCCTTCTTACACTTTCATGTATACCCTGTTCTACCCTACCCCACCCAAATATGAATACTCAGTCCGCAGGTTCCAGCACTAGGACTGATCGCATTGTTCACCATGCATCACGTCCAACTGCGTTTCTGTGTGCCTGACTTCAGTAACACCCCAAACACCTCGAAGTCTTCTGCCTTAGAGGTTTGCACACTGGAGTAAGCAGCATACGAAGTGACTGTTGCTCGTCCGAAGAATGCCCTCCACATTGATATATGCTCTCTGTCAGACGCCAGGATACAGGAGGCAAGCACTGCAGTAAACTAACTGCCCCCTCGCTCTCTTCCATGTTTTGGCTCTGCAGCTCTGGCGAAGGCAGGCGACGTCGCTGCAGCTAGATGTACTAGGGTGGGTATTATGTTGAGCGGTCGAACGGAAGTGTCTCTAATTCACTGGATACCTGTTGATAGCCATCCCTGCACGGTTCGTTTGGCAACATCTGTGAGAGAATCTCGAGAAGGTGAGACCCATCGCTTCCTGTTTATTGTGTCTGCTAACGCCTTAACTGACTGTAGCCCTGAATCCGCCAAAGTTTCTGTGACACTCTAGGAGTTCTTTTACAGTGGGTGGCTGGTGATGTGGTCGCTCACGCAGGTAGGCCAAGTGTTGCTGAGGCCCGATTGGTCAGTCACTTGAGTTAGGCACGAGACGCACGGGCAATGGAGAGCACCTGCTTCCGATTTGTGCCGATCACAGACTGTTCCTTTGAAATACTAACTTTTTTGATTTGACTAACTGCCGGAACTCCCGGAAATCGTCTAACAACGTGGCACCCACTTACAAACCGGTCCCCAATCCAACTAGACCATGTCGCTATCAGGTACCGCTGGCGAAAGTCGATCATCGCCTGTCACCCTTCTGGAATACCAGAGTGGACAGCGACCATGCAATTTTTCGCAGCTGTTTCTTCGTGCGCCCGCTTTTCAGGTCTACGCAAAACGCGCACACCTCGGACAGCCACTAAGAAGCTCGTCTACACAGAAATCCAAAGACACCGTCAGAAACGGCTCTCCTAACGCCCGTCGGATGGTCCGTTGTCGGACGCTAACGGCCACTGGGAACAGATATCCAAAGTGCTACTCAAAGCCGGAACTTCCGTTTGTAGTACAACCCAGTCAACCTCATCCAAGTATTGGATTTCTGATAGGGCCTTGGCTTGGTTGGAGGCACGGCGACTCGTGTTGGTCGCAACGACGACCCAATCGGACGCGTCATCCGACTCCAGGTGAAATCTCGTCGTCGATGAAATAATGAGGCGAACACTGGATGGCCTTCAAAATCCCTGTGTTCGAGTCGTTGTTGGTGAGAACGGTGTCGGTCTGGAGTAAGTAGTACCTCATTAGTTGTATTTGCTCTGACGGAAGTGTATCTGATTAAGTCAGTGCATGAATCCCAATGCCCCGAATCAGGTTCGCTAACTTGCGGTGTGAAAAATGCATACAAGTGGGTCTCAAGGGTTGTGTGTACCAGCCGACCATAAGGGCTGCGTGACGGGAAACCTACGGACAGATTATGCGAGGCGTCTTGAGGTTTTTGACCACTGATGCCTTAGAAGTGTTGCTGGCGTCAAACAGGCACTTCAGCACCAGAACCCCTCCCTCACCAACTCTTTTCTCCTCTATTCACTCCAAGGCTTTAAATATAAACTTCGTGGTTGCACGGCAGTGAAGCATCAGTGTCAACACTGATATTGCGCCTCTGAGGATAATGAGGCAGGGCGGCCCGACTAATGGCACCTTCCGACGGCCGATTTGACATAAGATCATTCGTAGATGTGCAATCTATGGTTGCATGTGGGCTGGGATACTGCCACGGGGGCCAGACCAGGAGGACCAGTAGGGCCCTCGGTCAGAGCCTTCCTTTCAAAAGCCCAACTGCAAGGCGGTGATAGTTGGCGCAAGACCGCCGGATCACCTGACATTTTTTAGAAGCAAGACGCCAGACATGTTCCTATCGCCAACCTGGAGAACCAAGAGATTGTATTAGTCAGACCTCTACGCAGTGACCAACCTGATAAAAGAGGCTCTGTGTCACACCTACATCCCTCAGTATAGTTCGGGTTATGGAGGTGCACAAACCGTCATACCGCGATACGGTCCAGTCTCTTCGTTACGGGATGAAATGGAGAAGCCCGTGATTGGTCAAAACTGCAGTAACGCTCGAAGTAGGTTTTTACAGCTAACGTGAATAACTTCAGCATCAAATGATCAAGGACCAATCAGACCTTCCTTATGGTTTCTCGCAGATTCAGAGCAGTCATTCATGTTTAGCTACGCCTTGGCAAGAAAATTCACATATTCAGAACCAGTTCTACATAGTCTTGTGGCCGATGCTTGCTCGAAGGACTCTTAAGATCTCAGCAAGGAAACCAGCGATTTGACGCAAACCTGTTACTGGGGGCGAGATGGCTCAGTGGTAAGAGCACGAATTTACTGACCGGAAGGTCCGTGGTTCGGACCCGACCTCTGCCTCTCGACTTCCCCTGGCCAGGCTTGGGCAACTTGGCAGTATCCTAGCCCTCGTGCTTCCTTCGGATGGCATGTCAGCTAGGCACCGAAAGAATGCCACAGCTGAACGATTATTTTTTATTTATCTGTCACTGAATGTGGAGTGTGGTATTCCCCGTACACATGAACAAGAGCTTTATCGATTGCGAGTCACTGATTACACTCCATAAGCGGAAGCCACGAGTGTAACTGGAATGTTTTCAGCTGAAAATAAAAAAGTATAATTTAATAGAGCGTCACACGAATAGGGAAACAAGAACCTACAAGTCGCAGGCAGTGGACGAATAATGCCCGAGGACCACATGGGCACTTATTGTAGCACAACGCACAACAAAGTTCTATTTGATCACGAAAGTAAAGTACTCATTTTGCAATACGACAGCTCGGAACCAGACCTCAGTACAATGAACTCAATGGAAAATGCTATCTGGAAAGTTAGTTCCAATGGAAATAGGCCTAGGTGCTGTTAGTGCTACGGTAGAACTCCTCAATAAGGACCAGCTCAAAAAATGTAAAAAGATCACTGGTGTGAAATGGCTTCACTCTACACGCGACAACCTTCAATAAAATGAGAACAGAGTTTTCAACCAGTTGGGATATGTTTAGGGCCGATAGTGAAGTCACTTTTCCTGCAGTTAATCCGCCGATTGTTTACCACACCTATCAGGACCGAAGAAAAGTTCGTTTGCTCGAGGAACTAGATAGTGTAGCTGCAAGTAATCACGTCAGTGACTCGCTTTACTACGGAAAACACCAATCAATACCGTTGAATTTATGCACAATAGCACCCCAGGTCCTTTGGGAGAATTTCGTCCCACGCAGCGACAGCGACTGATCAGTGCTAATTACGTTCAACATACATGAACTTTATAGCGCTGCAAGGTAGTTAAGCCGTTCGCCTGCGCTCTAATTGATAAGGACAACAGCAGCAGAGTTCACTCCACATCGGTGGGTCTTCATTATGACTCCCTAGGTCCCACACAACACGGTGGAGAGCACTTTTATCCCCATTCTAGATGCCGGTTCACTGAACGCCATAGCCTGAAGGAATCAAAGTCGGTTTCCTCGTATAAACACAAAAACAGCCTACTCGTGCCATAAAACAAAGGGCCACAGGATTTTTAGTTGATAGCTCCGACATCAACAAAAGCTAGTTGGGAAACATTACCACAAACAAATACAATTACTACAAATAACTCGGAAGATTCTAGCACTAGGAAAGACTTGTACAACAAAATATGCGTTGGAAGACAGTGAGACTGAAGTCTGTGCAGATGTTGAAAACACCAAGGAAGCATTCGTATCAAGGGGGCTACGCTGCAAAAAAGCAATGAAAGCTAGTGTGCAAAGTAAGGTGTAACGAATTTACTTTATTACCAGTACATACTACTCGCAAGTTGCTGGTCAACTACCGGACCCGCCCTTCTTGGGGCTCATAAGATAGACATAGTGGCTGTACGGCAGCGAAGCATCAGTGCTGAACACTGATGTTATGCTGTCGATGATGATGATGATCGGTAGTGGCGAAGTTTCCATCAACCTTGAGCACTAAAATGTGCGAAATTTGAGTAATGAAAACGTGCAGGTAGATTATAAGCTTGATGGAAACTCGGGGACCACAAACTCCAAGAAGAGCGAGATCTGTAGTGGACCGGAAGAGTTTTCAGCGACTCCCGAAGTACACTCAGCTGCACGCCAATTTGCCTTTAACGGGAGACTCAAATGAATCATCTGAACGTGCTGCACAAAGATACGATATTCACACTACATTTTCCTGAAGGAACACTACTCATAAGGTTGTTGAAAACTCTCCGACAGTCAATGGGCCAAACAAGGTCACAACATTCGTTGTTTCTGCTTTTGGCTTAATTGTGACAACCTTTTTTCTGTCTACTGTACTAAGTCCTTCGTAGCCCATTACGCGCACACTCGCACCCACTCATACATTTCCTCATGTTGGACCGGTATCCGTTTCCGGATTGGCCAGTCACATTAATCTACGCCAACGGATTCCCGCGCACAATGTCACATGTAATTTGTGCTCAGCCGCATACGTGACCGCCTGAACGCCATATGCCCGGAGTAAACTTGGGGAAATAAGGCAGGGGTGTGAACAGAACGAAATGATTCTAAGACCAACAGCATGGCCAACTGATGCTCTACAATTGTCAAATCATACGGAGACGAATAAACAGTCCAGTGTATGTCGAGGTGGCCTGTTGACCCGTACCACATCCAAGGCGCACAGATATGGCAGCAACTTGGTCTGTACAGCGATGTCAACTCTGGCACTCTTGTGGGCTTACTACTCCGCAATGTTCACAATATTGAAGGCAGGGATCTTAAAGATATGTGGGAACAGCTTATAAATTGGACTAACTGGCGTCCGCTTCGGGTACACTAGGGTCCTACATTGCTAACAAACTGAACCGGGATTCCGTTAGTAATAGTTTGACTCGATCTGGTCTAAACAGCGATAGTCACGGAAAGTTAATTCTAGCACGATCGTCAGTTTGGCTACCTGAGAACCTAAGAGTCAAGGAAGATCCGATAAAATTATTTTATCTGCATACTTGTCGCTGATGGACTGTTGCGTGTCCGGCCAGCGTAAATTCGGCCGTAGACACCGCAGATCCAACTTATTCTCTTTCCAGTTCAGGCGACTCGGAAGATACCTTTGCGTCTTGCATGCTTCAACCCTCTGGCTCGAAGCTGTCTATGGTGGACGAACTCAAGTTCATACCATTCTTCTCGATTTCTACATAAAGAAACACGCGCACGCGTGCGCTGGAACACTATTCTAAGTCTGTCGGTTTGCTCAGTTTGATTATCGCTCATTGCTGAAAGCCACTATCAAACGACTGCAGTTATTGACTGCCGCCTACCATACGGGCATCTTGTAACCCTGTCATCGCAAGCGGTTTTTGGGGAAGCCAAACCGGTAGAACCAGCTTACAGGGGCCAGATATGCATGTGGAATATAACGACATATATGTATTGGACACCAGATTTGACCGTTTATTATTAGACTGAGTCTGATCACTTCATTATCCATTCCTTGTTGCATCTTACATTTTGATTAAATTACTAATCAGAGCTAGCATATTGACATTAGGTCACCTACACTACCAAGCATTCGTGGCGCTTTGGTTTCTGCCCGACAGATACTCCGTAAAAGTGAAGCGTTTCCCGGCCCATTACCAGAAGACTTTTCGAGGACGAAGTATTCACGCTGTGAAAAATCGAATTGCGAAAACTTCCCATTCAAGGTTTCTTAGAAAGAGGGGGCACTAATTCGGAAGCTCCATGGGTTTATTTTTTTACCTCGACGAAGTTACAGCATACTTACTTAGGTTATAAAGCCTAGTTATATTGGATATAATCGAACGATCATACAAACCCAGCTCTAAATGAATATTTTCGATATCCCTCAACTAGAAATTGATCGGGAATTTCCCACTAAACTAGGGGCATCGAAATCTGTCACGACATATTTCCACGAAAAGATGTTTTCCGTTAAGAGGCCGGTAAGAGAAATCCAGCAATGCCCCTTCACCTCAGTTCGCCTATTACTATTGGAAAGACGAAGGAAGATGAAAAGCGTTTTATGTTTGAAAGTATAAGACACCAGTACGGAACAAATAGCATATCAAAAGGCGTAGAGGGGTCTATCAGATGAGTAGCAAATGAGTATTTCCTGACAGGATGGGCACCATGAACCAAAATTAGCATTTTTTTGCTTGGAATGACTGCTTAGAGTAATATTCTCAAACACTTCAGGCACTGAAAAAACGACCATTGTTGTGTAAACACAACAGACTAACCTGAAAGCCGTGAGACATAAGTTTTGATCAGAAGCCTTGTAGATTCAAAGGAACTGAAAGTTTCATAATGAAATCAGTTGTTTCTTGAAACCTACATGGAGCGTAACGGATGACACCTTGCATGTGCCTGCCATAAATTGGGTTCTAACATTAGAAGGAGTGAAACGGTTTTCGGACTTTTACAGACAAGTGCTACGGAAATGGCATTTTTTAATCTGACCGTCTCTACATGCGTGCAAACATTCCTGGTTTGGAGAAACCTATGCAAGTACCAAACGGGAGCTGTATTCATCGACCATAATTTGGAGGCTTACGTAGAACTGTGGTTGTGTTTTCATCGTTCCTTTGAATTTCACTGATTGTCAAGCACCCTCTAATTACGTGGATGAATCATAACTCCTCTAAGTTTGCGGTCAGACAGGAGGTGCTTTTCATATATCACTAGTAACCGTACGTTGGAAAAAACAACACCAAAATGCTTACTTCATTCAAGACCCACTGAATGATTCGTTTCCCAAAGGTGCCACCGATATGCTAAATACCATTTAGGCAAAACTTCCATTGTATGCAGTTTGCTCTTTCCAGCGGCTTGAACAACGGTATTCAACATGTTCACAAAAAACCGTCGCGAATCGAATCCAAACTGAGTTGTACGAGTGCGTTTTCCCAGACCAAGGCCTACAACGAAGACCTCGTATGTACCACCACTTCCAGTTACATTCCATTGGTATAATTCAATTCCTCCCAAATACCACTGCGCATCCGTAAATTCGTCTTCCCCGAAATTTGAGCCGTTTTGCGCACGATCAGACGTCTCAAGTAACCGCCAATTCAACTGTCGACTGATGACTATAGTGCCCTAGCTTAAATGTGTCAGCTTGAGTTTACCACTAAACCTATCCAAGGGTTCGGTGCCAACCATGGACAACCATGAATCGACGAGCCACGCGATTGTCTTTTTCTCGCGCGCCCCTAGCCCACATTCCTGTACTAGTGACAAAATTGAACTGCACGCGGTCATGTTTACGGAAACTCCAAATTAAGTGATTATTCATCTGACAAAACCAATATTCCCGTATCGCTTTTTCCGCATTCAGTGCAGTCGTTCCTAGTCCACAAGGATTTTAAAGAATGGCTTTCAACATAAATATCTCGACTATATTTTAATTCAGTAAGGCAGAGACACTGGTTTCGAAGATTTTCGGTCTAATTTTACCGCAAAAGTTGGATGGATGACTTTAAACGGGGCGAGCACAACCTAATTTAATCTAATCAAATCAAATTTAGTCTAATCTAATCGCTCAGTTGCACTCTTTCGGTGCCTAGCTTCCAGGCCACCCCAAGGAAGCACGACGACTGAGATACTGTCAGAGTGCCCAAGCCTAGACAGGACAGCAGACAGGTGGAGATGCTGAGATCCACAGACCTTCCTGTCAGTAAGGTCGCATCTTAATCACTGAGCTATCTCGAGCTCTGATGTGAGTAAGACTCTCCCACATGGTACTCTGCGTGATCCAGATGTTCACAGCAAGAATTGCGTTGGCTGACTTCAGAGAGTTTGGATCTAGCTCAGATCAAGACTTCTGTGGAGTACTAGTTTTCCTGAGGTTATGGATCGATGCCTTTTACTGCTGAGGGACGATGAAATGTTTGAAGTGTGCATGGTGAGATTAAGTTGCATACCTCCCAAGGAACGGCAATTCTGAATTGCAGCTCTCCATTGATAGCTAATTTCCACGTGGACCACCTGTATCTACGTTGGATTTATATTCTGCGGTTGTCAGGTTACACGACGCAACCGTTTATACTGAAAATTCTTACTGACTTGTCAGCACATAACTAGAGAAGTGAATCCACATGACCTGTGCAGCAAGAAGCCGTCGGTAAGCTGGGGTGAGGACGACAGTCATGATTTCTCACCTGACGAGTCTTTTCAGTATATCAGTATATCAGTATATATATATATATATATATATATATATATATATATATATATCAGTATATAGCAGTCTATCAGAGCACATGCCGAGAACTGACATACACACCGCTTATCGTGTCGTGTGGTAGCGACTAACAGTTTGAGACAGTATCCTCTCTATCCATGTCACAAGTGCTACAGAACATGTTATGTGTTCACACTTACTGTCTATATTTGCGGACGCATAACATGTGGATTATATACAGTAAAGGACAGGAAAAATGTTGGGGAGAAACTGATTTCTCATTCCTACAAGTTACCTGATTAATGTCAGGGTTGTGAGACGCAGCCCCTGTGAGCATCTGAGCCGAGACATCTTCAGGCCTTCCATAGCCACGGTCTCATAACCATAGCTCATGTTCGCTGGTGCCCACGAATCGGCAAAGAGACAGTTACAAAGCAAGTGTCTGGTTGTGTAGCAGGGACTTCAATTAAGGAGTGTTTTCAGCCCTAAACGTTGCAGTGGTTTGGTCATGTAGTGGTCATGCCGAATTAACCTGTATGGAAAACAGTGCTGCTTTTTGTTCACAGTGGCTAAAGAAGAGAGGTGATCGACCTTTGACCTGGCAGAGGGGTATGGAAGAGATCATGAATTGTGTCAGCGCAACACGCTTCCGGGGATCGGGTCCGCATGATCCCCTGTGTGCATTGTTCGGGACGCTACAAGTTATGGCTACTAATTAATCTCAATGGCATTCTTGTTGCCAGTTTCTCTTCGGATTGTCTGAAATTGTCTGGAAGTATAGGCACCTCGGGATAAATATGATGACCTAACACTAGGTCCATTCCCCATCAAGTTTTACTCTTTCCTTCACAAAAACGCTCTCAAATAAATTACGGTCGCGCGGCAGCGAATCATTGATGTTGGACACTGATGTGCTGTCGATGAACACTGATAATAATATTACTGATAATGAGCCAAATCACCTGCTTCAACAGCTTGTGTGTATAGTCGGGGCTGATGTGATTTGATCAACAGGGTCCCACACATTGATAAAAACTTGGGGTTTGTATTGAGCAACAAGATCCGAAATGAGTTCACTGTGTAAAGCTGATGGCCCGCGTCTAACGGGTGCTTGGCTATCGATGATTGCGAATCAACCTTTGACCTGAGGGTCTGTTCCCCTTGCACTGATCACGTGACATGTATGTGACATTTCTGCTCGATATCGTTTCCACTCCCAAATATATTTACTCCAGATGTTTTACTTCCGTGGCTGAGAACGGCGAAAGAAACGTTAACGCTCTGAGAGTGAAAACTGGAGGCTGAGTTTGTCCAAGGCGGTTCCAAGTATATGATCAAACTTGGGTTCGCGAGATAAAACACGTGTCGAGTTAACAAAAAAGCAAAGTTTGAGCGGTGTGTGCCTGTTGGCCAACTTGATACTGAGTGTGGAATTGAAAACCATGTAGAATGGATATCGTGAATTCGCACTTATCTCGTTGGGCTTATGGAAAGCGATTTGGGTGAGGGAGACCGGTTAGAAAGATAGCAGTGAGATGATCCAGCAACACTTACCGGCGGGGTGAGAAAAGTTTGAAAGTAAACGTCAGTGAACAGAGAATTTTAAGGGTACGTGATACTTACTGGTCGCCCAATAGGAGGACTTGGTTGAAACGTTTAACTAAATAAAAATGATGGCAATGACAATAAGCGAACGTAATAATCCGATTCTCAAGGTGTGTAGCCTGATGCATCAGAGATTGGCTGAAGTGACTGACCCGGAAATCCGCCTCACTTGTCTACGGAACACTAACCTAGTCCGGAAGCGCACAAGGTGAGACGTAAATGCTCAGTTCTTCACGTGGCTACGCATATTGGATACGTTCGAAGCAGTGTCATCACTCGCTGAGACCTATTTGTTTTTCGACTGTACTGGATCATATGTAAGCGGCCAGGTTCAGCTGCTGGGTACTCGGGGTGCGCGGCATTTAGCGCCAACATTTACCATCAGCTCGGACCCCATTGATATGGAAATGCTGTTAGTATGAGGGAAACGTTTTGCTGTATTTACAGTGGACTTAGACCTTAGACGACCTCGTAATACGACTAGCTGCAGTATGGGGACTAGTTGCTGTTTGCGTGGACACATCTCTGTAGTCCCTTCAGCTTGTTGAGGGACGAAGTTAATTGAAGCATGGCAGCTCACGACAAGGTGGCATCTACAAGTCGAACTGATTGAATGGCCTTCAGGCAACAAAAAAGTGGCTGTAAAATAAAGTGATTAAGACGGACTCACTACAATACAAAGCGTCCTATAGTGTGTGCAGCGTCATAACATGTGAACAGTTGTGTACCCACCACGTGCTACGGACTTGACACTAGCTTCAGACGGATAGTTTGTCGACTGCGAAAGCGCATTATAATCCTGATTGAGACACAAGACCGTGGATCGATGCTAATTTCAAACGGGGTGCCTACTCAGATCCCTGTGTAAGGTTGGTGATTGTGGCCCATCTACTCAAACAAGCCAAAAACAGATTCGAAATACATGCCATGATTAGGTTCATACCGAACAGTCATATATTCAGATTTTTGGCCAAGATTTAGTAATTGAACAATTGATTTACAAACGTTCATATGACAATCTAAACGTAAATTTGCTTTACCGTGCAAGCCAAAACGGAATACTTGTGTATGGGTGGCTCTCTGTGGAAAATATCGAGTGTTCGAAGCAATTTGCAGCACTCTTAACCACTGTGCACCGCTTCCAAACAGTGCACAAGGTGGAACCATCCTTTGGGAAATGTTGAGCGTTAAGTGCGTCTATGGGCTATAGTTTGTATGCAGTTTTTAAACCAGGATGGAACTAGAAGCAGTGTATGGCACCGGTATTAATTATGCGAGTTTTTTCAGTACGTTTGACCCACTGCAGCGATGTAATTTGGGAGCTGGTAGGTGCACCCTTCGTAACTTTAGGTACATTTTGGCATCTCGAACCACTGAGACATCCCGGATGAAATCGAGCGGGAAATCTTAGTACGCCCCATGGTCGAAATCGGACCTGAGTACATGACCTCCGATCCCTCCATTTTGGCCAGATTACACGAGGACAAGCAACACTGGCGAGCTTGATCGGTGCCGGTTCACGTGCCTGAGTGTGTTGTGTCCTTGCATTATCCATGAAAGCGAGGTTAAGTATCAGAGCAGTCGGCATAGAATCACACTAAACTGACGCTACCACATTTGCAAGGCCATAGTGCAGATCGCAAATTCGAAGGCCAACCGGGAAAAGTCGTGAAACCTCATAACACTGCCACGACTTACAGGGTCATGAAGCTAAGGTCTCACCCGTCTAACTACCACAGCTTTGTAGTGTTACATGCCTAAAACTTCAAGGCGCACATCTAAGGCAGCATACTGTTTTTTTCGATCATCCGTACCAGCAAATCTATCCTATCATCCGCTGTGTCCACTTGCTGACCATAAAGTCAAGTAGGATAGGGTCAAGAAAAGAACTTCATACACCTGAAAAACGTGCTTGGCTATATAGCTTATTATTTTCTCCTTCGCTTCATTGCCTCCCTACCTCTTCCAAGTAACGCTTGTGTTCTTCAAGACGCAGCTTCGGCTCCATTTCTTTTTACGCACTACATGGATGATCCTCGGACTGTCCACGCAGCCAAACTCTTCAAATACGCCCGCGACTTCGTTTTTCTCTCGTATTTCTCTCCTATCCGGCACTGATCATTTTGACACATCTTTATTTGACGTACTCTCCGCTGGCTTCCAAATAGACCTACAACTCAACTCCTTCAAATGCGCAAAACTGGCGTTTTCGATCCGCTCTGTTGTCGCCTCTCCTACAACAGACCCTGCAAAGCGTCGGCCCAACTGCGTTTATCTATTCCCTGACCCTAACTACTTCAGCTATCCAGGGTTGAGTTCCTCCTTCACCTTCATTTGGACTGCTCACGTTAGAACAATCTCCTCAAAGTTGAGAAGACTCGCTTCTTCTATAAAGAACCTGCGCCAACTTAGTTGTCCTCGCAGTTTTATATGTAAATTTGTGCACGTTGGTGTTTCCCGCCAATTTTACTGTTCTCCTATCCTTTTTCCGACATATTCGAGGAGGAGCTCTGTCTGCTCAAACGATGCCCGAAACTCATTTCCCTGGTGTCTTATTTCCACTTTCACGCTTAATTGCTGTCTCTTAAGTACATTCAAAATTTCTAACTGTTCGAAATGTTGTTCATATGTACTCAGCGATGCACCTCATCCTCAGCATCCAGGTCTTGCGGCCGTGCTAGGACTGCCTCCAAATACACATAAGCCAATACTTCCCGCTCGATACCTTATTAATCATGGGGCCATCAAGATTCAAGTTCAGAAAGCCTTTTCCACTTAATTGTTTTTTCGTTTGTTATACTCTGCAACTTTTTTATAGTTAGCCGCTTTTGTGATGAGTATACGATGAAATCCTTTCACTCAGGCAGAATTTAGCGACGTTACGACAGAGCCGAAAGAGGTTAATGGACACGTGTGTCTATTCTACAAGAAAAATATCCGACGTTACCGATATACATGCTGATTGTTAGCAGAGCAATACAGGCCACATACCGCGTCCGGTCGATGTACTTACCAAACAAACCAAGGCCAAAGGTCCCAAGTAGACCAAAGCACTGAAGGTGCTTATGAGAAAGATGGTGGTAAAGAACCTCACGGTCCAGTTCATCCAACGTGGTGGCAATCGTCCGACAAGGGACGTGATAAAACTAGGTACATAACCGGTGCCCTGATGGAGCTTCTCAGCGGCTACAAAATCAGGATTGATGGGATCGGTTGCCATGTCTTCATCCTCTTCCTCATCGCGGTAGGCAGACTTTGATTGGGAGAGCAACACATCCCCAGAAGATGGATCTGATTCTGGACTAGTTTCGCATGTCGGTTGCTGTGGCAAAAAGATGAGAGAAAATTGGTGAGGGACGAAATCAAATTGAACAACAGGTTATTAGGAATACTCCCACCGTGCTAATGAAGCCGAAAAGATTAGGCGTGGTGTGGAACATTTACTTCGGTTGGATGGTTATATGATAACACAAAGTTCATACAATGAGGTTTATTGCTCGACGCTTCAGTCATCATGGACGGACCTCTTCAGGAGTGGAATAATCGAAAGTACAAAAAAACAAGAAAACAAACCGACAGCTTCCTTTGCAAGGACGTCATTTAGTTGTTCAAGAGGGTAAGCCTACGTCTGCAGTTTGGGGTTGAATGTAACACATCACGCATCCGGTTAGTCCTGACCAGACAGCCGACATGGACAGACGATCGTTTCGGTTGACGCAAGCAGGTTAGATATGAATCACTAGAAGTCACAAACAGCACCATCCTACATATGTCGAAAGTCCTGTTTGAATTCGCTGAGCCATGTGATCCACCGCTAGAACGTGTAAAGCAAGCGCTGAATCGTTTTTTAGTTTCTGCTATTTAGACACGTCTTGACGTGGAAGAGAACAGTAAAACGGTATCGCTGCTGCGGGGACTGCGGTCATCGAGATAACCCGTGATTCAGCCTATACATTGGACACACAAGCAGACCTACAGGGAACTTCAGAAAGGAAGTCGAATGGTATAGCAAGGCACTCCCCTACATGAGGAAAAATATTCGGGGAATAGCAAAAAGTCTCGTCAATCAGGGCGTTTCTTTGTTAGAGGTACAACCGGTTAAGATGATGTCACACACTTACCGCACCTCGGTGACGGACTTAGAGTTGTATCTTTCTTACGAATGCACGTGAGGGTAGTTAGGGTGTTCAGATCTTCAGATGTTCAGATGTTCAGTTCTCTTGCACACCCTTGAGGGGTCACGTTGTCGAGGTCATTACGATGTACGGCAGCGAAGCATCGGTGTTGAACACTGATGTCATGCTGTCGATGACGATGATGGTCATTACGAACAAGTAACTTCCGTGCTACCAGGTAACTAAAGCAAGAACCACAAAACAAGATAAATGAAAGTGAATTCTAATAGGCTACACTATACATAGCCTAAACTACGTCCAGTTCAGAAAGACTCGTTGGTATGATGCAAAAGGTATCAGCAATGTTTGTAACATCGACCGCTTCACGCGACAGTTAATACGTAAAAGTTATGAAGGACTTCCATATTGGCGTTCCCTGTTGGGGAGCAAATAATCCATCTGCAGAGTCAGAAAGCGGCTCCAGAGGGGTGCAACACCTCTGTGGTTACTTCACTCTCTGCGAGTACCCGTTTTGAAAATGGGCACTATTATCAACTCACTCCAGTTGTCTGGGACGGTCTTTTTCTCCCAGATAGTCCCAAATATGCTAGACAACCACTGACTGAGGAATTCACCACCATCCTTGAACAGAGCAGGTGGAGGGTAGTCAGAACCAGGGGCACGATGGCGCTTGAATAGAAATATACCATCGGACACTTCTGAGGCTGAAGCGGGTTCCACATTCACAACCCACCGCTCTGTTGAAGGCCGGTAGTCCGGATTTGACGTAGCGGGTGGCCAACTCAATTGTTGTTCGAAGAATTGCGCTTAGCGGTCCAAACGTTCTGACTGCGGGATATCAAAGAGCCATTCTGGTCCCTGATATTTTCGCTTCCGAGAACCAGTCAAACGAATCAAGTGGAACAGCTCCAGGACCGTTCTAGCATTTTTTGCCCATTCCAGTTCTTCGGACTTTCGGGCCCACCAAGATTCTCGACCTGCATGGATACTCAGTTTTGCCTGGCGTCCGATGATGCGTCGGGTTGAGTTGTGGTTGTGGCTAAGAGAAATCTGTCGCCGTGCCTCCAACCAAGCCAAGGCCCTATCAGAAATCCAATACTTAGATGAGGTTGACTGGGTTGTACTACAAACGGAAGTTCCGGCTTTGAGTAGCACTTTGGATATCTGTTCCCAGTGGCCGTTAGCGTCCGACAACGGACCATCCGACGGGCGTTAGGAGAGCCGTTTCTGACGGTGTCTTTGGATTTCTGTGTAGACGAGCTTCTTAGTGGCTGTCCGAGGTGTGCGCGTTTTGCGTAGACCTGAAAAGCGGGCGCACGAAGAAACAGCTGCGAAAAATTGCATGGTCGCTGTCCACTCTGGTATTCCAGAAGGGTGACAGGCGATGATCGACTTTCGCCAGCGGTACCTGATAGCGACATGGTCTAGTTGGATTGGGGACCGGTTTGTAAGTGGGTGCCACGTTGTTAGACGATTTCCGGGAGTTCCGGCAGTTAGTCAAATCAAAAAAGTTAGTATTTCAAAGGAACAGTCTGTGATCGGCACAAATCGGAAGCAGGTGCTCTCCATTGCCCGTGCGTCTCGTGCCTAACTCAAGTGACTGACCAATCGGGCCTCAGCAACACTTGGCCTACCTGCGTGAGCGACCACATCACCAGCCACCCACTGTAAAAGAACTCCTAGAGTGTCACAGAAACTTTGGCGGATTCAGGGCTACAGTCAGTTAAGGCGTTAGCAGACACAATAAACAGGAAGCGATGGGTCTCACCTTCTCGAGATTCTCTCACAGATGTTGCCAAACGAACCGTGCAGGGATGGCTATCAACAGGTATCCAGTGAATTAGAGACACTTCCGTTCGACCGCTCAACATAATACCCACCCTAGTACATCTAGCTGCAGCGACGTCGCCTGCCTTCGCCAGAGCTGCAGAGCCAAAACATGGAAGAGAGCGAGGGGGCAGTTAGTTTACTGCAGTGCTTGCCTCCTGTATCCTGGCGTCTGACAGAGAGCATATATCAATGTGGAGGGAATTCTCCGAACAAGCACTCTGAACAAGTCACTTCGTATGCTGCTTACTCCAGTGTGCAAACCTCTAAGGCAGCAGACTTCGAGGTGTTTGGGGTGTTACTGAAGTCAGGCACACAGAAACGCAGTTGGACGTGATGCATGGTGAACAATGCGATCAGTCCTAGTGCTGGAACCTGCGGACTGAGTATTCATATTTGGGTGGGGTAGGGTAGAACAGGGTATACATGAAAGTGTAAGAAGGGAGGCGTCAGCAGTAGCATGTTTCCGCTTATTCGCCCCGTTGTGTGCAGCAAGTAAGGCGATGCGGCTGATGAGACCACGCGACGGCCGATGTGGCATGGTAGTATTTTTTATTGACATTCATGGTTCTTCATGGGTTGGAATACTGTCAGGGCGCCCAGACCTCTACAGGAGGACGATTGGGGTTCTCAGCCAAAGCCTTTGGCTCGCAAGCCTGATTACAAGGCCGGTGCCGGCATACTACTTTAGTAGTGCAATGTTTTTAGGCGAATAGATGTCCTGCCTGTTTCAACCCCCTACCTGGAGAAGCAGTAAACTGTGCTTGCCAGACTCCTATCCACGGACTAGCGAAATTCTGCTAATGAAACCCCCCAGTATAGCTTAGTGAATCAGATGGGCACATAAAGCGCCACACCACTATAAGATTCAGCTTCTATGCAGTCTTACTTGCTGCATGCAGCTGGTCAGGTGTGACTCCTAGAGTGTCACAGAAACTTTGGCGGATTCAGGGCTACAGTCAGTTAAGGCGTTAGCAGACACAATAAACAGGAAGCGATGGGCGTCACCTTCTCGAGATCCTTTCAGACGTTGTCAAACCAATCGCACAGTGGCGACTATGAATAATGATAATAATAAGCGTTCAGCCGTAACTCCCTTCCGGTGCCTAGCTGTCATGGCACCCAGAGAAAACACGAGGGCTGAGATATTGCGAGGTTGCTCAAACCTAGACAGGAGCCGGAGAAATGAAGAGGTTGGGTTCCGACCACGGACCTTGCGGTCGATAAGTTCAAGTGTTAACCACTGAGCTGCGTCGGGCTCAACTTTTTTCGGGATTGCCCAAATCTAGTTGCTATCACCTAAACTAGTCATGAGCCAGATGCGTGAAGCAGATTCCTATAAATCTGACGTCGCGCGGTCGCCTAAAGAAAGGTTGGAGGTTAGATGACACTGTGTATTCCCAGAACAGATGGAATAGGCATAATTGATGTGATTTCAACTAGGTACGTTCCACAAAGTTGTGTGATCGAATAACCTGCTGAACACCGTTCGTACTTGCCGACATAAGTTTGAACAAGACGACGAAGAGGTACACGACCGGGTGAAACAGAATGAAGAAGTTAACAGCGGAATACACGATGATGGATTCGTGTCGACTTATTGGTTGAGACCCAAGAGATGTTTGTGGTTGGAAACCTTTCAAGTTGAATACGGGTTTTCACGAAAGGCGTACTTCGGACCGTGATTCAATGAGACATAATGGAGCAGGCAATAGTATTAAATGGTTAGCCGGACTTACATGACGACGTGTTATTTCCGTATCCATATTGGTTGAATTCAGGTGAGTAGTTTCTCCAAAAACTCAGGTAGTTATCGGTTTTTATCAGCGATAAGAAGAAGAGCCCAAGATATTAGGAGTGGTACCTATGAGAAGAACAAAGAAGTTAGCGAATGGTTAAAGCAGATATCGTGAGACGTAATAAGTAGGCACGCCAGTGGCGATTCTCTCTGCTTCACACCGAAGGTAGGCTCGAGATGGCCCAGTGCCCAAGCCGCGAACTCACTGACCGGAAGGTCCGTGGTTCGAACCCAACCTCTGCATCTCGACTCCTCCTGTCTAGGCTTGGACAACCTGGCAGTATCTCGTGCTTCCTTCGGGTGGCGTGGCAGCTATACAACAAAAAAGTGTTACAAGTGAATAGTAAATCGGTCCAAGAAAACGTCATGAACCCAAAAGGTGCTGGGAACATAAGAGTGGGAGCAGTTCCTCTTCGATTTGGGCACCTGGATGTACGATGGGTTTTGCGAAGCCCGCGAAATAGAACCTTCCGTAATGCCATTCCTACTAACGTTATTCTTAATCAACTTGGTCACAAGTTGTGCGTAGTGCATTATGCTTATAATGAAAACAGCGGTCTGTAACTGTCTGTTCGGAGGGCTACCTCCAAAGGAACAAATCCACTTTGCTAACGATTTGTCTTGTATACTGAAACCTTGTTTCTACATTTCAGCCTCTCATCGACCTGCTATTGGACTATTAGCTCTCTTTATATGCTGGTTCAGTTGAATTTCATATCAAGGAACGATCCGCTTGTTTGCAGTATAACTCCCTCGAAGTTGTTTGTCATCTCCATGCCGGTGGTCGGACTGACATATCACTAGAGGACATAACACTAGCGACGGAAGCTCAACGCGAACACAAGCACGTCAATTTCAGCTGAGGATTTGAAAGCAATCCTTCAACAGCAACAAGCGCAGTTCGAACAATCGCTATCGCGGCTTATTCAGTCTCTTACTCAAGTTATCAGTCTTTAGACATCAGTTCTATCTCAACCTGGCAGTTCATTGTCCCTTGCTGATTCTATCGCAGTAACTGTTACCGAATTTCTCTATACACCAGCATCTGATCGCACATTCGATTCATGGTACAGCCGTTGGGAAGATACTTTCCAGAATGAGTTTACCGACAAAGATGATGCGTGGAAATCTCGTCTCTTGGAAAGAAAACTTAGAACCCTCGAGCACAATTCCCAAACCTCCAAAGGATCTAAACTTTTCACAAACAGAACTTTCGGTTAGCAGCATTCACTTTTAAATGTTCGATACAATTGTCTCAAATTTACCAAGCGCGGTGCCGACGATTACGTCACTTTTACCGGTGTCGTCAACCGTCATTGTGAAAAATTCAAATTGCAGTCACTTACAGAGGATCAGTTCAAGTGTCTAATTTTCGTTGCTGGTCTTCAGTCTCCGCAGGAATCAGATATTCGCACTCGATTACTTTCCAAGCTTGAACACGAGAAGGACATTACCGTGAAAGTACTCACCACCATAATGCTAACGTTTGCGTAAAATTAAACACGATACTGCAATGGTACAACAGACGACACGACCTACTAAACCCAGTGGTGTCATAGCATTGAAGCGAACCACTGTTACATATGAGAAAAACCGCCAACATCGTGTTGGTGCTGTGGTAAGTGGCATTACGCACGTTTCTGTCCATTCAAGAAGCACCAGTGTCAGGCGTGTCATCAGTGGCGCCACAAAGGTTTCTGCCGTACCCAAAAATCCACAGTACCCAAAAACCAAAAGAGCGTCAACAGTCTAATCAGCAACACAGTCAAAAAGCAGCCGTACAAGAAACGTCCGCAGTCCAGATCTGTGTTTGTAATATTCCAAGTTGAATTTGAGTCATCAACGAAATTCCAATCCGTCTCCAGCTCGACACAGCTTCAGATATTACGTTGATCTCATGTTCCAGTTAGAGTTGATAGGAAAACCTGTTGTGTCATTCACGAATCATCGGGCCCAAAGTGCATCTGGCAATATGCTACTACTGACTGGTAAGTTAGCCTGTAATGTATCCTTCAACAATTTACATTTCTCAGGAACTTGTGATCTTACTGACTGACTTAATCTGAACATAGATGGACTTGAGTGGATCGAGAAACTTGATCTTTTCAATGTACCGTTATCAGCTGTGTGCAGTGCTTTGAAATTTTCATTCTCCTCAGACAATGCACAACACTCTACTAACACACTCAAGGCAAAGTTCGACTATGTCTTCCAAGGTGGCCTTGGATGCTGTACCAAAACCAAGGCAAGCCTCAAACTCCAACCAATTTCTAGACCGAATCGTCCCGTACCATTTGCCGATCCCGCAACCGTGGAGAATGAACTTGTTTGCCTCCAGCAATCCGGAGTTATCCATCCAGTAAACTATTCATCATGGGCAGCTCCTATTGTTGTCATCAAAAATACAAATGGCAAGGTGCGCACATGTGCTGATTATTCCACACGCCGTGGTAGACTCTCACCAATATCCATTATCGGTAACAGAAGATCTGTTCACCAAGCTCAGTGGTGGCAAATGTTTCACAAAGCTGGATGTCGCTGATGCTTACTTTCAAATAGAAGTCCCCGATGACCCCGAGGAACTTTTGACAATTAAAACACATCACGCTTTGTTTCAATTTAACCGTTTGCCATTTGGGGTAAAATCTGCACAAGCAATATTTCAACAAATCATGGATGCCATGCTAAACGGTCCACCAAGAGTTGCTGCTTATTTGGATGACAGCATTTTCACAGGTTCTAATCAAGAACTTTTGCATCGTTTGCATTGTGTACTCGAATGAATTCAACAATATGGTTTCCGTCTACGTGTAAAAAATGTGCATTTTTCTCACATCCACCAAATATCTTGGATTTATCCTTGACGAAAATGGACGCCATTCAGATCCAGAGGATATTTCTGCCACACAACAAACGCCAGCACCGACGGATTTGGCAACCTTGCGCTCCTTCCTCGGTTCTATAGTTCATTTTTGCCAGACATGCATCGTGTTCGTGAACCACTAAATCACCTTTTAAAAAAGGATGTGCCTTGGAACTGGTCACATCATCACCATCATCATCATCGACAGCATGACATCAGTGTTCAACCGCGATGCTTCACTGCCGTACAACCATGATTTATTTGAAAGCCTTATTGTGAAGGAAAGAATAAAGGTGGACGGGGAAGGGACTTAGTGCTAGCTTACTACAATCATTCCGAGGTGCCTCCACCTCCAGACACACATTCAGGCAATCTGGATGGAAACTGACAACAAGAACTGACATCGGTTGGCAGCCATATCTTGCAGTGTCTCCAACCAGGCTCACTGGGGGTCACGCGGTCCCCATCCTGGAAAGCGAGTAGCACCGACAGCACCCAAACGTTTCGTAATCTCCTTCATACCCTTATGGGGGCTCAGCCGGGATGCGAACCCGGGACCACTCGCACATGAGTGCCAGTCCGCTTTTAACAAAGCAAAATCACTTCTCAGCGCTAATCTGGAACCCGACATTCGCCTCTCGACTTCCCCTGTCTAGGCTTGGGCAACCTGGCAGTATCCCGGCCCTCGTGCTTCCTACTGGTGGCATGGCAGTTAGGCACCGAAAGGGTGCTACAGCTGAACGGTTTTTTTATATTCTGGTTCAGTGGAATTCCATATCACGGAAAGATGCAGTTATTGTAGTATAATTTCCTCGAATTTGTTTGTCTTCTCCATTCCGGTGAACTGACGAGTCAGACTGGTATATCACTACAGAACATAATACTGCCCTCGTATGTAGTGCATTTTTTATACCATCATCATCATCATCATCATCATCATTATCAGCTGTAAGAAGCGCGTAACTGTCGTACAGTGGTTATAGATGCCACAGTTTCGTTTACCGATGATTTGGGGAAGTGGGCATTGGAGGCGGGAGCTGACACAATTGATGAGCAAATACACGGTTGTCAGTGGACTTTTTAGTGGAGGGAGTGGGAAAGGAGCCGTGCACTAAAGGCAATAGCTTGGATGCACGAGCGCCACTGAGGGCGTGACTGGGCCATGTCTGACAATGTCTCTAACCACTGATGTGTCCCGCCTCGGGGTTCCCATCCAGGGAGACTACAATGATCAACGCAGCTAAGCTCCCTGGTAATTGCTTTCATACCTCGCATCCAAGTCATTGTTGAACCTCACCTGGCTCTTTTACACTCTGGTTATGCGAAAAGAACCCTTCGAGGAAGTCGGTCGACTGGCATACGGAGCACGTGGCCAAGCCAGCGCAACCTATGCAGTGTGACTAGTCGATCTATCGTGGGCGAGCTACCTCCTCTGAAAACCACTCGACGTACTTCAGGATTGCTGGTCCGGTGTTCCAACCAGACTTGGGCAATTCTCCGAAGACATGGATGGTCAAACACTGAAAGTCTTTTGACGTACTCGGCGCACTCCGGCCGGATTTTTGACCCGCATAATAATACTGAGCGAACCGCAGCATCGTAAACTCGACCCTTGACGGATAAGCTGATGTCACGTCTAGGCCACAGGTGATGCAGGTTCACTAAAGCTGGTCTGGCCTTCGAAAATCCGGATGCAAATACCATCTTTGGCGAGACCACCGGGACTAATACAGCTGCCCAGGTAGACAAATTTGTCTACTACCTCAATCGGCTCATCCGCAAGCATGAGATTAGGGTTCGAGCCCACCCAGTCTTGCAGTAGCACTTTATCCTTTGCAAGTGTGAAGCGCATGCCAAACCGTGAGGCAGAATTATTTAGATTATTTACTATTGTTTGCATTACCACGGCGTCAGATCCGAGATGAGCTATGTCGTCTGCGTACTCGATATTTGTGAGCGAACGCCTCAAGAGCATTTCGACCCCACAGGCATCAGAGGCTGATAGTGAGTCTTCCATAATCGTATCAATGACGAAGTTGAAGAGGAGGGGGGGAAGAGGACAGTCCTGCCTGACACCATTTGATGTGGTGAACTCAGGCGAGAGCTTCCCGTAGACCTTCACATGTCCGCGGGAGTTGGTGTACAGCGCCTTAAGGAAGGTCAAGAATTTATGGGGAATATCTTTGCTCCACAGACACCGCCATAGTGCCTGACGGTCCACAGAGTCAGACAGCTTTAAAGTTAAGAAAGACAACCATTGTTGGTCGCTGGAAGCAGTGTCGTTGTTTCAGAATCTATCGGAGGGTTCAAATGTGGTCGATGCATCCTCTTGCAGGACGGAACCCAGCTTGGTTTTCACATATCTGTCTCTCCCTGTATTCAGTCAAGCTTCGATGCACAGCTACTAGGCTGATGCCACGGTGGCCTTCACACAGCGTCCGCGTACTCTTTTTGAAGATGGGACTAACTGTCGACATGCCCCATTCTGCAGGCAGTTTTTCTTCAATCCATATCGCACCAATGAGTTTTGTTAGATGGGTAACCAGGGGTTCTCCGTCTGCTTTGAAGAGAGCTGGATACAGACTGTCCGGTCGTGGTCCCTTCTCATGTTTCAGTACGGATATTTCGTACTTTACTTCTTCTTCCGACGAGCGGTTAAGGTTTATATTCCATTCGCCCGTATGCACTACCTCCACAGGTTGTGTTGCAGGAGGCCAGCTAAACTGCTCTTCGAAGTGTTCGGCCCGTCTTTCCAGTCGACGTTTTTGCGAGTGAATTAATGAGCTGCCTTTTTCACTTATCGTTTCACTGACCGCTGCTTTACTAGGGCCAGTTGATCGTACCAGTTGATATAGGGCACGGTTGTTTCCAGTAGCAAAAGCCTCCATCTCCCGAGTTTTCCATGTTCACCAGAGCTCCCGGTCTTTCCTTAGGCTCTTCACTATTTAGCGTTTAAGGGATTTGCGTGCACCGTCGTACTCGTTGCCTGCTGGTATGGATTTCCTAGCATCAATCGGGACTAGCGATCTCGACGATATCCAGTGGTCACTTGATCGTATCGGAGAAGTTGGATGGACAGAACTAAACGCCACTAGCATAGCTCCTTTCATATTTTGCCATGCTTCATCCACGTGCTCGCTACCGGTACAGTATTGTTTTACTGTGGAGAGGTGTTGGGCTAGCTCAGATCGATACTGTTGAGCTATGGTAGTTCTTCGAAAATGGTGGCTTGGCATGCTTCTTGCTGACTTGCGAGGGCCTGAGGAGAAACGAACTGTCAGGCGTGTACGCACCATGGTGTGATCGGAATCAAGTGGTGTGCCCCAGAAGGAACGGCAGTCTTGAACTGTAGCTCTCCACCGGTAGCGGATGGCCACGTGATCCAACTGGGTTCACGGTTGATTTACAGCTGGTGGCCGTCAGGTTACCTGATGTGAACCTTTATGCTGAATGTTCGTACCGGCCAGAAACAGTTCATGATCAGCACGCAATTGGAGGAGTCGCTCTCCATTGTCTGTGAGACGAGCATCGACTCCGAATCGGCCGCCCAAATGTGATTCCAAGGAGCAGCAGGTGACTTTTGAACAGCACCACTCTGCTTTCAAATGTATTTCAAACGCGTTGAATAGTGTGCCGGTAGTCACGGTCAACCGTTGAGCGTGTGCGGTTTTTAGGGCCGACTTTTTCTAACCCGTACTTCTCCTGGGGAGCGCAGCATCTCTGCTTCCATGAATATGGACTTGTTGGTCGCATGGGGAAACACCCTACTGCTTCCACACTCCTATCACAAAGTTCAGTACGAATTCACCCCAAGACCGTCTCGTAGCATGGCTACACCTTGTGGAACGAAGTTTCAGCCATTATAGCCCGCAGTATTATTGCAGCACTCAATCCCGATCACCACGTCAAGGTGGCAGCTTTAGGTTGGGTTGTGTGCAGTGGATTTTTCAGGGACAATCAAAGTCTACCCACATCGAGCAACAATGTGCAGGCTATTTGCGACTTCTGCGTGTCACAAAGAATGCCAACAAAGGCGTTTGTTTCCCAGACTTCCCCTAAAACGATGACTCAATCGGTACCAAGCGTTTTCCAACTGAAAGACAAAATTCATTCCCAGACTTCGCATCTCCCACCCCAAAGAAGCACAGATGTCAAGTTTCATCCGGTAACATGCGCGCCACAATTGGATATCTAGATGGCATCGAGCATTCATGATCCAAAAGCAGACAGTGGTTGTTAATTAATTCACCTGTGCACAGACCAACGTCCTGCACCGTTCGTTTTCCGACAGTGAAGCAAAGACCTGCCCCCCAACTCGAATTTCATTTTCTTCAATAACCGTAGATAAAAGAATGGTGGCAACCCTGATAGATGAAAATGTACTCAGTGACAGTACTGACGGATAGACCTGCCCGCTCTGCCTCTCCTGTCGAAGAAAAAACATTCCATTATGGCAACAGTTTGATACTACACGATGACCGAAATTGGAGCTTGAGAAACCGCCGTGAAAATAGTGGGGATAAAAGCCCGGGAAGTGGAAAAGGCTCTTGCCGTCGGAAATAACCGCGTGCTGTTTCAACTCATTCGAAAGGCCGATACAAAGGGGTTCTGTGGTAAACGAAGAAGTCCATGAAATAACTGGATCTGTTGTCCATTCACAAAGCCGCATTTTACAACGATGGACCGAGCGTTTTGAACTCGGATTCAAATCAAGGAAAGGAAAGCTTTGTACAACTCACTACTGGTTTCGCCTATCGGGTAGGCGTAATCCCCGCGTTTCCATCAGCCTAATATTTCACTTATACACAAGCGTAATTGGCATTTCCCAAATACAATTTTTAACGAGGAACTTAACTCAATCCCTCGTTCGTGACATTCTTCAACTGAGTATGTTGCAAAGAGACCGTCTAATGATTCAGTTGGGACGATATTTGAGATATCGAGCTCTGACAAGAGTGGAACTTAAGTTCACTGCTCCCCATCTTTGATGTGGACTCACCAGAATGGTGGCATCAGGACAAGAGGGGGATTTCGA
Organism: Opisthorchis felineus; assembly: GCA_004794785.1. Lineage (NCBI taxonomy): Eukaryota > Metazoa > Platyhelminthes > Trematoda > Opisthorchiida > Opisthorchiidae > Opisthorchis > Opisthorchis felineus. Next base: position 554,007 of record SJOL01005532.1, read on the forward strand.
ATGAGAATAATGCAAATGTGGAGCGTATTCCCCTGACATGACATAACAACTTTATAGGTAATGCAGGTATATTTTCCATCTGGACAAGAACCTTCTTAGTACTATGTAACATCTATAGAGACCGATGTTTGTCACATGTTCTTTCTTCCTAATCTGTTGTTCATGTCCATATTTTATGTTTATCGTCATGTGAACTCGTGTTCGGCAGACTATGAATAACCCAACAGGTCGTCTCCTGGTGAGCGAGAGAGACGTGGAATTGTTTTCCTTTTGTTGCTTCCCGTCTTGATTCGCTAACTTATTTCGAAATTTCATCGGTGTGTATTTTTGTTCGTCGTCAGTGTGATCAAGTGTCATTTGCTTGCAACCCGGCTTTCGTTCTATTCTGGTTATCGATTGTACTCTCGAACTATACTTACTGTTTTGCTTGGCTTTGTCCTCTATCTATCTACTCACTCATACCTTATTGGTGCGTTTAAAAATCTACTGAACCTTGCATTTCACAATTCATTGAAACAGTTGACCTCTCGATAGCTTTGATGAACGAGCGCCACTGATTGCTCGATTGGACCATTTCCGCCAGTGTCACTAACCAATGGCGATTTGTGTCCCGGGGCTCCCATCCAGGGGGCGGCAGTTGTCGACCGGATTCCGTTTACTGGTTAGTGTTTCCATGCTTTGTTGTCAGGCCATACACTTTCCACTTCCACTCAGCACAGGCCTGGGCGGAAAACATTCAGCAGCATCGACTGCGGTGGCTCAACCATATGCCGCGCATGTCCAGACGTTGTCCACCGAGACGAGTGTCGTTCTACCTGCCTTCTTCAGAATGGTGAAAACCACGAGGTTACAGCGCATGACTTGGCAAAAGAGTGCGAAAGGGATTACGAGGAGCTTAGCTGTTGTTAATGCTGTCTGCCTTCCAGGATGGGGTCGCGTAACCCCCTCCGCGCTTGGCTGGATACATTGCAAGAAATAGCAACTGATCGACATCATCATTGTCAAAGATAGTATTGACAATGACAGTACTGACACTAATGCTTCACTGCCGCACAACCACCCCGTCTGTCTAACTATATATATATATATATATATATATATATATATATATATATATATATATATATACATATATATATATATATATAAACCCCTAAAATGAAAAGAGAAGAGAATGAGTGCGGTGGTGCTGGCCTATCACAAGCATTCTGATCTACCTGCACGTCCGAGCGCGAAGCCATACGTTGTCCACCTCGCGGTTTCCACCATTCTGAAGGAGGCACGGAGAACAACACTCGTCTCGGTAGACTGTATTTCGGCATGCGTAGCACATGGCCGAGTTGCCGCAGTTGACGGTGTTGGATGTTTTCCGCGATTTAAGTACCTGCTGCATAACCAAATACCCGTTTTCTAATTACCTCGTTACTAATCCGTTGATGTCATCCAAAGCCAGCAACGCTTCTGAGACATCGGTGGTCAAAAACCAGAAGGCACCTCACATCATCTGTCCGCACAGACCATATTTCGCAGCCATACTACAACGCAGTCCTTACTGTAACCTGGTACACGCGATCCTTGAGACCCGGTAACATGCTATTTGGACGCAACAAGGGACGCAAATTAGCAAACATGATTCTGGCCTTCGAGATTCGTGCACCGATTTCATCAGACACACTTCCGTCACAGCTAATACAACTACCGAGGTATGTAAGATCTTCAACAACCTCCAGTGATTCTCCTTGAATTGTAAGAGTGCGTGTTCAGAAGCATGACTTTGCACGTTTAAGTTGCTAGGCGCATGCCGAAAGCTGGTAATCATGATGGTTATGCGACAGCGCTTGTGCTGCGCTTTCGTGTTCAAAGATGAGGGCAGTGCCGTATGCGTACTCCTCATTATTTCATCAATGAAAAATGGAGAGAGTGAACATCATTGAAGTCAAGGAGCATCAAGATTGTGGGCTGTCAGTACATGTGGCGCTGGTCTAACACCTGACGGTGTGTGATATGGTCAACGCGGCCTCTACCCGCTCGAAATCCGCTTGATTCTCACGAGTGAAGGTTTCGCGTGTGTGATAACGGTGTTTTCTCAGCTTAGCTCTCATTCTGAACCTTCTAAGCCAGCGTTCCTGAAAGGCACAAGCGAAAAAGGGTGTAGCACTGCTCCTTAAGTTCTCAGCGCGGAGCAGTATGATTGCCAGCGCGAGAACTCGCATAAAAAGTGTCTAATAGTGCTTTGAACTGGGTTCTAAGAGCGTGGACAATCGTCGGAAAAAGGTTATTCCAAGCAGCAACTACCTGAAATGAGAAAAAATTTTGTCTAATGAAAGTGTGTGCTCTGAGCTTGAAAATCTTCTTACCATGTCCCCGCCGTGTGTTTGCTGGGTCAACGGTGAAGAACCTGGTGGCCAAACCTTGTTCAAACAGGGCATAAGTAAGAATTAGGTCTCCTCGGAGGCGACGATACTCCAGGGGAAAGAGGTCATCCACCCCGAGACGCGTTACATAGACCGCGGATTTGAGACCGGCAACCATTTTCGTAGCAGCCCGCTGGACACGCTCAGTGAGAGTTACGTCCTTCGTGCGTCCTGAGTAGACAACTTGGTTGGCGTATTCAAGAAGCGGTCTGACGTAGGCCCATAGAGCGTTTGGAAGTCCTTGCGAGTAATACGGGAGAAGGTGCGCCGAATCATCCGTAGAATGGCGAATACCTTTTGGGCCGATTTCTCATGGTGCAGTGAGAAGGACATGTTTGAGGAGAGCCAGATACCTAAATCCTTTTTGGGACCTATCTTCGTGATGTCTTCTGGTCCATTCTCACCATGCACGACATAGGCGTTCGTTGAGTCTCCTCCAAATGACTGGACGCACTTTTCGTCATCCAGAGGAAGGTGCCAGTCCAACGACCACTGCTTTGCAGCGTCTACATCCATTTTGAGGGCACTGGCATTTGAACTCCAGGATTTCAAGTCGTCTGCAAAAGAATATCTGGAACTTCGTTGGCGTATATCAGAACCAGCGGTGGTTCCGGAACGGAGCCTTGAGGAACTCCAGTGGAGACCGGCTTTGGAGAATAGTAGGTCGAGCCTACTTTCACTCGGAATGTTCTGTCTGATAGGAACGCCTTGATCCAGAGTAGGATTTTCCCTTGAACCCCGTAAGACTCAAGTTTGTGGAGCAGCGGGACGTGTGGGACTCGATCGAATGCTTTTGAGAAGTCGAAAAGTATGGCATTTGATATGAGTCCCTCGTCCTTGGTTTGGGTTAAGCTGTCCATAAATACGAGCATGTTTGTCACGCAAGAACGGTTTGGGAGAAATCCGTGTTGAACTGGAGATATCAAGTTATTGAAGGTGATGTGGTCTAGGATGGCTCGCTTCAGAATGCGTTCCATCACCTTGCACGGCACGCTAGTGAGGCTTATAGGCCTGTAGCTGCCAGGCGATAGTCGGTCACCAGTTTTGTAGATTGGTGTGACAATCGCTTCCTTCCAAGCAGAGGGAAGGTGGCCTTCGTCAAGCGACTGACGAAACACCAGGTAGAAATGATTTGCCAGTGTGTACGACGTTTCCTTCAGGATTCTTGGATGGACTTCGTCGGGCCCCAACGTGCAGAACGGGTTGATCTTGTGCAAGAGTTGACGAATGTTCTCCACCGTGAAGACCAAGTCGGTTAGAGGCCGTTCGTAGTTACGCCTTGACAATATTGGATGTGACGAGGACGCTGGGGCTGAATATAGACCTGCATAGTGCTCTCTGTAGACCTCAGATACCACTATTGGGTCACTCGTGGGTTTCCCGTTCCTGTCCCTCCATAGGAACGCGGATGGCTTGGTTCTGCGGCATAACGTGTGGTAACGCCCAAAACCAGGTCAAACACGCGTGTACAGCGCATCGTTTATAAAGTGTATGCGGCGAAAACATTCTGGAAATTCTGGCGCTTTCCGGACGCGGTATTGGCAACCGGCATTCGGTGGATACTGAATCAGGACTGACTGTTGGGTCCAGACTTCCCGCCAATCAGAGCTCTCCTTGACGCTGGACCGGAAAGTGACCCGACCTTCTGGCTAATCGCTTGCGGGTCAGGTTTTGGCCATAGCGGCGCCTAATTGTAGGCGGTAAGGCGGTTTTGGCGCAGGATTCCGTCTAATATCCTCACCCTGAAGTTTGTTGACGCTGAGAGGGGTTCATTTGCAGTGGCCCCACTGGTTTGCGGATCCCGTCAGTCTATTGTCGCGATCGTAAAACACGCTCGCGTTGGGTCTCCGACGGAGCATCTGGTGGATTTTTCGCAATGGTTAAGAAATCAAAAGTGTCCAGAAGCATCTCTTGACTCAACTCACTTGTTCCGGAAGACACGATCTAAGCATGTCAGCCGCAATTTGGTTTGTGTGCCGGATCCACCAGGCTGGGCAAATTGAATCTCGTACAGCGCTTTGCCGGTGAAGTATCTAACCTGGAATCCACTTACGGTGTCTGCCGCTGTAGTCGCAGACCAGCACTCGCCTTCGCTGAAGGAGCGCGCAGTTGCGCTATGATGCCGGTTGAACTGGTTCTCCGTCTTCGTGTTGCGGTGACTCAACTGGCTTTTCCGTGGCCGGAGAGTGTCATGCGGTGCTCGAAGCTTCCTTCGAAGCAGTGCGTCTGCTGCTTACAATCAATCAGGCAAGTTAAGGTTTGGCATCGCTGGATGTGCCAGCAGGAATCTTTGCAAGATCTCTTCCGTCGGTCCTTTACCTTTGGACTTCTGAAGGGCACACTTCAGAGTGTCAGCAAAGCGTTCCGCCTGGTCGTTTAACTGTGGATGAAACGGCTGCGAGAGAATATGAGTTATGCCAGATCCCCGGCAATATTCAGCGAACGCCGATGAACTGAACTGACCACTGTTGTCGGATACAATAGGCTCTGGCATTCCAAAGCGACTGAACAATCGTCGGAGTTCCAGGACTGTAGTGGCAGTTGTGGAGCTGTTCACCGGGAAGACTTCCGCCCACTTGCTGTTAACGTCAACCACGACCACCCACTGGAACTGCATAGTTGAGCAAGCCAACGCAGGTCATGGAGTGAAGTCCGTTCATCTATCGTGGGCGAGTTGTTTCGTCCGAAAACCATTCAACGTACTTTAGGATTACCGATCCGGTGTTCCTACCAGACTCTGCCAATGCTCCCAATAACTCAATGACCAAACACTGAGCGTTGTTTAACGTCCTCAGGGCGGGCAGACCAGGTTTATGATCCATATAACAATATGGGGTGAGCTTCAGCATTGTAAGCGTGACAGTTGATGCAAGTTCACCAAAGTTGCTCCTGCCTTCCCAATCCGGTTGGAAGCATCATCCTTGGCTAGACCACCGGGACTGATACATCTGTCTAGGTGGACCGATTCGTCTACTACACCAATCGGCTCACTCAGAAATATGGAGTTCGGATTCGAGCCCACCCAGTCTTACGGCAGTACTCTACACTTTGCAGGTGTAAAACGCATGATAAACTGTGAGGCAGAATGATAGCTGCTGGTCGTGAGGAGATCCGATGGTCACCAGTGTGCATGCGACATCAGATTGACGCTTTCAAGAGTAGTGAGCATGATTCCCCTGGCGTCCTTCCAGTCGTCATCCAGTTCACCATTACCATTTTTTCATTGAGTTCTGAAGGCTTTACCGTCAGCTCAAGTGATGAACTGAACAGCCTTACATCAACGGGTTTGTTCTCGGGAGCAAACACACTGACATGTGTGACCGCTCAAAACTGCCCGAAACTGGCTTGAATTTGGCGGCCTCCGTATCACACACAGCGCTTGTGCTGAAAGTCTATGCCGGGTAGAATAGTTGATCTTCAGCACATAACTGAGGATGTAGTCCTCTTCTGGTTGTACAGCAGGCGTCAACTTTAAATGGCCAACAAAATGGGCTTCTTTCGGACTTAGCTGATGGGCCTGGGCATTTGCATCACCTACCAGAATTGTGATATCTGTGCTTCTCTCCGACCAAAGTAGCCGTGACAAACCTCGATAAAAAGGTGTATTTCTGTGTCCCAACTTCCGTCTCTTGGAGTGCACGCCAACTGCAATAACGGTAGTTTCCCAGCTCAGTTCTCGATCTTAACCTTCCAAGCTGGCGTTCCCGTCAAAACAACCAACAAAGATTCACAACGTGTATCAACGCCCAGAACCAGGACAAAACACTTGTACAGCATGCTACATACGTACTGTATGCGGCGACAACATTCTGGAAATTCTGAAGCCTCTTAGATGCGGTGTCGACAACCAGCATCCGTTGACTACTGGATAACGAATGGCCGCTAAGGCCGTAGCAGTGCCAAACTGCGAGCGGTAAAGCGGTATCAGTGCAGATTACCGCCTAACGCTGACACAACAAATAAACACTCTTTACCGCATCCTGACCCACCAGTATTGATGGAGCTGGCCGAAAGGACGCAATATAATTTATCGGAATCCATTCCAGTCGGGCGTGTCAAGTCCCAAGGCCATGCACAACTCATGGTTGACGATTCATCGCATCAGGATATCAGAAAACCGCTGAACGAATATGGAACATCTGAGCCTGTCCAGAGCGGCTTGAGATGTATTGCCAAACTGTGGTCTTGCATGCGTGTTTTTTGTGACAAAACACGCATCCTTTAAAAGAAAAACCAGGCTTGAGTAAGAAATGCCTGTTGTCTAATTTGAAACAGAGTACGAACGTTAGAAGCAGCAATGTGGAACGGATGCTTTGAATTTAAGAATTTATTTTAGTTCATTCTACTAGACAGAGTTTCAGATGCAGAGAATCGTTATCACCACCAAGCTGTACCGCAGGTACGTCTGCTAAAGTTTTGTTCACCAATGACCTAAGAAGATAGGGATGCAATAGAAGCGGTAGCTAACGCGTGAATCCAGGTGACTGGACTTCCACTGAATGCCACAAGCTTATACCACGCGTCGATTTTTATTTCGAGGCCCCTGTCTGTTATCAACTGACAGTCAAATGGTCCAGCGAAAGTACGGAGGAACTGTAAAAGGGAATCGGTGGACAAAGAACTGTGCGGGCAATTGCACCCATGAGTTACCCAGGCCAAGGAGGAGGGCCTAGTTTAGGCGCTCCACTTTGAGTGATTGATTAAAAACTTTCGTTTTCCTCGAGGACCTAACGCTCTGTGCCCGCCTAACCCAATGTCGCAACAAAAATGCCACAAGTGTCTTAACTCTCATTTTCCCGCGCACAGCAGATACGATTGAATACATGTTGAGCTCATGACAAGGCTTATTTGCTTTGTCGGCCGGCGAGAGGGTTGGAGTATGCAGCTTTGGGAGGCGACCTTTTCCGACCCGTATTTTTCTGTGGAAAGCAGCTTGGCTGTTTTTATGAATATGGAAGTGCTGGTCGCCTGGGTAAACGCCTATATATTCTGACCCCTGTCGCCGCAGATACTGACTTTTCCTTTAGACAGCCTCATACTATGGTCTATCATTGTGTGGGTACTCGCCTTCTTGATTTGAATGCTCCCTGTTGGCTTTGATGACATGGGTATACCTCAAGGAATTGAATTTCAGTCTGTCCGGAGGCAAGCCGAATGAGATAATCAGACATTGCATCGGTTGGACGGACCCAACGAAGGCATCCCCTGATTGATCAGAATGCTAACAAATCAAAGCCGAGCATTTTAGCCCGGTGCCTCTCGTCCAACCACAAAGATTCAAACATGAACCTTTGGAACAGCCTGTGATCACTATGCATGCTACTGCATCAGTCTTATTTGTTTCCGTTAGGTGCTCTTCCAGACTGCATTCCCCCCCAACTTGCCACGACAAGCGGAAAGGCAAGTCAAGAACAACACGGCAATTGCAACCCACAAAACAATTGCTGTTGTCCACAGATTCGTTTCGGAAGCGTAGTCACCACGAAAAGGTGCTATCGTTATGTTGGGTTGGTCATTGTGCCAGCCCGATGAAGTGTAATTTTCCCCTAGAAAAGCACGGACCTTTTAGCATATCCTGAAATAGGTCAGCTTGTCACATGTGGGAAGATTTCCGGTCCTGTGGAAACCTGTCGGCAGTGATACTGAACAAGCATTTCGGTCCCATGTTGGCTCCACCACTTTCCAGCCCGTCAGCGCAGGGCTTATTTAAGGTCTAAGGGTGTGCTCCTGGGCCAGCTCTTGCTGATTCCAGCTTACGAATGTTCATCCAGCTTGCTCTTGCTCCTAAGCTGTGCACTAAATTCTCCGATAGAGCGTTTCACAAATTTGCCACTAGTACCAAAAGAACGGACAACCACGAATGACGCTCGCTGAGCTTGGAACTTAAATTTGTTGACCTAACTGCGGTCGCTGAATTGACGGCAAAATGCCTTCCTACCTCTGCTCCCCCAACCAACTTGAGCCCCTGTGTTGCTAGCACTCAAAGAACACGTCCCACAGCTGTCGCCCAATATGGAAAACCACCGAGGAGGTACGCGCCCTGTGGTTGAGTTGGCGTCGTCTGCAAGGCGCAACACTTTCCAGAGCTGGTAGGCAGGAGCCTGCGATCAAACTGACTTTGTAAGCATCCTGCACAGTCCGTAAATGACCCACATCTTCAAAGGTCATGATCCACCGGAGCTTTAGACCATTCAAACACTTGGGACAAAACTACAAGATACTGTGCAAGTTCCAGTGCATAGGTCGTAACCAGTCTCTGACCCACTGATTCTGTGAGGTGCTGCTGCTGCATTGAAGAGGATGTACGGCTCGCCCGGCTCGTGAGGATGTGCGCCAGTGATGCAAGAAACCGGCCTACATTCCTCTCCATGAACAATGTGCGCAAAGTTGGTGCCTCTCTGTGCCTCTGTTGGTGAGGCACAGAGCTGAATGCCCCACCGAAACCTATGGAAACAACTTCTATTGCTGGTATCCAATGCATTCGCCCACTTCTCTTTCGTGGGAGGCGGACTTGTGTTGCATGCCCTGCCTTCACAAAAACCGCTTCTTAGGTGCTCATGAATTATAATCTGCTAACACCGTCCGAGTGCCCTCTCAGGTGGTTTACGCATTACATTACAATTAAAGATATCAGACTAACTGGTCCACAAATGATGGTTTCACACACTTCAAATGACTTCCGTGGGTATTGCCAGAAATTTCTCTGCGCGTATTGATTTAGCTGTATTGTGACCGGTCTCCAACGCAGCCGAGGGACCTTTCGAACAACGGCCGAGCACACCATCTCAAAGTCAGTCCCGTCAGTCCATATGCTTTCATGATTTCATCCACTGCTTTTTTAATTCCCACAACGGCCTCGCGTTCAAGGCAGTGAAATTGCCGTTGGGAAGATGTGTTGGGCCAAAAATTCATTCGTTTGACGGTAGGTTTCAGTGCAACCTTGGGAGGACTTGACTGCCCCACACGGAAGACCGACAAGAATTGAGGGCTTGATTCATTTTCTTTGGAAATCCTTGACACAATTCTCCCACAGGTCCTGGAACCTAGCCATGAGTGGTATTGGATTAGAATCCAGAATGTTGGGTACACTCTTGAAAGTGGGTGCTTATCTGGGCCCATTCTCCTAGCTAATCTGCTGCGGTTTTTTGGTTGCTTCTGCCTCTCTCGGCTCTTGAACCGCAAGAAAAATGTGAGCCATGATACCACATCGTTGTCAAGGGTTTTGGCCTCTTGTGGTCATCAGGAAAATTATCAGTTGTTTTCTTGACTGAAAAGTTGACGTGTTAACCGCACCTTTTGCCTGCCCATCAGCTTTTGAACTCTTGAACCTAATTCTTCTAGCCCTGGTGTGAATGGACGACTCCCCGGGAAACCATTTTTGCCTTCAATAGTGTTTTGGAGGTTCGCCTGAATGATGATAATGTTTATTCCCAACTGGTGGGTAGCATACCTTCAGGCATGATCATAAAGTTACAGTCAGAATAAGTGCATGACTGGTAGGTTTTGGGGTACCGGGAATTTCGTAGAAAGGGACGGCGACATAAACAGTGGGCATTACCCGAAGTAGATTTAGTCACGCCTGCGGCGGCATGGGTAGGGAACCGAAATTACAAGGACTCATTCTTTCTTATGGGGAGCATATCAGATGAGACAAAATACTACCGTCAAGGTTTGAAAGTGGCGGGCAAAAACAATACGAGGGGGGGCATACCAAGAGGCTTCCTTCCTGGTACGTGATAAAAGTAATTTTAAAAAACTTCAATCTGCAGAAAGAGTGGAACCAGAATAACGGATCAGGATAGGCAGCAGAATTGCCACGATCTGACCGGCCGATTTGAACTAAAGCCTAAAACCGCTACTGAGGCTTCGTAGCCTTGGGTTGTTGGGCCTATGGTCAGAGTCACGAAAAGCGTAAGTGGGGGAATATGCGGCACGGATAAATGGTAGTAGGAAACTCAGAATCACAGTGTGCAGTGAAAGTGGAGAGACTCACTAGTGTTGTTGCTGGAGCGGGGGTCGGGTGTAAAATTTCCTTGGGAGAAGGAGTTCACGCAAACACACAGGAAGGAACGCGAACTGCACGAAGAATGACTGACTTGGTGAGGAGTACAAAGTAAGAGACACCGAGATGTTTAGATCCAATGGAAGGTTCAGCAGATTGGAATGAACGCCTCCCGGGGGCGGCTGGGGCCAGATGAAGATTTTTATTGTGGTTGTAGGTAAGGGGATGAGCGGGCGAGAGGGCGCAGTCAAAGTAGGGAGTGAACAGTTGCGGGTATGCTATCAAACTGGGTATGGCAGTGCGTGCGGTCACTTTTCTGAGATACCTAAGTTTCTGGACAGCCCCGTGACGGACGTCGTGATTGAGGTAGTTGGGCTGGGATGTGCATTTCTGTGAGCAGTGGGATGTGGGTTTGCCAAGGGGTTCTGCGGGGTGAGCAAGACCAATGTAGTGTCACAGGTAATATTTGTTTTTTTTTGTCCGGTCGGGGATCCCTTCAGGTGTAGTGCACAGATCAGGTAGAGTGGATAATGGCCAAACAGAACGTCCATAGCGCGTATTACCGCAGGTCGAAGCTTGAGAAGATGAGATGGGACGAGATCAATAATGCCTAGAGAGTTATAGGAGCCATCAGACAGGATATAGTCCTTTAAGAAAAAACGGAACATTTGCTACAGTTAGGGTGTTGACAACGAGTGGTTAAACGAGAGGGAATAAGGATGGATTTGCACTCAGTAGTCTAGTCATCAAAGCCAAGCTGAGATTTCTACTATATGCTATTATACTACCTGAGGCATAGGACAGTACGATGTAAGTAATGAGAGAGGCGGCGTGGTAAGGGAAACTGAACACTTTAAGACTGGCCTGGGTGGAACTTTTTAGAAGGTGGACTAGATTTCACGGAGGTTAACAGTGAGTTGGATAATACTAGAACAATCTAGGATGGAAGGTGAACGCAAGGGGAATGGTCACTAGTCCCCGAAGCACTACTATTAGCTACAGTCTAAAATTGGTGCATGGCGAAAAAGGCTTTGGACGCTAGCCTCGCACGCTGGTAGTGGACGGTTTTGAGTCCCCGTATATTTATATTGTGTGTCCACTCCTTGGAGCAGCTGGTTGGTGTTTTTTGTTTGGTTGACGAGGTGGGTTTTGGTGCAGCCTAGCCTCGATTCTGACGAAGGCAGCTACAGCTATGCACGACGATGTAGGCCATGGGCATCGCAGAGTATCTTCAGGTCATCCCTGGTATATAGTATTTTTTACAGACGGAAGGCCTGCATTTTTTCCTCATCTATAGTTTATGGTTTTGCCAGATAACTCAACCCAGGCGAGTCCAACACCAGCAGCAACAAACGAAAGATGGCATTGCTCTTTTTTTAATTTCCTGAATTGAAAGGCCAGGCTCAGAACCACCGGCGGTGGGCGATACACCCGTGCTACTGGAGGAGTGGCGGGTATACGAACGCACTATGGTGCAACGTAACAGGGCGACCGTCCCTGCAGGGCGTACCCGTCCACCACACGAGGTTTTCATCCCTCGTGCATGCTACCAGAGCTGCAAGGTGAGAAACCATCCAAGCAGACATAAATGCGGTTTGTGCATTAAAATACTACTCCAGCTACCAGTTCTTTCTGGTCGGGGGGGGAACAAGGCCAGTAAAATCAGCTCAGTCAATTTGAACAAGCAAACGGCAAACAGACGCTGGATGGCAAGTCGCGGAGGAGCCAAGTGAAATGACAGTTGCCAGCGGGACAATGGGAATGGAACGGTGATATTCAAGGCGAATGCACTATGGCTAAACGGCGACTGAGCATTAGTGAGCTGCCATAACAGGTGGAGGCGTACCGCGATGCTGTGTGTGTGAGTGTTTAGTGAGCTGTAGAGCAAATCGTCAAATGGACGTGATATATGTATATATATCGGCGTATGGTAGTGAAGAAAAAAAGCTCACTTTGGTTTTTTTGTCAGTTAGAGCTAGGCCGAGAGCACCAATCGCTAGATAGAGCCGATAGAGTAATCCGGGGTAGTGACTTAACTAGAACGAGGTATAAGTTGGCTGGGGGAAAACAAGAAAAACAACCAGGCCAGTATCACAACATATTTAGGTTAAGTAAGCATTTGAGTCCTACGGTGGCTTGAAGCAAGTCAGGAGGATAGGAAGATATGATAACGGGATATTTTACTTGCCCACTAACTGTATCGTAGCTAAACTCAAATGCGCATTGGACCCCATTCATAGAGGAGGTTGGGGGTAGTTGGGTATTAAGTAAGGCGGCAGCAGTTTCACAGGTAAGGAATTTGTCCACGGACTGAGAAAAGGTATAATGATGCGTGATGTTTCGCAGCTGCTCAAGAAGGCTGTTCCAGATGCGAGCATAGTAAACTAGAAGGAAGTAATGGCGTACGAGCTGGAGGACACACTAATAGGTTGCAGGAGTTGGGGAATCTGTAGTGAGGACGAGGGTTTACGTTTGGTCTAGCCTCTGCCATAAAGACGTTTTTGTGCAGCAGATGGTGTAAGAGAGTTAGATTCATCTTAAACCGTCTGATCCATAATGGTTCAAGGCCTAGGATTTACAGCGGGACTGGTAAGAGAGGGTTGGACCGAGGGAACAGCTTTTTCGTGGATGAGCGCTGGACGCTTTCAATTGCGAGTCTACAACTTTGGGCGTAAAGGGAGGAGAATGAGGGACAGAATTCCACGATTGGTGGTTCGCATAGCCTGAAGGTGAAAGGATCGTAGTGTTAAAAAACTGAGCCTGCGTGCTCGGACAAACTGGAACTGCACCTGGTGGGAAAAGCTAAACGTACAGGAGTATCTGAGGCCAAGGTCTTTGATCTCCGTGGAACGAGGGATATGATTTACATTAATTGTGGAAGCATCAGCCGGGAGGGAGCAGGGGCAGGAAGTTATGCAGGATTTCGTGGAGGGAAGCTTAAGCCAGAGTCACTTGACCAGTGAGTCAGTGAATCTAAGTTTTGTTTAATCTGGTGAAAGGTAAGGACCTGTGCAGTGGGGAAAAGTTGTACGCGATTTTTATATCGTCCGCAAAGAGAAGGACCTTACCGTTTAAAACGGCGCCGAAGACGTCGTTTATGTATAGTAAGAAGAGGATGGGGTCTAGCACACTTCCTTGAATGGCTCCACTGGTGGTCGATAGTGGAGATGGTTGTATGTCCCCGATTTGTGTTACTTGCTTCCTGTCAGATAGGTAGGAGGCGAACCATTGAGATAAGGTTCCAGTGATGCCAACGGTACCAAGTTTATGTAGCAGGGATGCATGGGGGACCTGGTCAAAGGCTTTTTGAATGTCCAGGTAAACAGTTACTGTGGAGTATCCGACGTCGTGGGCTGCAGTGATGGTCTCGAAGAAGTGAAGCTGGCAGCCACTAACGGATCTTTGAGACAGGAATCCATACTGTCGGTCATCTATGGCATTAATAGCCAGGAGGAACTTGGCTAATGGACCTTTGACCAGGCGTTCAAGGGTTCTCATTAGGAGAGAGGTATGGCGGATTCTCCTGTGGTTGGAAAGAGTTTGTCCAGATCCGGATCTGAAATGCGGGCGGATTATAGATTTCTTTCACTGAGAGGGGACGATTCCATGGTTTATAGAGTGGGTAAAAAGATTTACTACAAAGATTTCAACATATTGGCCACCCTGTCTCAAGGGACGGGGTTGAAGGCCGTTGGCGCCTGGCACAACAGAGTCCTTAATCTTTAGAAGGGAATAAACGTCAACTAAGGAGATGGTTACATTACTGAGAGTCGGGTGGTTACCCTGACCGTAAAGGGTTTGGAGATATGCAGCAGTGGGTATGGGTTTGGAGTTGGAAGGAATGGATAAGTAGCAGCTGGCAAAGTAAGCGTTCAGATGGTCTGCTATATTGACAGGATCAGTATGGGGCCACTATCTGTGAAACGCAACCAAGTACTTGAGTGGCTGTTTGGGGTACAACGTCTACGGGACAGTCGGCTGATTAATTTGGTATAGGAAGGAGCTCTGAGGACGGTGTTCTCTTCTTGGCGTTTGAGAGATACCAGCAAGGATTCTCGGTCAGTAGAGAGTTTATTGATGAGAATTAGTAATGGGAAATCCTGAGATTTCCCTGCCCTGCACTTTTATAATGTCAGAAAAAAGTGTCAGTCTATCGGGCGTCGAATCCAAGCCCACTAGTAGGCTCAGGCGGAAATGCTTCGGGGAGGCTGAGTTAACAGTCTATGTCTTTTCTCAGCTACACCTTACACTAGATAGATTCTCCCGTCGTTCAATCAGCCTTCTGTCGCAGAACTTGGATAGTTTGGTAGTCGCTTTTTAAAAACAACGTCAATAGCTAAAGTGTCTTTAGTATTATCTCCCTTTGAGCCCACAAACCAGCTCATGAGCTCCGAAAAATCTCAAAAGCTTGCTTGTCTTGGATCTTCAAACTACGCAAACCTCAAGGCTTTCGAATTAAATCGGAATATAGAAGAGTTGTTTAAATCAACGCGTGGGTTTCGACATCTTGTAGCTACGTTGCTTTGAGTCGGTGTGGACTTTGGGATCATGTTAAGAATTAGCAGTTCCTAAACCGACGTACAGAGGCCGGCATAACCCCACCATTTGAGGTTTTTACAATTCCATTATTTTCTTATTGTACTGTACCGCATTTGTTGATCAACTTACATTCGAAAGATGTGACTGTTGGGTCTTGCGCGTAACTCAACCGGGTTTAAGTGATTGCTGGAATCAATCTAGGGTACTCAAATCTGGTATCCTGTGGATCCCGGACGTTTACCCGGATTTAAGATTTTGGAAATTTTGAAACCAATATGACCAGAACACAAGATGCTAAGTTACTTCATAATTTGTCAAACCATGAACTGGGTATTACTTCTGATATCTTTGTTGCTTGTAACACTCCTGTTCCTCAGCCACCTTTGCTATTTCGACACGCCCTCCAGGCCGAACCTGGCTGGTAATTTTAGGTTCAGCAGACATTCGGGTAGAGATCCTGCCAAAATTAGGTTAGAAAGTGTGATACTGGAGGAAGAAATTGCGATAGGGATGAAGGAGTTAGAATTAGAAAACAGAGGTTAGTGTCTCCAAAGATGCTGTTTGATTATGAGTCCTCCGCAGACGAAAGATAGATTTCAGGCGACTTTGAATATGAGTTTCCATCCAGTCGACAAAATGTTCTGAAGTCCATCGCGAAAGTGAACCGGGAGGAAGCAGCATGCCGGCGGCCCTCTACAAGTCTGCGTAGAAAAGATGCCGCAGCCGGGATTCGAACCGCGGCGCATTAGACGGACGGCCCGCATGTTGACTACTACTCCACGATGCTCGCTGCTAGCTTGCAGAAAATGGACATTAATAAGTAAGACGGTCATACTATGGGATTTTTGGAGTTTGTGAAAGCTTCTCTGGTGAGCGTAAATAATCGACTTTTTGCCAATGGAAACAAGTTGATGTGCCTTCTCCACTAGTGCTGTGGGAAGGCAAAAGAAGCTGAAGCACTGTTTTCAAGGGGACATTTCCTCAAATCTACTTATGAAGCCACACTGCGTCAGGCCTGCGTCAGCGTGCTGTGACTAGGTGTTCCCGGTTGTATCGAAGGCAACGTGCATCTGACTAGGAATATACAGTTTGACGCTTTGCGGCCTGACTTGCACAAGGCTTAGCCAAAGGCGTCGAAAATTAATTTGAAGCGGAGACAGTACCTGCGGAGGGTCTGCAGTTGTTAAGTTTTCATACGCTGCCTCTGCCCAGCCAGCCCTTTAAATGTGTGTGACACTGAAGAGCTGGCGACTCTTTCGGAGCCAGTTTTTTGTGAAAATTTGCACCGAAAATACGTCGGTGCCGGAAAAGCAACCTAAAGTGAACCAAGTTGGCAGTGGTTCCAAAAAGGGGGAAGAAAGTGATGGAGACGAGTCGGATATGACGTCCAAGTAGCATGGAAATCTGGAATAGACAAAACTGAAGATGCTGTGAAGAGGAAAGAAGCTGCTAGTGAAGACGACGAGGATAACGGTTACGACGATAAAGAAAATGGGATGATGAGGATGACGACGAAGAAGATGAGAGCGTTGGGTCAGAAAAGGGAAGGAGAATGCCAGCGATGGAGAGATGCTGGCCGGAGAGCCGCGAGAAAAATGTAATTTCACTCCATCTAGTAAACCGGGTCGGAAGTCAGGATAGAAGAGATCGTAGCTACAGCTGGAAGGAGGCACAGAGCTTTCCTTCAAATGCCTTGCAGGCGACGTACCGCACCCAGAAGTCAATGATTCTAACTTTCTGAACATTACCGTCTTGGAAAAATTTGCATCTGACAAACTGCTACCCTACTACTCTCAATGGATAAGGCTGAAACGAGCCGCGGTATAGATCATGCGATTTCAATTGTACTTCCGCGTAAAGTCGAACAAGGAAGAGAGGGTTGTGCTCGCGCTTACCGCCCCCTTATGGAGTTTACAGATGTTCAGGGCAAGCTGATGGCCTCGAAGCACCCAATTTTGTCCGAGTTGGAAATCGTGCAGGGTGGAACCCACCTCATAACCGATGAGCGACCAAAAATCCTCTCTCATCCACCGCACTTCCAATAAGCGCAACTTGAACGTCTCTAGGACCTCCTTGTGAGATTAAAACGTCACTCTCATGTCAGCTTCATCGCAAACAACTAGAATCCTTCGTGCGCCTTGATGTTTTTCCAGAGGTATGGGCCCTATGTCTGGATTTGACAAATCGAGTGAGCTCATATTTGTGCACACTGCAAAGAATAAAATCAGCTCACCATTCTTTGGTTAGATAAGTTCTGAGCCTAAACAACGCGCCACTTGTGCGACTGCCAGCATAAACATGAACGCTGACGGAAGGCGTCTGCTGCATTCTCATGCATCTGACTATTATCAGGTAAAAGATCAGTGAGGTCTTCAGGGGCATTTTGGCAAGATTCCAAAGTGTTTCACACTATAATCCTCAAACGATTTCCTACTTGCTTGTTCTGAAAAGCGGGAGCAGTGACGTCTCACCGCCGGAGACATAGTTATATTCAACCCTCGCTCAGGCGATGCTTTCGTACTTGTCGCCAAGGCTGAAACTTTCGGTCCCTCGTAGTATACCATCTCCGATTTCCAAGCTGAGGACTTTGCGTGCATCTCCTCATGACCCGTGCTCTTGAATGAGCCGTTCGTCATCTCCTCAAAGAAGCAGTCACAGCTTCATTCTCCCCGTTCATTGGCGCCCACGATGACCACTGAATGATTATGCCCTCTTCAACCCGAATGGGCCACAACATATTACACTGGCCGTCAATCTCGGGTTTTACAATAAAATCATCGGGCTCAGTGTTAATGTGGCAATAAAACGCACTCACAATGAGTTCGCTGAAAGTCGGAAGCCTGCCTCTACCTGAATCTGAACAAATAGCAGCCGCCCTGTGCCACCCCTCCGATGTCTTAATCTAGACAAAGAGTGTAAACTTCTTGGATGGTTTTCTTTTGTTTCACTCTTCACGGATGGTTTGCAAAAGTTCCGCACCGCCGCCTCGTTACTTCCATCAAGACGTATGTCTTCATATATCTTGACCCCTGAACTTCACCAGCCGATAGAATCGAACTGAGCCTGTGTCACCATAGGGGGCATGGAATTTTCAGCGTGCTGAAGTTTTTCGCGAGATTTCGTTGGAGGTGCCCTTTAATTGGGGACATATCGGGAAATATTTTCCACAACAGCTGATAACTCGTTATCATCAAGATCTAGGAATTTCTTTCTGTTGAGGAGACCCGTTGCTGTGCGACGCACAATGGCCCCACAATCTTGCACAGTCCCAAGATGAAGGGTGGTTGCGACTCTTCTAGCTCATTGATTTTAGATCTGAGATAATTGGGCGCACACCGAATGTTGCCGTCTGGGTGTCAATTTGTATTGGATTGTGATGCTACAGCATCAAGGAACCTCAACATTTTTGCAATCTATGGTGCTCAAAGGGCAATGTTTATCACAGAGTTCCCTGTGCACAACCAAGCACCCGTTTCGCTGAAAATATGATCCTCGATGAAACTCTGCTTGGCGCTAATGAAGCCATTTTGATTCATTGCTGGATAAAATGATCCTATCCGACCTGTAGTTCACCCAAATCGTGAACCCTCATGCGCAACGGTTGTTTCACCTAAGAAAGCCCCGTGTGTTATTGGCTGTCCTGCAACAAAAGCTCTTTTCGGTTTCGCTTGAGGAGGCAGCAGGCGCATCTACTTTAGTAGAAAGTCACGCTACCTCCGTTCCTGTACCATGGAGTAAGCTGCCACCAACAATGCGCCCACGTCAGAAATTCAGGATGTCATTGCTTGCTTACAAAGTTCTAAAAATACCCTAGCTACAAGCATTCCATTATTCGGATATGGTTAGTCTTTGCCAAGAAGCGAACGTCGGATCATCGCAAATGCCCATAAATCGACCAGGCTTGCAAGCTGGTTTTCAGTTCATGACGAACACTTCTTGTCATCGGTTGCAGCAACGCTTTTTGATGGTGAAGGGAAAGGAATACTACTAGTCTATGATTTTTGTCTGAGCAAGGGAAAATGGGATCCGTAGACTTGGTTGTAGGATGATTTCAAGCTCCCGCACCCACGTGTGCGAAGTCTCAAGCCAAAGTCTTTGAGGCCTTATTCTATCCTCTACCCGAATGAAAGAGTTTGAACAAAGGAGGCACTGCCGCGTAAGTGGGGGTAATAATTCTCGTGCTGCGACACAGAACGATAAGGTAAAAACCAGCCACCACAAGCACAGCGGGCGCGTTTTGGAAGCCTCCAAAACCTAAGGAACATATGAGATACAACTGCAATATTCGTGAAAGGAGAGGAATCGCTGAGACTTGTCTTCATGGGGTAATTGAGGACACTGATGTAGGAGATATTGCCGCCGGACGCGTTGTTAAAAGCCCTCGGTGGCTCAGACCATATTAGGAGTTCTACTGTGCGTCTCCAAGTGTACTCAGCAGCTACGCACGCAAAGGCAATTAGCCTGAATTATCCGTGTGAGACCAAGTGAATAATGGTTCAAAACCGTCTCCATTTTCATCGCCAAAGCACTAATTTTCCCTCCATTGCCGGAAAGTTTTCTTGTCCGGGAGCCAGAATGACCGATGTCCTGTAGACTTTAACCCCCACAGTTCAGTTCCGTACTCTTCAAATTAAGACGCCTGCTTCAACTTCTCGACAGAATTTGCCGAAACGCTCCATTTACCCCAACTTGGCCTACCAACTCCATACCTAACAAAGTTAGTCGTTGATTCTGGCGCTAACTCCACGGTCAGCCAACAATAATGCTTGAGCTTTTCTGCCTTAGATGGTATCCGTGGTTGCCTAACCTTCAGCTTCAGCTGGATGGCTGAGATCCTCGGATACATTCCGTCAACTCCCCTGCAGCACTTCCGGAGGGCAACTTTGTGATCCTTTAGGTAGGAACTAAAGCAATGGATTGAGTTGTACCCGACATCTGAAAGCCGATCACGACTAAACATTTTTGAGCAAGTTTGCCTGTTTATTTTTGCGGAGAACAGATCCCAATCTTTCTTAGGCATCCTCCACCGCGAGGCTTTTCATGGATCAACTGGGAATTACAGATGAACCTGACACGCAGGAAAACATTTTGTGGCTGCTTTACATCTGGTTCTATTGCTGAATTTCCAGACTCCTAAGTCTTGCTGAAATGCTTGCACTCTCTAACAGATGGAAACGTGAAGATTACGAAACAATCTGATTGCCTTATTTCGATATGGAGACGTTTATATGCATACGTAAATCACCGGACTAACTCTGGCATGAGGCTTCAGCCAGTTATGTTGGATGAATTGGGTACACCTGCAGGGGTCGATCGGTCGAAGATCACTGCGCTCTAAACATGATATGCTTTGGACTATGCTTATGACAGATGGCTGCCGCTTATGTTTTCCGTTCTTTCTACATAAATGGTCATTAACGTTTGGTATAAGCTTTGCATTCCTTTACTAGCTAGATCTCAGCTGCTCATCAATTTCCAAAGAGAAACATTTGTTTCTTACGAACAATGCACTTCGTATTGCAGCGGTAGCCTACGCGTCCCCCAAAAGTCCCTGGATAGACGGCTGCTGGCCAACGCGGGGAAGCTGGCAATAGTCTCGAGCCAAGTAGCTACTTGCTCACTGGCCTCACTTCAGCCCTGGTTAGACCTGATATTTCTGAAATTTGCATCAACGGCCTAACCTATTTCTTGAACGCTGGCTGATGTAAGCGGATAATCTCAAGCTCTAAAAAGAAACGATTTTAGATATATCTACCAAGTGACCCCAGTTTGCAGTAGATAACCTCTCCAAATAGGAAATGGCCCTTGACCCCGCAATATGCTCTGTGTTTTGTTCGGTGCTGAAGCCCCACGTCGGTGAAAAACATCTCAAAGACGATTGTCTCCCATAGACGCCAAATGAAAAGGTTCCGGAAATGGTGGCTTTCTGGTCTTAAATCGGATGCATTTACATCCTAAAAAATGATTTCAGAAAATACGGCGTGTTCTGCCCTGCAAAGATGTCTACCTCTGGGTCACCAGTCAGTTTAAACGAAGATACACGGGTTAGTAATAAAACCGCAGCCTCAAGAAGAATATCGGGGACATTTTGTTGTCACTTCCACACAGCGCAAAAGGAGTCAAGCTCATTGGCGGTACTTTAGGCTCATGGGTGCGAGGCCAAACTTAAGCTGCCACAAGTATACCATAGAATTCGGCGTCGCGCAATGAGTAATAGAGGGAGATCACAGGTTTCAGTAGCACGCAATCTGAAGACTGTAAAATCATTCAGCCTCCGTATAGCTTTGGCAGGTTAGAATACCAAGCGTGCCACCAAGCATCGGCGGTTTTCCTTGAAGGGAGCTGAACATTTTGGAAAAGATGACAAGTGCCAGAGGACGACCAAATGAAAAAAGAATGAATAATTTTATGGTGGAATGCAGGATGATGGATTCGTGTTGACCCATTGGTTGAGAGCCCAGAGATGTTTGCGGCTGGAAGTCTTTCAAGATGTGGTTATATACGGGTTTTCACGGAGGGCGTAATAATAAAGTTTATTTCCAGCTGGTGGCTGGCATACCATAGGCACGATCGCAATAGTGCAGTCAGAATAGACGCATGATTGTGTTGCGCAAAAACGGGACAGATAATAGACAGTATCCAACGCCGATGTGGTCATGCCTAAACTAGCACGATCAAAAATGCGGTGGAAATCGGAAGCAGAGGAGCCCAGTTATTAAAGGTTTTCCATTTTTGGGGGAAATATCATGCTTAAACGAGGTCAGACAGTTACAATTTGAAGATGACGGGCAATAACATAACCAAGGAAGGCAAAACTGAGGCATCCTGCCCGGCATGTGATAAAAGAACTGCAAATTGCGGAAAACGAGAAACCAGAACAACCGATCTGGTGAAACAGCGGTGTTGCAATAATCCTACCGAGCAATTTGAACTGAAAACTGAAACTGTCGCTGAGGCAACGTGACCATAGACAGTTAGGTTTATGACCAGCGTCAAAAAAGCGTAAGTGCGGATGATGAATGGGGGATAGTCGCAATACGTGTATGTGGTTGTTTGAAAATCAGAATCATGGTGTACAGTGAAACTGTATAGACTCAGTGGCATCGCATTCGGGGCGGAGTCGGGTGTAAAATTTCCCTGGGAGGGTGAGTCATTGCTAACGCAGATTAGAATGGAGTCGTGTCAGAGGCGACTTGGGCCAGGTAGAGAATTTGTTCGTAGTTGCGAGTAATAGAAAAAGTGGGCGAGAGGGCACAGTCAAGAGTACGAGGGGAATAGTTGCGGGTGTGCCATCAGACTGATTATAGCAGTGTCGTGCCGTCACTGCACTGGCATACTTGGGTTTATGGACAGCTTCATAATGGGCGCCGTGTTTGAGGTGATTGGGCTGGACTGCCCAGAAACTGAAGTATCTTAGTGCAGTGACGGTACGGCACTGCCATAACCAGTTGCCGCGCCCTGGACGCACAATGCATTTTCCTGCAAAACCTTTGTGGGTGGAATAAAACTTTTTAGGCCAAAGTGTGGCATTTTGTTGCAAATGTGCTCAGACCAAAAATCACACTAATCTGCCTTCATTCACAGTCCGCAGTGTTTATTGACCTTGAAGATTCGCACACTTAAACAAATCACTGATGTAGGTAGGTAGGCATAATGCATGTACATGTACATTATACATAGACATTCTACATTATGAAGTGGCAACCCTGAAAACGTCGTAACTTTCGAGAAATTGATTCCATTGTGCGAATAGCCAGCGTCTAACCAGTTTGATAACATGCCCGCAACTGTTCACTTCCTACTCTGACTGCGCCCTCTCGCCCACCCGTTCCTTTAACTGCAACCACAACCAAACTCTTAATCCGGCCCCAGTAGCCTTTGGGAGGCGTTAATTCCACTAAATCTACACTTCTCGGTGACTTTAGTTGTGTACTCCTCACCAAGTCAGTCTTTTTCCTTGCAGTTTGCGTTCCGTTCTTGTGCGTTTGCATGAACTCCCTCTCCCAAGGAAATTTTACTCCCGACTTCGCTCCAGAAACAACACCAGTGAGTCTCTCCAGTTTCACTGCACACAACGATTCTGGGTTCCTTACTACCATTTATCCGTACTGCAAATTCCCCCACTTCACCGTCCCGCTTACGCTTTTTGTGACCCTGGCCATACGTGCAGAAGCCCGATGCCACGAAGCCTCATTGACGGTTTTAGGCTTTAGTTCAACTTGGCCGGCCAGATCGTGGTAGTTCTGCTGCCTCTCCAGATCCGTTGTTCCGGTTCCACATTTTCCGCGGTTTGAGGTTTTTTGTCACGTACTAGGCAAGGAGCCTCTTGGTATGCCCTCCCTCTTATTGATTTTGCCCGCCACTTTCATATACGAACGATCTAATCTGGTCTCATCTGATATTTTCCCCATAAGAATGAAAGAAAGAGCCCTTGTAATTTTGGTTCCCTACCCATGCCGGCTCACGCGTGACCAAGTCTACATCGGATAATGCCCACGGTTTATGTCACCGTCTCTTTTTCACGAAATTCCCGTTACCCACAAACCCCACCAGTCATGCACTTATTCCGACTGTAACATTATGATCATGCTTGAAATTATGCCACCCACCAGTTGCGAGTAAACATTATTATTATCATCAGTATTATTATTCTGTAGGCAGCGGGATTTTGTCCAGGGAGATCCATACAGGGGAAACAAAGCCAATGTTGGATCACGAGCAGCCTCAGTTCTATTAGGGATCCTCTTAGATGAAGACCACAGACCAGGTGGAGTGGATACCGACCACACAGGGTGCTCGAAGCCTGGAAAGGGGAGTGAATTGGATAAGATCAGTAAGGTCTAGCGAGTCTGAGGGGGTATAGGATAGGATGGTGTCCAACAGTTAACAGACAATAACTTGAAGTTTGTTACAGCTAGGATGGTGACCAAATGAGAGAGAATAGGGGTGGATTAATGCCTAATAGCCTGGCAATCAAAGACTGGCGCTGCAGCCTAGCAACCAAGGTTTGGCTAAGCATGCCAATAATGCCAATATAGTACGGGAGGCGTAGGAAAGGGCCAGTATAAGTGTGCAGAGAGATGGTGCGATAAGGGACATCAAACGATGAGGACTGATGTTGATGGATCTTCCAGAATGATGGACCAGTTTATTTGGAAGTTGCTAGTTAAGTTATACAGTACCATTGTTTTGGAGGGAAGGTGAACGCAAGTGAAAGTATCACCAGCCCCCAGGGCTCTGATAACAGCTTCAATCAGCAAGTGAACCACGGCGAAATAGCCCATAGGTGCTGGCTTTGAATGCTAGTTTTGAAGGAATAGGAATTTCATTATATCATTTGTTTATTTATTTATTTATTTACTTATTGTATGTCACCACCCTTGGAAGCAGTAGAGAGGAGTGTGTTGTTTGGTTGACGAAATTAGCTTTGGTGCGGTTCAACTACAACTAAGACGAAGGATACTACGGCTTTGCACGTTGATGTGAGCCATTTGTGTCGCAATGTGGCCAGGCCGGTTTGCATAGACCGCATACAGCCGTTCCCTACTATCTCCACCTGAAAATCGATCATGTTTTTTGAAATCGCTAGTTTTGCCCTACTACGGTGGTTAGAAATTGTATCCACTCTTACCTTCTGCTATTTCCAACCGCAGTCTACTTGCAGCAAAGAAACTTCCTGCTCTCTCGATGGACCGATGAATATCCTCGGTCCATGCTGGTCTCAGTTTATCACGATTTCCCATGCAAACTTAACTATTCTGACCACTCCAAATGATCCACCCAAGATATTCAAGTACAGGGCTGTCTACGGACCAAAGCACGACGTCGCAAACAGGGAACCGCGACTGCCACACCCAGTCTGATGGCTTGCCCGTAGTGCGCTATACCTCCGCTATTTCCCCGCCGAGCGTGTTACTTCTGCCCAGATCATCTCACCTCGCAGAATTCGTACCAAAATCTCCCAAGTATTAACCAGCTCAATACACTGTCTGCTAGCACTGCCCATAAACCAACTAATTTCTCCCATGGCACTGTCAAGAAGTCAGTATATCGGTGAAGATGAAAACCTGCCGTGCAGCCAATACAGTGTATGCTGACCACCGTAAAAAGATCCACCGGCCGTACTTGCTGCGACGAATACCCTAGCTTTGTTCCTCTGGAAGCCTGCTGCAGCCACAGGAAAAAATTTCCTACGTAGGTCGCGAATGGCTGCTTTATTTTGGGCCTGAGAGGATAAGACGGCGTAACCATTGTTCATGTACTCTTTCAAAAAGTTTCGAGATCCAGGAAAGGAGAAAACACATACGGAAATAAACTTTCTCACCAGATTGCCACCGTCTTCGTGAAAACAGTATGCTGAGCCTTAGTAGCCATTAAAAATGTGAATTCCGCACCCAAGGTAGACCTGGAGTAAGCTTTAACAATTTTTTGGAGAACTGCAACTCACCGGGGAGATTTTAGGGTTTCGAATAGATACCATCAAATGCTTAAATTATATGTAAGTTTCCTTGGTTCAAACTATGGTTTCAGAGAAATTTTGAGGTTGTCTAAGTATCGGTGCCGGTTGCTATCAGCGGCGAGTGTGCTGGCAATTTAGCGCGTAAAATAAGGCCTATTGCCGTTTCTGAGGAATTTCAGCTGTACGCCCCAAACGAAAGGGCCTACTGGACCTCTGACTCATCAAGTTATAATGCAAAAAATTGTTTGAAGGGGATTTGCGCGACATTATAATACATCCACCAAAGCGTCCCCGTGGCCATAGATGTGTCTGACGACGCTTGTAAGCCACGATATAAAGCTCGAACCAAGCATCCCAAAGGGTAAGTGCTTATCCATAGACGACGCTTCTGAATAAGTGAGGGGAATGTGATCGGCAAGTATTGTGATTAGTCTCTCAAAAAGGGGCCGAAGGTGCTTATCAAAAAAGTTAATGGTGAGCAGTTCCCGATAAACGTGCTGTATCCTTTTCAGGAGTACCGAAAAGTCTAACAGACGCCGAAAGATGCCAGGCAGTTGTGGGATGAAGTTATCACTCCCCTTAGGCCCACATCCGAAGCATCATGGTTGATGCCAACATCGGATACCGACGATGGTGCAAAATAACTTGAACATCTTCAGCTTCAGTGAAGCTAACTAGGGCAGGTACAGCTGCTGTTGTCTTTCGGGTTGCGGTGGAAGAGGCCCACCGGCGGACCTATAGCATGCACGCTAAGGGGTATCAACCGATGGTTGTAGTTAACAGGGGCAAACAGCTACGGAGCTGAATGGAGATAATGGATGCCGGAGCCCTACGAGTAACTGCAAGTTGATCATGCGCGGAATTTGGGCAGAGATGTCAGCCGCGTTAAGGGAAATCTATTGAAAGAGGGTGTGGTGTGACAGAGCTTCCAGTCAACGGAAAAATAGCCTGAGGCTTTAACTGGACGTCAGTTTGTTTCAAAAGGAGTAATCGTAGGTGATTTGTCGGATCCTGTTAAATCACTCGTAACTATTGTGTACGGTTTACTTTTAACGGCATCTCTACAGCGGCTCGCCCCGTGGAAACAATCAGGCAGATGTGCTTGGAAACCTAGGGCTGGGTAATTGAGGTCGGCTATCAGTATCAAAAAAGAGACTTTTGACGTACTTGAAAACTCCCTCACGCTTGTGGCGAAATTTTCGATCTGCTCTATCCTGGAACTTGTATGCGTCTAGCCGCATCCTGCATTTACATTTTTCACGAAGATTCTCACGTAAATTTTGAGACATTCGAATTTAGAAGGAACTTAAGCATCCCACGCTCCATCTTGCAGACAGCAACTATTTGGCACTAGGCTTGATGCCTGCCTTCGTGGTCAAAGCGTAGGCGCAAAGATGCTGGAGGATTAAATACCATATTTTTGAATGACTGTGTTGTGCAGGTCATCACGCCATTTGTTCAATGTGGCTGGGTAGTTGTAATTAAAAGATAAAAGGCCTTGTGATAGGGTAACTTGGGTATAGAAGGGTGAAAGATACGACGTGAAGAAACCAAGTGTGGAAACTCAGGTAGAGCGTGGCCCCAGAGGCCGATCAGAAG
The DNA here is from genome assembly GCA_004794785.1 of Opisthorchis felineus. Classification (NCBI taxonomy): domain Eukaryota; kingdom Metazoa; phylum Platyhelminthes; class Trematoda; order Opisthorchiida; family Opisthorchiidae; genus Opisthorchis; species Opisthorchis felineus. The sequence goes on from SJOL01005532.1 coordinate 581,020, forward strand.
GTAATTTTGGGCCACATATATGTCAGGATCGTCTGTCGGAACAACTGCAAGCGGATCTAGGATTAGTCTGGTCGAATGAACTAAGTGACCTTGTAAGTCTCCTCCATTTATCTTCGGCCAAAACAAGCAATAAAAACTGCTTCGGATTTTAGCCCTGTTTGGAGAGGGAAAGCTCGTGTAAGACGATATTCTCCATAATCAGTGGGTCTGCACTAAGTCGTGTACTGCCTTCCTTTAGAGCTTCTGGCAGCATAAGGTTCATTTTGACAGAGTCTTCTTTCAAAGTCTTCCCAGGAAGGCGGGTAAAAGAAGAAATATAACATTCACACTAGAGAGATTTAGTGGACTCCAAACGGTCTGTTGGGCAGTCCCGGGATGGTTTATGTATACGGTCTGATAAAGATGCAAATACAACGCGCAACTACACCTTACGGCTTCTTTCTCCATTAAGACCTTTCTAGTGAGCATCCAAACCCCTTCACCCATGGCATGGACAAAAACGTATCGCTCCAGGCAGGCAAAAGTTGTCGGGATGTTGTCGTATTGGAGTTTAAAACTTTTTCATTGGTTTTCAGACTAAAGATATGACGTGTCCGAACCATTTAGTATTTTATCCAACTACTGTAGAAACGTCTCCATTTTGCGGCAGTTGTTTCGTTGTACTCAACACACCAACACAACAGGGATCAGAAATCATATTTAATCTGCCCGAATCTATAGGATTCCTACTCAACGCACGTAAGCGCACTGCTGGAGGAGGCCCAGAGAGATAGAAAATTCGACCGTTCTACAGTCTCGGGGGGATAATGTGGTATGGGCCAATAGGGAAACCGTTCAAATTAAACATGTGGATGTATTTATTTTGTGCAGAAGTTAGCCCAGACCCTCTACCTTTCACTTAGACGTGGTTCTGAGGTATAACTTCAGGTGCTGAAATAACCCCCAAATTACACAGCTCAGGGATTATTTGGGCGGGGAAGGGTCTGTTTGCCGAGCTTTCCTATACCACCAGGTCCCACTCCAAGTTCATGCAGCGGAATCCTTTGGTGCTCCCGATAGTAAGTTGTGTACACTAGTTGCCAAATTCATAATCAGCCACCCAATCCAATCTTTTCGGTGGGCTGCATGTTTCCATCTCAAGGTGTTCGTGGGAGCTACGGTGGGAGAAGTGAGTGCACGATCGGTGCGGAAATCAGCACATGCCTTCCCATACTGGGTGCAATCTGGCTTCGACCTGCTCCTACTGCCTCTGACGCCTGTCTTTTTGACTTTGTTCTTGGTTGGAGTGTGATACATGTTAGCCAAATAAGATGTCGCCGGGTCAGATTGCTGACACTTTTAAACTCCTGCTATCCATCAGCTCTTCAGACTTGAGAACGTTGGCCCAACCCCAGCAGTTTAGAATAGCGGTCACCTCACTCAGTAGTTCGAATGCGCGGTGCTGTCTTACATGGACATGAAATTTGGCCGGTGACACAAAGTACGGAAGTATGATATATGTATATATATGATATATATATAAACCGCTCGCTTTCCACAAACATATTCATGACTGGACACCCGGCACCAAGGCTATCAGTGATCAGGAGGGTGTGGAGCTTGTATCCACGGGCCACACAATTGATTTGAAAAGGGTCACCCAAATCGGTTCGTCGCGTGTACTTTGTCCACATTTACGACACCTGAGAAGCGTAGGAACAGCGCAACCTGCAGCTACCTTGCGAAGCACATGTGGCTGTAGTGACCTTCCCCCAACTGCAACGCTAGAATCCGTCCGGACTCGGGAGGCTTTGCCAGTAGTGAAAGCGCATCACCTGCCGTGATAAGACCCAAATGTCCGTTAGTTACTAAACAGAGCGGGTGCACAACTCTGGAGGCAGCCTCTGATGTCCTGAGTGGTAAGGACCTTGCCGAGTTCAGTGGCCACAAATTTCCCCACTTCACATGACGGCGTTTCAAATTTTGGCAGGGTTTGCAGGTAGCTATCGGTTTACAGCGGGTTGGTAGTACAAAAACTTGGTAATTTCGTCATTATGTTCAATATTTATTCTTTGACCTGGGCCAACGACGAACTATTTTAAAGAGCACAATTCTTAGTGGGTCTGTTTTTCGTTGTGTACTCAATTCAGAGTAAGTATATTTGTTTCTTTGTCACACACTCCTCCTAAAGTAGCTTTTTGGGTACCTGGGCCACTACACCAGCGATAACATAATGTGTAGCGGATATTCAAGAAGGAACCCGAGGTAACAGAGTGTAGGAATGTGTATGTAAGTGACGAACGAATGTGGTTAAGTGAGTAAACGGAACGTCGAAACAACTAGGACTAGGTGGAGTTCATTTCGGTAAAACAAATAAGTCAAGTATGAACAAAAATAAATTAGGCTGCGAGGTTGAAAAGCCAGTGCGTAGGGATTCAGTCACACTATCTGCTTCAGCACTAAACGGCTGGAATGGTCTTCGGAAAACAGCAATCTATTCACCCTCGTTTAAATCTTTCAAGATTTCTGGGATACTTGAAGGCAATATGCGGAAACTTGAGACAGGCGATTTCCCAAACGCTTGGTATTTCTTGTGGTATCTCGTAACTGAAATATGAGGTGAAAAAGCTGATAAGAAATTGCTCATCTGTCCCGTTTTTGAGTAACCTTTTGTTTTAATTCACTAACCACGTTGACAACAAGAGTTCATAACTTCTTGCGGTTTGAAATAATGTCACAAACGCGAATTAATGTTGTCCAAGAGCGATTACATGATTATCTTTACGGTAACCTAACAAATATGCATTGAAAAAGTTGGCTAGATCCGATTTACACGCTTTCGAGTGAAAGAGATCATGAAAGGGTTGCGAAAAGGGCGTGCAATCGACTAGGTCGACTGGAGAAAATTTTTAATTTCTATAATTTATTCAGCGAAATCCCAGTCTATCGACCTTTTGAATGGAAACTTAGTGGAAGAGACCCGGTTCCACCTTCTGTTGCGAGGGGATTCCGCCCTTCAGACATATGCGGAGAGCTTCTAAAAAGGTGAGCTTTGTTGACGGCTGTTAGTCCTACATTGTATAGGAAGCTAAAGGCTGCTGGCGTATATAACTTTGAACACGACGTTGTTGGATTTCAAAGGTCAAAGTTCTTTAACCATTGCATAACAAATGTTGGAAGATATGTAAGTTGATGCATTTTACTGCGATTAACAGGAGACCACTGAATTTGACTTTGGCACCCCCTCTGAATCGATTGCATGAAATTTTGGCCAACTATATGGGTTGTCGCGCAGGATACACGACTTTTGTGCTGCAAGTATCACTATTAGCACGACCTCCCGATTTTTCACAATTGTGCCCTATGAGGAGTTCATGAAAGACTCCGTAGGATTTTAATAGAAAATATAAACTTATGTCGGCTTATGTGCACAGCAACAGTGTTGTCAAGTGTGTTTCAATCTCATTCCGTATTCGTCTAAGGCACGATACTTTTTATAATGTAATCTCCGCGAAATACATGGTTTCTCTATGCACGATATGTGAGTGTTATTGACATAAAGCAGTAATACCTAAAGCGCCACCCAGCACCTGTGTATAACTATGCAGTCGTAAATCAGACACTCATTGTGCACATACAGTTTGTATGAGAGGAAACAGCGACAAGTTCTTTGTGAGGTTATGGTAACAGCCTTATGCCGCCCGCGTGTTTCTGTTGTAGTGGTCTGGGTACCCAAAAAAGCTACTTTAGGAGTGTGTGGCAAAGAAATAAATATAATTACTCTGAATTGAGTACACAATAATAAAAAGGGTCGAATGGAACAGACTCACTAAGAATTGTGCTCTTTAAAATAGTTCGTCGTTGACCCAGGTCAGTGAATAAATAATAATCCGATAGCGGATGTCCAGGGGTCTTCTTTCCGGGAAGCTCTCATATAAAATAAACTCCGAAGATAGTCTGAAATGTTTTGATACCAGAGTTAGCACATGAAGCTCGCGAATGACCGCTGTAAGCGCGAGTGAAATGAGAAGAGAAAATCGGAGAATGCGACCACGCCTGTATTGTATTTAACTTGTACAAATGCGCGTTTTTGTGGTTTTGCGTATTCAAACAAAAAACGTTTATGGAATTGATGAAATACGTAACGTTATAATGAAAGCAAAAGAAAGGTACAAAACACCACACTGTTTAGCATCTTTAATCATTAGATGGATAGTGCGTTATCCTCAACTTGAAGTACCCTTAAGCAGATAATCTAGCCAAACGTGCAATATCTCTCTACTACACAGGCCTCATCCGCCAGCGAATCGAATAAGACCATAGGAGTTCTTTAATAGGTAATGTGGTTTAATGGAAAACGTGTGTTTGTCTATGCGGCGCTTGCCTCAAGGGAGTAAAACATTCTACACAAGCTCAGCGACAGTAGTGGCCTTAATTTAGGTAGATAATGCCAAATTACCACCAGCAAGTAAGTATCGGCCCTTTACTTTTTTCATGGCTCAAATTAATTTTTATCTTGTGTTGGGTGCCCCACATACTCTGAATTAGTTTATCTCAAGCACCGCTTGCTATGCATAAGTTTATCCTTGTTTCGATCCGAATTCACCAAAGTTACGCATTGTTTGTAGTTTGCAGCGTCAGAATTGTTACTGAGCATACCTTTGTTTGTACTGAGCACAACATCCGGTAGCGAATGTCCTACAGATGAGTGATTCTCATGTTCTGCATGGTTCAGCTCATTCTTCTGGCTCACTCAAGTAAACTCTTAGGATGAGTGGCAGTACAAACTTTTCCATAGAAGACGATAAGTTGACTCAAAAAATTTCCTTGTATCTATTAATGGACACAAAATAAGGCACAAATCCGGCTTTTTAGAATTGTGGGTTAAAAGCTAATAACGGCAACAGCAAGGGCTTGAAACTGAAGAATTTCAGTTAAAATCCAAGCACATTTGATCCCAGAATTTCCAAAAACTAGGCTTTCCACAAGCAAAATTTGTCATTAAAATGAAAGAGGAAAGAATTGACTCGTGACTCTTTTGTAAAGGATAGAGAACTCTGTTCCTTGCTGGTCTCATAAAGTCGGTCAGGTCAAAGGATACAAGCCTCCTTTGTACGTAGCTTCTCATTGGTAGCTGCTTTCAAATCCCACTCGAGCAGGCATTTAAATCTTTCTACTTTACTGACCCTGTCAGTCTGTCACGGTAAGTCTCTATGTATATTAAAGGCCAATTGACGTGAGGTAGTGCGCCCACCCACTATACGTTGAGCTTACACGATTGACCCACTGATTTTGTGACTAGTACCACGGGAAAGAAGCACGGACGCACTGGGCAGTTCCTCTGTTTTATCACTTTAAAGACAAAGATCAACCCATATTTGCGGCTCCTGATCTAGCTAATAAGGATCAAGAGCCTAGCGCTTTTGCTGGTATGACTGTCCTGTCACTCACAGACGAATCCTGTTTCTGGCTACTCTACTTGCTCCAAAACTGGTCGTTTGCTTTCAATGTGTGAATAATATGCCAACTGTTTGTACTTAGTTGCAACCAGAATAAACTCAGATTTACCCCCGGGAATGCTGCTGTGATTTTGAAGTAAAAAGTAAGCATACTCTTAATGAGAGAAACCGCTGCCTTTTTCACGTTATCAGAGCATCAAAAGTGACAGCCAAGGTTGTTAGAAGAAGTCAATGCATCAAAAGATAGCTAGCATGACATAATTCAGGGTCAACTGTTCATAAATTTTTATGCATAGCTTTTTTTGATCTTCACAATGGAAAATCCACTGTAACCCCTGAATTCACGACTGTATTAGCTCAGCTGTTGCTCGTAGTGCGAAGCTATTCACCGCCTACCTCTCCAGGTCACCGAAAAATTAGAACGTGGCAGTCATGATCATTGTACGAAACTTACGCGGTTTTTACAAATGATGATAATGGCTTTGACAGTTACAGTGAAACCCGAGAATAGACGACTAGACGATGCAAATGATATGATAGGACATGTGTTCATGATAAATTTATACATGTTATACATAGCATCTGACAGTGAAATCTGGAGAGTAAACTTAAATCCTTCAAGCCATATCAGGTAGCAGACCTTGATGACTACTCTCGGAAAGCTTCATCTAGGCAAATCAAATATAGTAATTAAGAATGCAGAAAGGTGTTTTGGTCCATTCTCGAAGCTGAAAGTGGACAGCATTTAACATAGTGCCCCAAACACATTGCGAGCATCAAACACCTCGGTAAAAACAGCTGAATTCTTACAGGACACTTTATAGCATCCTGTCTTTCAGGCTGCAGACAAGAAGTCGCCACAAAATACTGCAAGGCTTGGTGTGAGAGGTAAACAAGTTTGAGGACGGCACTTATCCGACGAAGGAAGTCTATGGGCGTCATTTTATGGGCATAGAATAATAGAGGGTAGAAAATTACAAAGGTGAAGTGGGTAGCGGTATCCTCATAGCTTTATCCAATAACTAATTTTTATATGCAAGCGAGACATCAAGCACCCTAAACATCCAAGTTATGGAGTGTAAGATAGAAAGCTTTGTGTTTTTGTAATTCATTCTCTGCGGGTACACTAATCTCACCGAAAAATTGTACTCCATCTTGTGGGTAATTTTATTGCACACAAAAGCCGTTGAAACGACAAAAAAAATTTAAGGCACTTTTGGCTGCATTTCTCAGCACAAGGTATAATAACAAATACTCTATCAACACTGGGTAATCGTGACCAGATCTTTCTTGGATTTTGGCCAGCCGGTGAGAATCAAGCTCATTCATCAAAGTTGACGTGAATGTACAATTGAGTATATTCAGAATTCTTTTGCACAGGGGTGTGAAAAACAGACTCAGGTGTGTGCAGCTATCTTGTTCTGAGGATTCAGTAGCACTTAATCTGTAACAAGGTCCAAGAAAACAAGAAAAACAAGGTCAAAGGCAAGATATCAAACCACTTCTAAGTTAAGGGAGTGACACCAAATGCACGCCCTTTACGGCGGACCACTGAGGTCCTTTTTGGGATTTGAAGGCGGTCATGCATCCAAATCCTAAATTTGCACAACAGCTTCGAAGGCGTTAGTAAAGACCCAATTATCACAAATCAACAAAGAATACTATCAACATGAGCCGAGGAATGTTTGATGAACTTTGTTACTCCTGTAATTCTTCGGTTAGCATTATTACCAGGATTCTCGTTTGTTCCAATTTCCTTCGCTTACTCGTAAGCATTTATTTAACTAAATAAAACGAATTATGTAGCGTTGTAGCACCAAGGTCCAGTGAGAGTGTGTCCTCCAGTAACAACAATGGGTAGATGCATATACATGGCTAAAAATTTACCCAGTGGACACCACAGAAATACGGTAAACCGAATGGACATCCATACATCCAATTATTTAATCAGTCGGTGGCACAAACCAGACAACAGATCCCTTGCTACTTCCTCCCTCAAGGGCCAGTTCAAAACCAGTGCAACCCAAAGAGCTATGCTTCACCTACGGTGTGGGAGAGTAACTCTGGGTTATTATTGACTTCGAATGAGTCTTCATAAGGTTTATAGAGGACCACCAGAGTCCTTCACCGCACGAGTAAAAAATTGGCAGGAAAAAGCAGTCATGTCTTCCCTTAGAATCTTGCCTAGTAGCACTGTCTAACAGCACTGAAGCATACACCCAGGTTGTTCTCCTATATTTTAAAGTACGCAACATTTCTCCACGGTGTTGCCTGTGGCCTAATTTATTCCTTCGCGCAATTTTTCCTCAGTGGATTTGTAGAACTTGATGATATTGTGTATCGTAGTAGCCGAGAAATCACGATCTTGTGTAAGTTCCGAAGTGTGAACATTCAGTTCTAGTTTTATATTAAGCTGGGTAAACCAAATGTAGACCAAAGAGTCTCAAGCTGTCACTGTCAGTGTTTACCTCTGCTTTTGTCCGACCTCGAGCAAGATGTTATTGTTCGATTGGTCACTTTATTATCCTGGCGTTTTGGGCAGTGACCAAACCGCAGGAGTCATTGCTGCTGAGCTAGACCAGAAATCCATTGCATATCAAAGCATAAAAAGAGAAAAGGGGCGACGGTTCAATGAAATGTTTGGACCATTGCCTCGGACGCATGACTCTAATTCCCTTTATTTCTATCCTCAGCAGACACAGATGTAGCAACCTTAACCACTGCACTTCGCTACACGGTTTTGCATCAGGAACAGTGAACTGAACTTGAGTTTTCTTACTTGAAATGTCATCTTTAATTTGCCTTTTAAGACTCTTTTAGGCATCACTGGTCAAACAATCCGGGTTTCTCAACATCACTCATTTATGCCAGTTAAGGGTTGCATCCATAAGTCAGTAATGGGTGGATACCATCTCATGACAAGCAAACCCTTATGCCTATGCTTAGCTTCCTTCTAGCTCAGAACGTCAACTTAAGTCGAACGAGCGAGCACTAAGCATGAGTCTGTTGTTCAAGGATAAAATTGGCTGTAAGCATCAATCATAAGTTCGTTAGAAACCGTTCAAAAGCTCACAACCGGCTTCGTCCTTCGTAAAACTTTCCAGCTAAGCGTAGTTTCCCAGTTTCCATCAACTTTACATTTTACTTGAACATTCTGCGCAAATACAAAATTAGCTCAGCTGATAATTATATTGGCATTAACTAGAGACTTAACTGAACGTAAATGTGCTGCACAAAATGGGCCTCGTGTTTTATAGGGTATGATATTCAGCATGTCGCGGTATATATTTTCTTTAACGAACATACTACTCATGTGAATCTCTCGTTAACCTCAATGTAAATTGCGAGTGAGTGTGCTTCGTCAGCTGATTGTAGTTTTTTTAAGTCGTCACGGGTTCGAGCGAGCATGTTATTGAATACATAGTCTTTAGGGCTTCTATGAAACGCTTCTACTATCATGCTTACTCTCGTCACACAAAGAATGTAAACCAAAGCTCAAGTGAAAGTTGCATTTGAATAAACTGCAGAAGTTCTCTTTGAATTTTTAATACTAGACAAACCACGGTCGCTCTAGTAAATCAGTAGAATGGTACTTATTTGTACATCGAAAGACAGTGCCATAAAGAGAGTGTGCACCCTCATCTGAGCGACAGCAAACACCCCTGATATGACGGACTTCCTACTGTCAATTAGAGAGTTATACGGCGGCGAAGTATGTGCTGAACACTGATGTCATGCTGTCGATGATGATGATGATGAGTTGTTGCCTCAAAACTACTGAATTTTTATTTTTTCTTTACACCAGGCAGTTGATGATCCAGTTCAACTGGACCTGACTTTGGACAGAATGGCAGCTGGCAAGCCTTTGCTCGACAGGTGTGGCATCCCTCACGGTCCTACGTACACCTCGAAATATGTTCAGACAGATTACCGTGATTCGGAGGTGCAGACAGATCCTTATTCACCTCCTTATGTGGTTAATGTGGGAGAAACTCCAGAAGTGCTCACTCTGGCCACTTTGGGTTACAAAAGAGGCTTGCCTGCGGGAATCCACGATGTGGACATGATTGAACGTGCTAGGGAGCGGCACCAAATCGAAGCCACTTTGGAACCGTACAGCCAAATTGTGAGTTCTCCGCGAAAAGTGGAGAAACGTCAAAAGATTTTGCGTGAAATGGAACTTCGCGAATGGTATTATCGTGAGAAAGAGGTTGAGACGTAAGTTGATCCCTAAAAGTCAGAGAGTTTTGGGAAGAGTGCTCCGCCTGATAAATGCGTTCTTTAAGTAGCAAACATTATGCTCAAGGTTTTACGCTGAGAAAATAAAACTCGAGGACTTCCAAATCCGATTGTCGGGAGACCATCTGTCAAAATCCATTCAACGTCTCACGAAATTTGGACTCGACTTTTCTGAATAAATGTGGCTTCCAGAGTTTCGCTTCGCCGGTACAGCCATCTAGAAATAATAAACAATTTTAATAATTTCCCACTATTATAGTCGTCTAAGGCACGAGGTGGTGCATTAGGCCCAGCGTCAAAACACCCAATGCCCTGTCAACTATGTCGCAAAATGAAATCAATTTCACAGTTTTCCTGTCCTTACTTCGCTTAAACATTCTTCGTTTGGCACAGCAATTATTATCTGTTGACAGATGGTATGTGTAAAAAAGCTGCCATCAAAATGCTTTCCTGATCGCACTCTCTCCTGTGAGAACTTAGCTACTGAAGTTTCGACAGTCTGCGGAAGGTCTGTTGCCTTATATCTTGACCACGGTGGGCGACCACTGCCATGGCAACAACCGATCGCCCCAAACGGTTGGCTCTAGTTGATGAACTTGTTCCATAATTAGTGTGAAAATCTCTATTGGATATCATTCCTCGTCTTTTTTAATCAGCCCAATTCGGTTTGCTGACTTCTCGTGCAAATTTCGCCGTTCATAGTAAATATAAATTCGTAAGATTTGTAGATATCAATGATAGTTCAGTAATCGCTTTGACGAATATTCACCAAATAACACTGCTGCTTGCTTTTGGGATGCCCAGATTCGATCGCTTGTGGTTGCTGACTGCCCCGCAGGCTATCAGAACGGCATGGACTGTGGAGAAGTTCACTGGAGCCATGGGAGAGAATTTCGATAGGGTTTCGGAATCCATGAAGGAGAAATGTCTGTATAGGATATTGCGTAATGGTGGTATCTTAAGAGGAATCTGGGTCCCTTTATATTCTAGTCAATTTCTAGTCAAACTGGTATGATGAACTCCAAAAAGAGAGTCATTCTGATTGCTTACCAAGTAAAATCAAGTTGTAACAATTAGTGTTCACATAACTTTTAACGACCAATCTTCCTTCATGTCTCGGATTGTCTACGCTTGAGAACATTCTGGAAGCTTAATTCGCTCGGTTAAGGAAGACACAAGGCGCAAGCGTCACACAAATGTGGTATTTTGCTCGCTTGAGTTGGCTGTGAAACTACATAGATGCAGAAAAAATTACGGAAGTTGTTTGAAGCCCTATTATGTTCTCTCGAGAGAGAGATCCAATAACGATTTCTTCTCTGGTCATACACTGCAAAGCTTTTGAAGTTCAACGCCATTTCGGACATAACCTTGTTATCGGTCTCGATTAGCGAGCCATGGTTTGCTTCTACGACATTCGTATGCTGTTTCTAATGTACGGTTTGATGCTTGTTTGCATTCACCCGCAACCGTGTGTGTTGCATACAGAACAAGAGGATCAAGGAAGAACTAGCAAGTCGGACGACGCTTAGCAGAATATGGGACCACCAAAACCAAACTGTAGGCATCAGATCAATCTGGTTGGTATCTTTTTTGGTAGAATAAAAAGATATTAAAAATCATCAGCTTTGGAGAAGACTCGCTATGTTTGAGGAAACGTTTGTCACTTCCATGTCGGCCACAATATATGCGAAACTTCCCATCATCAGTTTGGAATTGTGGATAAACACTTACCGGTTTTGTCATATTAGGATGCTTTTAGACGGTCAAAATTCTGGTTTCTCATCAAATGGATCCTGTAGAACTGCTCCTAGAGAAAAGTGAAAAACGTGACCGACGCTCTAAAATTCTTGTAGACTGCAAGAAGTCCGAATGAAAGTGTTGGTTCAACTGCTGCGTAAAAGGGAAATCAACCAGGAAGAGATAGCCACCAGACGCTTGGAGAGAATGTGGAAGGAACAGCAGGCGGTTAATGAATCACGCAGGAAAGCAATTCAGAAGCGATATATCACAGGTTAGTGAAGGGGTTTGGCATTGCGCTTTGCAGTTTGCTCTGTTTTAGGACTTGAAACCTATAGAAAACAAGCTGGGATATCCACAATCGAAAGGTGTTGTGTCTAGAAATGGAATTCACTGAAAGAAGGCAAAGTAAAGTCGTATCATAGTCATTTGTGTCCCAGATTTAAAAATGATGATTCTGCAAAATAATGTATGGCTGAAGTCTGCTTTTGGCTCAAGTGAATGATTCTAGTACCATATTAGCCTTCTACACTCACTAAAGCGGTGACCGTCTGCCCATTATGCTAACCGCTGGTCATCTGAGGACTTTTGATGTTGTTGGCCAAACACTTCGTATACGCAGTTTTATTGTAATCAAAAAGTCCTTTGGATTTTAAGTGAAAGTAAGAGGTTGGATGTCAGTTTCAGACAGTAATAGAGAGGTTTCATCCAGGCTTTTGAGAGCAGGCTACTTTTATATTGGTGCGAAGATAACAGTGGTCCTTTGGACAGATCAGATTTACTTTGCGTATACATCTTATCCACGACAGAGAGTTTGCTAGACTACCATCACACGGTTTCCCTTGAAGGTGACTGTGGATTCGGGATGTTGCGAGCTACGCGACATCGAGGCTTCTGTACACATCGTTCCGAATTTCACCTAATTTCCTCTTACAAGTAATTGGAAACGTACGTTTGAAATGGGTGCCCCGCGTATGCATCGGCGGGGTGAACTCAGAGTATTTGGAAAGCAGCTGTGTGTTTATCCGTCTTCTAAGGACCTTGGACAATTAGGTTCCTGACTACGCCGAGATCAGAAAACGAACAAGGTCTAGTTGTGTGACGGGCAATTAGTCCAATCATTTGTATCAATGAAAAACTCTTCATCTCAAGTCAACCGTTGACAATTTGAACAGACTTGAAAAGTGTAGATAGAAATGAGTTGTTGTAAGACACACTGGTTGCATTTCACTGTCTCTTTAAAACTACGGAACAATATCAGATAAACAAAGCAGACGAAGGGCTGCTGTATTCAAGTAGGGGTATGTTCCGCCTGCTTAACTTGAACATACTTCCCGGTTCTGCTGAGGCAGGTGGCAGAGTATTCATACGTGAAACGGTGAACAAGATTGCAGACCGCCCACTGAAGTGAGAAAACTTTAAGTATGGGGATCGGGACTCACTCGCAAGTGTAGTTAATTGTCAGTTTAACAGCATAGTAAGCGAATTAAGCAGCTAAAGTTAGACATCACTCCTACAGCTTGCTCATGTAAGGGCGCATTTACGAACAAGGATGTGATGTCCAAACTTGTGAGTTGCTGATAAAAGGATAATCGTTCAGTTGCAGCACACTTTCGGTGCCTAGCTGCCATGCCACCCGAAGGAAGCACGAGGGCTGGGATACTACCAAATTACCGAAGCCTAGAAGGAGGAAGTCGAGATGCAGAATTCGAGTTCGAACCATGGACCTTCCGGTCTGATCTTGAAAATAGCAAGTATGAATAGCAACTGTTTGCTTACATATGTGCATTCACAGGAAATCGTGAAATTCTTGTGTTTTTGTCTATAACAGAAAACCTTGGAACACCGAAATGAATGAAACTTAAACGTCTAGTTCTGTTTTTCTCAGGGGACATTGGTTTTAACCTTCAAGATGAACAGTATAAAGAGGTCGAAGGTGCCCCATGGGAAGCCCACCTGGTCATGTGTTGGCCTAAGTATTCATGACCAGCATCGAAAAGTAAATGGAATCTCTCACCGGAAGGGCTAGACCCTGAAAAGATGCTCACAACACCGTATTGATAACAAGATAAACGCAGGAAACGACGCGGCTACTCCAGGCACTGAACATGGCTCACCCAAACATGAAGTTAACGGCTGAGCACGAGGTGAATGACACGATCTTCTTTCTTGATATCCAACTGGTCCACCGAGACGATGGAAAAATTCGGACGCCAGCTGACCGGAAACACATTCAGACTGGTCACTGCCTCCATTCCTTCAGTAGACCGACAACCAGAAAAAACCGCACGCAGGGTACTGTCAACGAGAAACTTAGATACCTGGAGGATATATTTCGCCAGAAGCTTTAAAGAAGCACAGAATCCTTCGTCTAAGGAAAGAAAGGATTTTTTCGGTCCTAAAAGTGGAATTTTTCCAAATGATTGTTCCAGAGATGACAATGTTAGCAAGCCGGGGGGGACGACGACATTTAACCCGGGCTGTTAAAGGCACTCACTACACCACCAAACCTGTAATCAACTACATCTGCAACCAAGATCCATCCTTTGTAGTTAAGATTCTGCTTCCCTAGTGGGTCGCCTCCCATCTTGTTCACCGTTCTATATTTGGTTGCTTGGCCGCCCAGTTCTGCAGAACCTAGGCAATTCCAAGTTAAGCAGGTGGAATACCTCCGGATTTGAATGCAACAACTTGAGTCATTCCGCTACGCCGTGTTCAATTTTAAACTTGGAGACCCATACCGGTTTCATCCATAGCCTGCTATCCACCTGAAAATGGGCATTCTGTCCATCAGGCAGCTGCTTTCGACGTCGCTAACATCATAACGAAAGGTAGGATGCTGCAGTTTCCGAATCCATTTCCACCAGAAGATGGGAGCAAGAACTGTGAAAACAGAAGGAATGAATCATATCGTTAACAGCCCATTGGAGATTGACTTGCGTTTAACATCACAATGGCAAAAACCATTGTTCTGCTATATTTACCTGGTATTATTCTGTAGTATACACCCGACCAGTTACAGCAAGGTGCCCCGGCGTACCGCTTATCAGTTCACTTCTCTAAACTCTCTTTGAGGTTGTAACGGGACGGTCGTGTCTCACAGTTAGAACAGGGCATCATGTATAGCACAGTTTCAAAATGAAGTCACTTCGTGCATTCTGTTCTGCCACAATTTCTATACGAGTGAATATAAAGCAAAATGAATTTCAGAGGCAATTGCTTTGATCAGATTATTTCGGGGATCACAGCCAGGTTTTCTAAAAGCGGGACCCTTAAAGCAAAAACAGCAGACAACGGTATAAGTGAATTTTTAGTTGGAAACTAACAAGTCTACGAACAGTACTGCCCCAGAACGACGTTTCCAAACTTTGAGGATGAACCTACCTTTCGTCAGTTAATAATCGATACACCAGGATTTGGTTGACCTGTTACTTGTGACTGTTCAACCTTGGATCGCTTCTTACTCCTCTGCGGTCTTTTCAAAACTGAAACATATTCACATGCCTTTATCGCGTACATTTTGCGTCTTTCTCCATCGAGTTGCTGTCCGCCTTGGGGCTCTACAATCACGGTGACTGAGGACCGCTTAAACAATTCTAATTTTGAGACCGATAGCTGATCTTTTATGACTTTTCTATGCTGATAGTGAAATCACTCTTTTTAAGCACTTCGGAAGCTGGTACGTGGTCGTCTGGAAACTCAGCAGCAGAAAAGTAAACGTGATGTGATAAAGGAATATGCCACTCCATCGTCGCAAGCATTCGCTCCACTCACCCGGCTCGGCGTGTTTCCAGATCGAGGATCCCAGGCATTCGCTGTAAAGAATGACTACCTTACCACGTACAACGGTAAGCTAAAACAAGCAGAGTATAAATATATGCCCATTATTTTTGTGCCAATTTTCCGGTAGACGCCGGCAGTCGAAGACCTCTAAGTTTCGGCTTTTGCGTATTCATTAGTCCATTTTGCAAGGTCACATATATCGCCCATTTTGATATGTCGTGTTATCATCGGACCGTTTTGGCACCTTACACACATTAGCCAGTCGCAAGTATCTACTATAAGCAGGTCATGGATGTACACTAAGGGCACCCATGCTGCACGCGTTGATGGGACCTGTCCAAAGCGGTCGCTCCAGAGCATTTGAACGGTTTAGAGGGTGATTCCAACGGAAGATTGTTCGAGAATGAAATGCGTCTCGGCATGACTTTGACAGGAATCTGTTAACTGTAAAAAAGGGAAGGAGGGGAGCAAAACGAAAAAGGGAAATTAATGCCCATGGTTTTCCCAACAGTCATTTCATGACGGAAAATGGACAAGTCCAAGCAGAAATAATCGTAATAGATCTTATATTGGGTATAAACGTTCTGTACTTCTGTGCTGGGACTAGCGCATTAGGTTTTAGTCTAATAATGGATTAGGAATTATGCGGAACTTACTCGCATAACCATGCTTTCCGTCATTTAACCAATACAGGACTCCTACAACTGGAGGCTACTTTTTCATCCAGCGTACTTCAACCGAAAATTCATATTCCGCCCATTAAAGTGTATACTAAAGAGGGTTTCCTCAGAAGAGAATTTCGGCACCTACAGGAGCTAGCAAGCCTTCAAAAGGTGAGCCTACGTTTTTGATACAGAATATTCCCTAGAGTTAACCGACATGTGGCTGCTTTCGAAAGCAGCAAAGATTTCATGAGTTACGCTGAGTCCGCTTCAGTGGTTTTAGGGGATATTTGCAGGTAGTATGACGTTATTATCCCCAACCTTAGCAGATTTTCTCGAAAAATAGGGATGAAACACGATTCAGTTGGGTAGCCTATTTGTTTTTTTCTGGGATTTCACTTTTGTTATACACCTTGAGCCTATTCCTATTTGGGCTTGAATGTACCACTCTGACGAATCGAATGACCTCACAGGCCTTGGTAACCCAACAGAATGAAAAGTGTCGCTACTCTTGTTGTTGTTGGTGACGATGACGACGTGGACATACACCACTCAAGAAGCACCCGAAGCTCATACCTAAAGCTTCCTAGTGTTGGCCACTAAGCAGCTTGGTCCGTGCAGTCAGCGTCATAGAAATCCATTCCTCTCAACTGAGTCTGAAACTGTCGAACGTCCACGCTGGTTAGTCCAAGAACACCATTTGCCAACAAGTTTCTAATATGTTTGCCATAATGTCGCATCGTATATCTGTTATACCTTGAACATACACTCAGTATACACATTCTTGATAACAAAACTATCGGCGGCATTATTGTTGCTTATTCACAGAGAGGTAGTGGGCTGGCCAAGACCTCTGCTTGCTACGTTATCAAAAGCTGCCCAAAGTTTTCAACAACCATTCGTCCAGATATTCTCAACCCGTTGAGACCAGCACATTTAATCCAAATTTGTATTACGAAGGAATCTCTTTTTAGTCCTAGGAAATAGTCGCAACGTCTCAACAACTATATCCGGAGAAATTGGAATGTCTGTGTGTAAATTCAGTCCGCTGTTCTATTTTTTGCTACAACAAATGGGTAAATATCAACATTAACATTGATCTCAAACAAAAACAAGGAGCAGTGGCAATCTGTTGACTGTCATGACTCAAGTTCTTTGGGAATCCTGACTCCCTTGCTTAGTCCGTTGGATCGGCGGCTTGGTGTTAAATGGCAAATGTTCCATCGTTTGGTGTAGCCCGCACTGGATACAGAACTCTATCGACTACTTTTAAAAATGTGTGGATCAAGTTGCTGTTTTATTTCTCGACGTGCTCCTGTAAGGCATTGACATAGAAAGAGCGGTTTTCTGTCCTATAGTATCGTTTGTGACATTTCTAACAGAGCCGAGCTGTACCCCTTGCTATTTTCTGCTCAACCAAATTCGCTCATGCTCTAATACTTTTCGATGGGCTCCTCAATCAGTCAACCATAATGAAACCGTTCTCCAGTACGACAGACCAGAGGCATTGTCCGAACCCGTAAGGCACATTCAAGTCATTTTCGTAAAAGGTCTGAACGATTAGAAGATTATCTTGCATACATGCATTCTCCCACAGACAGTTGATACATTGTACGAGAGTGATTCTCACAATTTTTGGACGCACAGATGCTAACCCTCCAGACCACTGAAAAGCAGTGTGTACATTCATTACCTTGCAGTACCTGGAAGGTGCATTTACCACTTCATCGGTCCAGTCAAGGAAACCAAGGTTCTTGGAGAAGATTGAAAGACCACCCCCACGACCAGTAACTCCGACAATTATTTCGCCAACAGGAGTGAGTCTTGTTGTGGAGGTGATGATCAGTGTTGGAAAACTGAAATTTGTGACCCGATTAGCTTGGGGAGGTTTTCTGTAGGGCGTTCATTCATTTGAATTTCGTGCGCTATCCTCACTGTGAGCTGCAGGCTAATGACAATAATAGCTTCTTAATCCTTATTTTTCAACCTGCTTCTAGTAGTCCTATGTGTGCGAGGAGCACTAAGCAATTCTTTCGCTCAAATTTAATGTGTTCATGGATTCTCCCGGTCTTCTTTATAGTGCAGTCGGACAACTATCCAGAGCAAGTCTACTAGTTTTATCAGCCATGTTCAACTGTAAATCCTCGAAGCTATTCAAAACCTCAACTTTTTAGGTAAAAAGCGCTGCATGCGAATGGAGTTTTTATACGAACTTTACCAGAAAAGCACAACGCATCCTCAACAAAGGATTCCAGAGGCCTAATTGTGGCCTTATTGATGTCCGACCTGATAACGGATAGCTAAGAACTCGAATAGCAGTGGAGTATATGTAGCAGCATGAACAGAAACCTTACGAATTTGGTTGTTCTCCTTATGAGTGGTATAAACAAAGTTAAGGAATATAAAGGTATCGGTGGCCCGTTACAGCTCTCAAAATGACGAGGTTGTTTGACTCGTCAAGGCAGTATGCTCACGTGTGCGGTTTGATACTGTGGGCAACACGGCACTGGCAAATTTGGTTGACATACCGTCATTCTCAAGTGAAGCCCCCAGAATTTTAAATTCATGCATGTCGTTTGAACATCTTCGCTGCATGGTCATATAATCGTCATTCATGTAAGGCATTCGACTGTAAGGCATTCGAAGGCACTAAACAACACACTGCAGGCACCGAAATTTTATTTTTCTTAACGGCTGAGAAAAGTTGCGTAACGTATGCAGTTAAGAGGCATCAATATTCATTAGCTTCTCTAATAGCCTCATATATATATNATATATATATATATATATATAAGCACCGACGCCTGGAGCCATAAATCATCCTAGTTTACTTAGGTAAGGAACTGGAGTGAGGACAGGAAGATAACCACGTAAGTTGCCTACACCTCTGCGTTGGGGGGTAAATGAACATTCAACACTGTTTGTAATGTGTTGGAATATTGGTTGCTCGGGTGCCTTCATTGGTAACTTATCAGATGGTTGTTGATCTGTTCACCGAGCTTGATAAGTGTCTTCCAGTCGTTTTGCCACCACTCGAGAAGAAATCATCAGTGAGCTATTGGGTAGGTAGTTCCTCTCTTCGTGCTTGCGCTAAGGTACTTTGCAACGAGCAGCTGTAAGCTGTAATCTGATTGACTGTTGATAATCGCATCTTCTGGAGTCTAATTGGTCCATTCGAGATCTGTGTAGCGTTGTGGTCCGTGTTTCTTGTGTTCGATTGTTCCACTACATGCTGAAATTGTCGCCCGTTATTTCCTGTTCAGGTTGGTGCGCTAGTGGTCTGTGTTGCGTCGTGGTCCATCTCTCTGTTGTTTGGTTGGTTGATGGTATGCCTTCCGTTCTTAGTGGTTTGCTGTCTTCATCCTGATTGGTCCATTATTAACTTACGGCTTATCTTCATAAGCCTGGTTGGTTAAGTTGCACGGTGATAAAACGCCTGAAACTCAATCGCCAAGCTTGGTGAGCAGATCAGCAGTCACCTGATGAAGTATCGACCTGATGCTGCACCAGATACAAGTCCAATATTACCAGGATGTAAACGTTCCCGGGTGGCGATTTTTTTCACTGACCTCTAAATTATGCTCACAAACTTCACTGGTTGAATTATATGATTCAGTAGCTCGCCAGGTACGCGTGCAACTGGAATACACTTTTTGAAAAGAGGAGAACCCAAGCCCGCGTTCTAGGACTATAGTTTCTGTGGAATTTTGCCCGTACTAGGGTGGAAGCTGTTAAGAAAATCTGGCAGTGCTCCTGGATGCTGCCAGTCAATGAACAGACAAACCTGACCAGGGAAGATGAAGATACATGTAGTTACTTGTCTAACCAAACCGTCGACAAACTAACTACTCTCTTACGCATTCACTGGAGGAGGAGGGTTTTTGCAAATGCCTGATTGAATTTCATCCAATCGGGTTCTTTCATATCTCAAAGTCTTTGCCGAAAAGTATAATTTGGTTCTAACAATGATGCGTAACAAGTTTTATGCTCGATTTTGTATACATACTTGTGAGCTCCAGAACTTACCTCACCTGTACACTGCATTCAGGACTTAGCCCTAGAGCGAGAAGCCGCCGCAGTGACATTACAAAAGCTGCTTCGAGGTCGCGCAATCCAGACGCAAATGTTCGAAGGGAAAGAAAAACGCCGCGAACTGATTGCTGAACTACGCTCTACCCATGCATTGCTTGAAGACGACAAGGCCCAAAGATTGCGGGAGAAGTTGACCATTCTGGAAAGGCAACAAAAACACCAGGAGTTAGTGGTCGAAGTGAGTTATTAGTAATAAGTTCTGAAGCAAGCCACTTTGTTTGAGCAAGCTAAAGTATGGCCCGATACACATTCCCAGGAAAAGTTGAGAATGAGCCGAGGCAAACACTTAGGCTTTCATCAACTAGTTGCTGGCTAGTGCTGTTTCAGTATTGATCCCCCTTAGAGACTACTTTAGACCGCAGTTCTAACTTAGTGAATAATAGTTAACTTTCGTTACACGCATTATATACATTTAGATCATTTCTATGACAAATTCTACTGTCATATCTCGTACAAGATGTTTTTGTGCCAGTAGGTGTAGTTTATTATCAAGAAAAGGCATCGGGCGAAACCTGACTCATTTCTACCGGAAACACATGGACTCGATATCTCCATTCCAATGAAAAGACCATTCTGTGAATCCTTGCATCCGCCATTCTACAATCTGTTGAAAGAAACGAAATGAATGAGAGTCTTTGTGGTTCACGTAACGCGTCGCGCATTCAAGATGTGTTGTACATGTGGCAGCTAAATGTAAACTGAGAACGAAACTCCAGATAAGAAATTCTCACAGGTCAACTTAGTCCAGCAAAGTCCCCTCGGAAAATTGCAACAATGTTAGACTAGAGGGAATTTGTGACATTATTTTCCCTTAATGTGCGTATTTTCATAGACATCTGGTGATGAAAGATAGCGACATTACAAGATGGTAAGAATATTTTCGGTAAGCAGTTCACAAAACTTTGTTGATGTCAGCAGCGTGAGCAGCATGCGATCACTTTAAGATTGAATACCGCACGCGTCACACTGCGCAACATACCACCGGGCCACTGCGACTTTTCTCAAGACATTCGTTCTTATTCAACTGAAGACACTAAACTTGGAGCACCTGCCCACTACAGTAAATCGGTGGATTTTTGGTTAACTTAGACAGTAATACTAACCAGGATATTGCAGCATGTATTCGAAAATTTGGAAGCAGAACTTCATTGGCTCCAAAACCTAACTACCTTAACACCTGAAACCACCATAAGGTATAATTATGAGAAAACATACTTTTGTCGGATCATGGCACGCGGAGGCGGACACTAAATAACTGACCTCATTTTCTTCAAAAGAACAATTTTACTTCATCCTGCGTACATCTAAGCTGACCTATGCAAGGCCACACTGTGATCCTGTAGTTTTCTTCGTGCCACTGTTAATTTCCCACTCTAGGGAGCCTTTTTATTCGCCAAAACGCACCATTCATATGCATAATGAGCATGCATATTGTCAGGGCCATGGGACAGTGTAAGCCCGCCGAAACCGATCGCTTTCATCTGGGTCCATTCAGGTTACATGCTCAATAGTGAGCCAACGGATGTAACCGAATTGATGAAATTTCACCTGAGTGTTCGACTGGATAAATTTATCTACCATTTCCTTCTATGAGAAATACAGCTCCAGAAAAAGTGCGTACAATGCGAAGGGGACTATTTCAGAGCTCCTTATGTTCGATGCAAAAAGTATGGGTGATCATGTGTTGGATTACAGCGATAAGTCTCAAGCTTGTTAGATACACAGCATCGAAAGATGAAATTGGAAATTCGGATGATGTGTGGAATTCTCCTTGAAGTATCACCTAGAGATGTATTCCACACTTTAGTGTGCTTATTCACTGAAGTTGATCACGAAAGTTTTGTAGTATTGAATTGGTTAACCTTTCTAAAATCTCAACCCTTGCGTATCAAACAGGATATGGGGAATCCAGGTAGAAGTGCGTGTGTGAAAAAGCATTAAGCTAAGGGCGTAGGCACTAGGAGAATTTACAAATAGAGTCTAAATGGCAACCGAAACTCGAAAACGACCAATTTCAACGTGATAGTCAAAGATGCTGCTCGCCTTTGAAGCTAAACGGACAGCAGCCTCACTTTTTCCGCAAAAATCTATATAATACTTCTTAATTTTGTTTAAAAGAAAAACAATCACTTAGACTATCTCATTTTATGATATTCACCAAGATCCAAGCCAAACATTCAACCTGTTGCATTGAACAGCTGAGTAAAGCTGAATGTTTTACTTACAATAATGAGCGTAGAATTTATTGGTCCAGTTATGCAAAAGTCTCAAGTTCAAACGCTATCAGGACCATTATTCAGGGCTGATATTTGCACCTGGGTACAAAAATATGCTCGTTCCTCAATACAGGAAACGTAATTGGAGAGAAGCGTTATTTCGAGTTTTAAAGGGGCACACTTTATGTCAGTGCTGTTTGAAGGGATCGCTTTATACGGAAATTGAGTTACAAGTTCAAAACAAAGATGCAGCACATGTTTTAGTCAAAGGATCGTAATGTGTACCGGACATCCTAAAGAGTTTCTATAGTAGTCCCTCGCGAAAAAACTCAAAAAACAAAAGCACTTGTCTCAAGAAGGAAGCTTCTTTGTCAAGGCATTTAATGCAGCCAAAACTAAGGAAAAAGTAACCCTAATCGCAATACGTAAAGCCCTAAGCGCGTCAGTGCTTCCCAAAAATACATGTATAGAACATGATCACGAATTTCTTGGTCCAAATGGTGTGAAAATTATGTATGAATGAGGTGAGTGTCCAAAATGCCCTTATAAACAAAGTACAGTGAATATATGACAGTTTTCCCCAAGCCTCACCACTCATGACGGAGACGATGCACGCACTGGCAACGATATTGCAGCTGTGACAGTGAGACTACTGGTATATGTCGTGGTGTTTGTGAAACAGACCTTACACCATAAACGTTCAAACTCTGCTTTGTTTGCTGAGAAAGCTTGATGGAAGAAGGTTGGAAGCAGTTTTTTTGGCACACGAAGTGTCCTTTTGAAAGAAGCCTACTGCAGTAGTTCACTGTATCACGAAGCACAGTGGAAGTGCTTACTACATTTAACCCCCCAAGTTCGCTATCACGCCTTGTCAAAACAGAATTGCGAAACCAGACTAACATATATCACTTTTCAGGACGCCCGAATAGATGATGTGCTTTCTAATTTGGAGTGCGGAAGCTTGGCTGAAATGCTAGACTTCCTCAGCAAAGAGTTAGACCGTTTGACTGAAGAACGTCGGATACATGCAATGATACTTCTGGCGGAGCGTTTTCGACGCATGCGTGAAGCAGAAGAGAGTGGGACCAGACAACGAGAAGAACGCCGTAGACGTGAACAGGATGAGATCTTCAAGCAGGTATGCTTTTTAGCGTTTTGTAGCGAAAAAGGAAGTTACTTCCCATTTTTGACTTGCACTTCATTATTTTGTTAATTGGGAATATTGTCCAGAAGTACAAAAGGAAACAGATTTCCAGTGCAAGATGTCATGCGCAGAGACCTCACATCTGTCAGCTTTGGAATGCTGCATACATCTGCAAGCATAATGCTTGGGTTTGATCTCACCCAGTCTTGCAGGATAACTTTATGCTATACGTGCGTGAAGGTCATACCGCATTGTGCGGCAGGCTACTTAAGTTATTCAAAGTAGTATGCACTTCTGAAGGGCTTGATCCAAAAACAGCAATATCGTTGACGTACTTGCTGTCCTTGCGCAGACGACCCAGGAGTTTGGGGAAGTAAATCTGAGGATAGTTGGGGCATTCAAGAATGTCAGAATAGTCTTCGTAGCACTTTGTATAGTGTCAAGTGTGTTAAATCTTTATGAAGTTACTCGATTCTCTTCGGGCCCATTCTGCTCAGAACACTGAAAATTTCAGCACAGCAGTACGAGGCCTTCTAAACAAGTCCTGTGTACTGACTCAAGAATATTCCACCCAACTCCTTTCAAAACCGTCCGACCTGGTTTGACCAAATCTTTGGTTGGAATTGTGCCTATTCATCAACCGCCAGGTGTAAACACGGCTTGTGTAGTTGAATGCATCTTTAACTCTTGAGCTTTCATTGTACTGTCCTCTCTTTCAGCCCATATATCTTATGCAGAGTGACTACCACATCTCTTGCTACTAGTAACTTGCAGTTCTGAAGCCAGGCACCAAGTGGCTGGTCGAATTAAAGGGTGTGATCAAACTCCGGATGTCTACAACGGTTCAAGAACTAGATAATGCCGTGTCTTTATCCAAAGATTACGCGTTTTCACCAGATGGCAGAGACACAGTATTGTTTACTTTAACGACCTAAAAGAGCTACGGGTGATTAAATTTCAGTAAGATCAGAAATTAATGCGATACTCCCGCTTCTATGGATGGACGAGAAGCTGTCGGCTTTTAAGATCTCTTCAAATGTAGATAATCTGAATCGATGCAAAAATCTGCGTCAAACGAAGACAGCACCACAGAAATCACAGGCTAACTTTAATTCAGGGAGCGATTTTTGTGGTCCAAAAAGTTGACTTCACTTGACTTGCATGTTAACTGGACAGCGGAGACTTTTCAGTGCAAAATTAGTGTACTAAACATCTTTTCGCTTGACATGTTTTACATCCGGGGTTAAGTCTTCCATTTCCACGGTTAAAACCTTTATTCCGCCTGAAACCAATATTTTTTGCATCCATATCACTGATTTGATAAGCGCCCATACTCCCCATGAAACGCTTACCCTTAGCCTATCGAACCATTGAAGCTACTGAAATTTTTGAGCACGCTTTTTGACCACTTGCATTACTACAGTTCTTGTCACATAATAATGATTTACTGCTTTCTCCAATTATGCTGTTTCTACATCGTTTTTATGACTTTTTAAGGCTTTCTTTGAACTTGCATCAATCTTTGTAACATTCTAGAAGGAACTCACTGTAATGTGGGTGTTTTGTAAGTTTTGTTTACACATTTATTCATGCTACACCGCAGGTTATTGACTAACCTCAAGGCCTCACAGCTATTGGCCTGTGAATAGCGTGTCATCCAGTAGGCCTTCCAGAACTCATCAGGTATTCTACATAAGGTGTAAACAGTGTGAATTTTCAGGTGCTGAATTCGAAGACTTACTATCGCACGAGGCTTGTTTGACAAAAATGTGCATATTCTGTGGAAATGTCAATTCGTAACGGTTCTAAACTTCAAACTAATACCCATTAGGATTGGATACAAAGAGATAGGACAAAAGCACACTGCTTGAGATGGGAAGCTAGTATACAGTGGAGGCACGGAACACGACACAATTGGGTGTGCATGATTTTCGCTACGTATTTTGATCCGCGTCGTCAGCTTTATGCTGCCGGTAGAAAATCTTAATGCACCTAAAGTCTGGAATTTAGCTGAGTCATTTCAATAAGTGCAAATGACAGGTTACTCACTTACAACGCCATAAAAAAATGAAGGAAGTAGTGAGTGACTCTGTTGTCATACCCGTCAGTCTAGTATTGTAATCCGGTATTTTCATTCGTTTCCTCGAACTTGTAAGTAGTGGTTCCTCCAGCTACTCTTCATGCGTTTAACTCGGTGGCGGTCTACACCATATTAACTAGTCATGTGTAATCTGATTAGCCATGTTTTATATCAGCTTGGATGCTTTCTCGTTAGCCTGCTCTGAGGGACTTTCCTAACTTAAGGCGTAGACTCCTGAAGTCCCTAGTCCTGAAGATCAGTGTACAGTGTATCAAGCTGACTGTGTCGCTTTAATGAAATACAGTCAGGTTGGATATGGCTTCTATGCAATGGCTTCTGATAGGTTTTGCACATTGACCGAATTCGATGCAGTCCTGGCGGAACAAAGCCCTGGGTGAGGAAAAGTTGTGAGTAAAGTTTCCGAAAACAGAGTGATGTGTACACAACCGTTCCGGCCGTTTCAATCGATAAAAGGCTGACGGAGGTTATATCGCTGAGGACAAAACACTTTGCAGAGGTGGTGGGCTTGCGACCTAAACACAATGTGAGAACCTGTTTGGTCAGACTAGTGATTTGGTTCCCACTTCAACTGTCAACTTGGAACGATTCACATCCAATCTGGTCAAATGTTGATATCGGTACAATCATGCTAGGATAGTTCAAGAAACTACTCTTACGAAGAAACATCTATACATACTAAGCGATGATGAGTTTTGACAGAGGTTCGGGAACAGTACTAACAAAGAATAACGCTTACCTTAAAAGGATGGTGCAGATCTAGAGTGACACTTCAAAACTTGGCGCGGAGTGAAAGGTAAAATACCAGAGGGACAGCCAACAAACTATCTGAAGCTTCTGAAGAATAAGGGTTTATTTCCTGAATTTTCTCGCTAAAGTACAAAGCCTGCTGGCATTATAATCCCACGACCTCACACCCGCCTAAAGTTGTTGAGAAAGATGTCTCATTGTAACTTACTTGTAGGATGTGTACTTATCATATCACGTATTCTCCGAAGAATACGTAAACTAACGTTCAGACCATTGAGGTCTTCAGTATACTAAGCTGATAAAAAACACTGATTTTGTTTTCACATTTACCTGCTTTCTTGGCATATCCGTCCTTTTAACCAGCATCCAACTCAAGAAAACCATTAATTTTGTGTCCTAACACTGGCTCATCATGTTTTACCCACTCGATCAACACTTCCTCTTTAATAGGCATTACTTTTACGCCGAAATTCGATGTGAAATTTTAATCCGATTCATATTTTACCGGCAAGTTGATAGAGTTTCCATGGGCTGTCTTATGGGTCCCCTGTCAGGCGACATTTTTGTGCATAAAATTGAACTTGATTGAGTGAATGCGGAAGTTAGACATAATCACTTTTACCAAAACTACGCAGATGAATTTTTTATGCTTGTATCAAGCAACCAAGTGCACTCCTCCATTCAGTTTACCTTTGAAACCAAACTTGACAATGCATTACAATCCTCAAACGTTAAGTTAGGCTATTCACGGGTTTAATTCGGAGGCCTATCTAAGGAAAATCCATAGGGATGAGGCAGCATAAAACCTCCACAGTCTCCGCCACTGTAGAAACAAACCATGATTTACACTTTAGCGAACCGAAATAAAAGAATCTGCTGTGCGGATACAGTTGACTCTGAATTAAAGCACACTACTAACGTGCCCAGGGCAAACGGTCATCCAAAGAGGTTCTTAGCCGCGAATATGTCTGAACAACCGTATCTCACGGCCTTTGCAAAAAAGCCAGTCTACCCTATAAGACGATGTGTTGGAAGAAGACGTCAGTCACCGCTTGCTTCAAACCTATGGCGCAAGTTTTCCGCTACGAATTTGCGTTCTCGGTTTACAGCCGACTGTTTGCACAAATCAAACCTGAAAGATGAGATGCCATTCCTCCTCCAGAATACAGTTTAGTTTTTTTATTTCCTTCTGTTGTTTAGCGGAATATGTTGGCTGCACAGCGCAGCAACTTGTTCAGAGGATCCGCCAGCTCCTCATTCACCGGAATACCGGTAAATGGAGGAAGGTCCCTCGCTGCGAAGTCACTTATTACCAAACACGAACTAAGGAGTTACAACCCATTAGACAGGAAAGTAAACATCTGAAATGCAAACAGTCTTTAAAAACTGAACATTCTCACGCGTCTTCTTGAACTTTCCTAGATATTAATTAATTGTTACACAATAGTGAACAAACACTGCAAAACAGTTCTACAATCTCCGTAATAAACTTCACCTTCCATCAGTTGTGGGGCGGAGCATGGACACCAACCACAGACTACTCACATTCTTCATCAGTAGCATCCACCGTCATACCAGTAGACTCAAGGGCTCGAACAAAAGCTCTATTGGGTTGCATATTGACACCGATCACCTGAGCAACCCAAACTAACCAATTTTACACTACTTGCAGGATACCCCATAGAATACCGGTATCAATCTAACGACGTCGTTTAACTACACTCAATACTATGCTGCCAAAACGATTCGTCTAAACTCTGTCTGTCTTGATCATGTGACGCAAACCGATCGGCCCAGTCGTTCAAATATCCTTTAAATTACCTTACATCATCCAGTCATATTGGACTTGGTTTTCACTGACAATTAGTTGCCTGTTACGACTTTTTGAATATGATAACCATTCTTAGCTGTTTGTTTCACTATTTACTCCTATCTTATTTATCTGTAAAAAACGACCTGACGACAACATCCTGAAGAAATCAACGCTCTTCACACTTCGTTTTTACTTAAACCTTAAAAAATTCAGGTAATTACATTTTATTTTAAATAACTGCCACACAATGCTAATCAGGTTTTCATAGCTTTAATGTGCATGGATAACAAGCATTTCACCCATCCTTTTACAGGTTGGAACGTTCCCGACGCACACAAATGAGCCTTATAAATTTGTGGTGGCATGGGAAATGCTTCTTCTTCCTAACGTCTGCTACAATTAGAAGTACGGTTTTTAAATTTTGTTTACTGATTTCATCTTCTCCAATCAGTCTGATATTCTTCCCTGGCGCCTGTTTCAGATGGTTAAAGTGCATCAAGAAACAGTTAATGGTTATCTAGCCAACGTGGCAGGTTTGGCGCTCGATTCAACTGCAGGAAAGATTGCTGAAGCTCAAGTTGAAGAATTCGCGAAAAACTTGGACGCCGTTGCGCATAGCCTAGAAGGCACCCGGACTGAGCTTCAGTCGGATTCAGTAGCTGCTGATATGGTTCATAATTTTCTGATCCCAGAGGTATGTGCTCATTCTACGTACTGTTGATATCATCTACTGAGTTTATTCTGCTCATGATTCTACCATCACAATGACTGGTAGTGTAACATCTCACAAGATGCTGATGATGAACTGGTGTTTAGCGAATCACAAAACTCTAATCGATAAAGAACCCAAAAACGGAGGGGACGTAAAACCGAGGGGTCGTAAAATATGGAAGGACGGCGGAGAAAGAAGAACGATTTTGGTTGGCCTCACATCGCTCAAGAATGAACACATTTACCCTTTCAGAGGTAATAAGTCGAGTGCATTTAGCTCGCTCTGCCGGGGTAATGGTGGATTTTTTCCTCGCGTGTCAATGTCCAGAGATTCATTCCCGTCACAGGCAGAAATAATGAGCTGTAGTGAAAGTGCATTTTTTCCAATGCACCCTCCATTTTTCATGTAATATCCAGACCAACTGTGCCGAGACAGGAGGGAGACGGTTTGAACAAGAGTGATTTGAATGCAAAAAATAGTTCTATTAACCCGGGTGCAAATGATAGCAGCTTGAAGCCGTGAATTTCTCAGGGATTACAGAAGTATTATATCTGACGGAGAAATATTTATTTGAGCACATTTGATGAGGTTTCACACTCATTTATTTACAACTGCTTTTGCAGGTGAACAGACAAGCTCACCAAGCAATGCTGAACGAACGGCAACGAAAGTTTTTGGCAGCTGCTCATCGTGAAATATGGACACCAGCTCACGAGGCAGCCGACAATGAACCAGTTCTTGGACAGCTAGAATCGTCCAAGATCCACACGGCCACCATGACTGGAACGGCTGAGAACCAAGAAAACTCGCAAAACCCTACGTCATAAACCATATCTTATGCATAGCATAAACACTACTCCTCATTTACGCGTCATATTCTGTCCGGAGTAAAGAAGAACCAGTCCTGAGATATCCATTCCTTCTTGTCAACCATCGAAGTATTCTACTTACCTCTCTACCTAATTTGCTCACATGTCCATCCAAAAGGATCTAGAAAGACCGAGGTAGCATAAACTAACTAAACAATATTCCGAAATATTTAGATACAGACTGCGAATAATCAAGGCACTCACACTCCCTACTAACTGGACAGTTCGGTTATATTAATTATTTTATGAAGTAAACGAGATAGGCTATTTGCAATTTAAACTAATGATAATGAGAAACTCGCTTTGGATTTTTTTCAACTGAATGTGCTGTACAAGAACCTGACGTATGCATTGTTTGCTACCTATTTGATGAACCCAAGAAGTGCAACACCGGTCGAAGGCTGTTGAAGTGTTTCCACCTTATGAGTAGTGTGTTCCGTCTAGTCCATGCACTGTGATATCTCGAGCATCGTCCGAAATGAAACATGAGGCCGCCCTTGTACAGCACATTCAGTTGAAAAAAATCCAAAGCGAGTCTCTCATTATCATTAGTTTAAATTGCAAATAGCCTGTCTCGTTTACTTCATAAAATAATGAATATAACCGAACTGTCCAGTTAGTAGGGAGTGTGAGTGCTAGATGATTCTGGTTATGGTTGCTGTATCAGACTCTATGCATGTAGCAAGTGGGTCTGGTTGTTTTTGGATGGGCTTCTTACTTCTCTACCAAATTTTTGAATCCTCTCGCGGTAGATGTGCACAAACTTGCACAATTATACGTGCAACCAACACCCCTCGTAGTTTGATTCACTACCACAGCACATCAAGAACGTTTAAGCAGACTAGCTACACCCCTTTTGTTTCACTGTAGAGACGCCGAGTTGTTGATGTCAACATCAATTAAGACCTCTCTACGCTCCGAATAACGTATTCAGGCACGAAGAAGAATCGTAGTGCACTAGCTGCTGTAGGGGTACCTGCTGTTTTAGCAATTAGTAAATAATCCAATTATGGCCCATATTCAGAGAACCCACAAGGACGGCGTGAGCTCACACGCATTCCTCATGACCCTATAAGCATGAGTGTGTAACGAGTGAGAAATCTGCATTTGAATCACCAAGCTGTTTGCATCACTTCGGACGCTCAGTCAAATTCCTCTAAATGGCCCCTAACGTGCACTACTGGACTCTTTTGATTATCTTTAGAGCTCCAGAGAAAGTAAACTGGAACCACATATGGCATAAGCCATCGATGTCCACTCGCTGCCGGAGATAAACCCTTTATCGAACCGGCAACCAAACGTCTTGTTTTCAAAAGAGAGGAACACGATGACGTTGAATCAATATGATGACCAAATTTCAACTTCCTCAAAAAATGCGTAAAGAAATTTTGAGAGCGCAAACTAATAACTGGGGTTTTTGAGTGATCGCAAGGGGTGGGTTTACTTTTACCCCACTCCACCGAGGAAACATTCCTTGAAAGGATAGTACTGTATCCACAGGAGAACACCTTGATTCGTATTCCCTTATTAACTCGGTCATTGTTGCGTTCCTGATTGATTTATTATCAGACAACACAGCACACTTATATGGGCATAAACCCATCGAGAACCATATTAGACATTAAAAACGAACGTATCCAACTAAAATAAGCAACTATGGATAGGCTGAAAGTATGGACCATGGATGTATGGTATACCCTAAGTAAGTTTCCTGTTCAAAATTTGAGAACGGGCTTGAAAACTCACTGTGTTACACTGATAGGCAGCCAAGTGTATTGCATACGCCTTATGTTGCTGAATTTGGAGCATCTTTGCTGCGGCCACAAATCCTGAAACTTCTCCCAAGTGAGCAAACAAATTTTTCCATCGGTTTGCAGATGAAGAGGATGCTGATAGTTCAGGTCGTGATGAGCACCATTGGTTTGTCTGCGACCAAGTTGCTCTGCTCAGTGGACAAACTAGCGGCCATTTTCCATCCGGTTTAACGCATCCCATGAGTTTCCTGACAGTGAAGTTTTGAAAGGCTGGTAGGTCGGTGCACGTATCTAGGAAATTTGCTATGTTCTGTTTCGAGGCATCTGGAAAACCACTCATCACGCAAAGTACGTTCACGCATGCGTTCGGAGCACACTGGTGGAGAATTGGCAACACGCGGGCCCCGCATGATATAGGTCAGGGGTCAATCTGTTGGCACCAACGAGAATATGCACTGTTGATGACTTAAAGGAGAGGAGCAGCAGTAAAGCAGGTGGTATGTAATCGTCAAATTATTCGCAATAGAACAAAAAGAGGATTTTCTAAACCAGTTAGATATAAAAGCCTTTTTTTGAAAATCTTGCGACTATTCTAAAGTTATTCACTTCGGGCTACTTCTCTCTTCTCAGCAACGTGTAAATAGTCGTTCTCGGAATCAACCATCTACGGTGCTGATGAACTCGTTTACCGGACTAAGTGAATTTATACAGGTTGCTCTAATGGTGTCGACAGTTCTTTCCACACTCAGCATTGTCGCTCCATACACAGAAGCTAGTCACGGACGAAAACTTGTGATCGAAGAGCAGCTAGCTGATTACGAGAAGGTAGGGGAAAGTTGAGACGCCCCTGAGGATTCATAGTGTCAACATATTAGCTTCGGTGGCCTACTGTTGTAGTTTTCCATGCTTTCACATTTGACATTTGCCACGCCTTCAAAACCTTTGTGCGCATATGCCCGGAAATAAATATGTGATGTGAGGCCTGATATTTTTTCCGGTTTAAAATATTCGCATCATTTGATTTGTGTCACTTAGGAATGCAAATTCAGCACTCACACGGCAACGTTAATCAGATTTTGGATTTCTCACAGTGGTACCATTTAGGCTTCAAAGTGTATCGTCGTGCGTTACATATCACCACACCAGATGTGTTTTATGAGTTATATCCCCTAAAGTTGTGGCCACACAGGTGCATTCAACCACTATTGATGGTCTTGAGAAAATAAGGCAGCTTCCGAATGGTTATCCAAAATTTAACGGACAGCGAAGAGCAAAAGACCAGATAGATGTGAGTACAGGACATTCCGTAAACTGTTTGAAAAGCCTTAAATATAGATACGTCATTCTAATCTTAATCCAGCATCATGACCTGTGGCAAACAATCCCAATGCATAAGGCCGAAAGATATGTTACTGAGACCTAGTTTGGACATGCGTATTTCCTTAAATCGTGCAATTATCCTGCAATTAATCAGGTTTTCGAAACCGTGATTCAACGGTTGTGCCACTACAGTCTCCATGATACGAAGTTGTGAAGTCACTAAAGCGCCCTAATGCTCATTCACAAACTAATGTGCTGCGTCGATGTTACGCGTCTTTTTAATTGCATTCCACATATGATGACTTCACGTTTTCTCTGGTTCCGCTGGTTGGTTAGGCTTGGTCAATCCAATGTATACCACCTACTTGATGGAACTACTTTTAATGTACTGGGATCAGTGTTAACCAAAATCAGCCTCTTTATGTATCTTGTTTTCGAACGCGCATTCCTGTCTGATGCGGCGGCTGTTCGTTTGTATCGTAAACCAAACGCAGTTGTTGATACTGCGAGAATATTTTCGAATCTTCAATAATGATTTCGTCCTGTAAGTGAAGCAAGTTCATAAGAAGAAAGACACTGTACGGCTGTTTCATCCTTAACGGGAATAATGACCAGCGCGTTTCTGGTGAAACTGCAGGGAGTTTGAAAGCGCGGCCTTTCGACTAGTAGTTTGAACACAACCTTTCGTTCTCGGGAGCCTCATCAGCAATATGACTAACTTGCGCTTAGACAGGGCGAAGGCGACTTAGCGTAGAGCTATTAGGGTCTATGGTTAGTAATTTCAGATTTAAGTTAATTTTCTAGCCGGAATAAGTAGCCAGCAGCCAAACATCAGGTCTCAGTTACATAAGGGACACGGCTTGCGTAATGGTGTGCTAAAGCTAAAAAGCGGTCCCTGAAGCACCTTTAAATTTTTTTCAGCAAAAATTAAAAGTTCTCCAAATGTCGCTAGTGGGATCATCATATAACTTCTCGAAACCTTTCGTGAACAGGCTGCTGACAGGTTGGTTTCAAAACACAACCACAACCGCTATCACAGACAGTCACTTGACCTGAGTTTGAATGTGGTTTAGAATAACTCAACTTGTCCAAATATCCTGGTCGACCAAACGTTCCGATATACTGGCTCCATGTACTTGGAGATGGATAGTGGTGCTTCCTCGAGTTTCGTGAAACATCTCACCAACCTGAATGTTTATTGATTGCACAATATCCGAATTACGGACGGTTTTCTGAGACACACCGATATTCATATTTCAATCCATAATGTATCAGCCCACACGAATTAGGCGCGTATCTCAGAAAAACTCACCCTGTGCGAACGATATTCATACGATCTGGCTAAGTGCCTGGAAACTCATTCAAAAGACGTTTTTGTCCTCAGGGTTTCATCCATCCGGCATCAGGAACAAGATAGGCGACCCCCCGGTTAGGACTTTAGGGCTTATACTCTCAATGCCTCCGGTTGTGCATAGCTGGTGAAGGTCACTTAATTATAAATTATTTTTAAATCTGATGTAACTACTAGTGCATTTTTTAACGTTGGAACTGACGAGACAGATGCAGTGGAATCGCCAAGCGGCTTGTCATTTCTACATCTTACAGAGGGACAAGAGAATACACACCAAGCACGATAGCTAGTCAGAGAACATAATAGAAAACAGACTAAGTTAACACAACCCAGTGTGTGTCAGTCAGTCATACAGCTCCAGGCGATGAACCAATCGAGCCAAAAGCTCAAACATGCAAGCCTAAGGCCAAGATGATTCAAATTCGTGCCACTTTGAAAAATAATAAAGAAGTTTAATCCTTCAAGTTTTACGAAGCATTGTTTAGACCAACCTCAAAACTGCTAGTCCATAATCTGGTGTGCGTGGAATGGTGTCATTTTGGTGGCAAATTTCGGCTTATAGCATCTGAGGCATTTTTATGGGCACTGCGCGATACAAGCTGATGCTTTTGGGCGGTAGTGTCAGTGAGATCTGCTGGATTATCGTCTACAAAGACCTACTCATGAGTGACAAGTTAGTAGCCTCCACGGTGTGGTGTCTTAATCAAACTATGTCTCATGTAGCACACGTAGAACCTCTTAAAACGACGTGCTAGATAACACTGCCAACGCAGCATCCATAAGCTAGAACCATTCCGAGAACTGTGCACTAAACTGCCTTAGCTGAGCTGCATAATGCCGATCTGGCTGAGCGTACATGGCGGAATCCCGCGTGGTGCTGTTTTTTTGGTATCATTATATTCACTGATAGAAGCTTTCATGGACACCAAACCGTTTAGCACAGCCTGACCTAATGTGGATCAACGCATTCGAAAGAACCTAGATCTGTTTGCGCCGCTTCAGAACTGCCCGATGGAAAATACTGACAGAGATTTCCTTCTTGGCATTTGACTGCAAATCGTATAGGGGACTTCTGATGTGCTACGGTTCCAGCGAAACCCAAAATTCTACTGATTCTTTTGGGGGAAATTTTCCTGGCCAGGCGCTCAACTAGCTAATGGAAAACAGGAAGAGTTTATTCTTAATCGCCATCGATCTACGTGAGGGAGCTGATAACCAAAAAGCACTGACTTGTTTTCGCTAAAGTCCCCTAACAATTATGTGGTCTTCTACTGAAAGATTCAGCCAAACAAGCGGCGGTCGTACATATCACATGTTTGGTTTATTACATTTTTATGGAGAATGAAAAGTATCCCGATATTATCGTTTTGCGCTTCATTGCTGAAGGATGGAACTTCATTTACCTTCTTGCTGTAGCCGTTTAGCTACCCTAAACTGTCGAGTTCTTGCAAAGTTAATCGGTACGCCCCTGACAATTTTTATACTCTGTACATTTTTCGGAAAATCAGGGTAAACAGTATACACTAGAACGAAAACTGCCAGTAAAATGGAAGGAGTGCGCAATACAAGCAATATCCAACCAACGCGGCTTTAATTCCATTGTTTTCGGATTTCGACGAAACGTCGAGCACACTGTCATCTGTTCAGACAGATAGTAATCTCTTGGAAATCCCAAGTGGCAATACGGAGTCGGCTCTCACATTTGGATAAAAAAATGGGCCTTCTTATGTTCACTTGCTGCGCATTTAATGGGTTTTATTAAATGTATATCATATACTCGGCCACAAGCAGCAAAATCTGGGCCAGATAGGAAACTTAGCAATAACTTAAGAAGGCCACGAAAAACAAAGTAACTCAAAGCAACGTGTCCGAGATGACTGGCTGTAAGAACAGAGGTAGGTACATTACAGCCAGGTATCAATTTCAAGCCTGGTTCTACGGGACAGAAAAGAACTGTTCTCAATTTTGGAGAGCTCTATCTTACGGCAGTGCTGCATTATTACTATCGTGGATATTTGTAATCAGCTGACAGCTCGCTTTATCAATATGGCAACTTGGGTTGTCATACCCACAACCACCAGATAGACGTTATTCCGTTCGCCGAGCTTGGCAGTTGGATTGCAAACGTTTCATCACCAATCGAGGTGACATCGTCAATGCGGGGTTGAGTGGGTCACTCAACCCCGCATCGACGATGTCACCTCGATTGGTGATGAAACGTTTGCAATCCAACTGCCAAACTCGGCGAACAGACCAACAACCAAGCAGCGCACCCGAGCTACCTATATTCCAAAACATTGTCAAGACGTTATTCCATTATCATGCAAGACAATGTTCACATGTCGCCTGTTGAAATGGATCTATGGATCGTAGTTATTAAGTGTGTCAAAAAACTGCTAATTTCTGGCAGACTTGGGTTTCTTCCGAAATGCGATTAATCGTTAATAAGCGCTCTGGTTTATACAGCTATGTTTATTGTGGTCAAGAGTAGTTTATTTGCCCGACGTGGGCTGTGATGAGGTTGTATGACTGCAGTGTCCCAGTATACTGGAGACTGGTGGACAATAGCTGACCAAATTCGTAGTGCATCGACAACCCCTTATCGGGTGTGCCTGGCAATGACGTTCACATAGATTTTGTATTGCCGCGTTTGAAAATCAAAATACACGGAAATCCAGAAATATGTTTATGAATGGAACGAACTTGTTACATGACTGATATTCCAATTTCACTGCGTTTCTCGTCTTAAGTTTGACTTTTGGCTGGCGCGTTCATTATTGGTTTTCACAGTACAGTAGAAAAAAAGAACCGTGGTCTCTCCGGTTAACGGTCAATGACGAAGAGCACTGTATCCTTTTCAGGGCAGTAGTCTCTGTTTGGATTGGCCTGTTTTAGGAGTATTACTAAGAATTATGCTTGAAAAGCTAACCAAGTTAAAAAAAAGGCCTAAGCGTATCACGACTGGCCGTGTGCTTACTTGATACCTCAATTTTGGGAACCTCAAAGTACGAACATTCTGTCCTGGTCCTTATTGTGATGGAGAATGGCTCCTTGGGTAACCTTAGATTGGGCAGGTCTCTCAAATCTCATGAGACAGGAGTAAAGTTGT
The DNA here is from genome assembly GCA_004794785.1 of Opisthorchis felineus. Classification (NCBI taxonomy): domain Eukaryota; kingdom Metazoa; phylum Platyhelminthes; class Trematoda; order Opisthorchiida; family Opisthorchiidae; genus Opisthorchis; species Opisthorchis felineus. The sequence continues at coordinate 618,107 of SJOL01005532.1, forward strand.
CACAACTGCGGGTGATTGCTTTCGAGGGAGCCTGGTGAGGGGGAAGATGCAATGGTGTTACTCAACTATATCGGTGGCATTCCTCAGACGTTCACTATAAATGGTTCCATTTTTGTATTTGTTAGTTGACCGTGCTGCTTTTTTTCTTCAACGTTTGTGTTCAGTAACCGAGACAACCGCACCGTGACTTTCGGCCTTTGGCGTTCCATTAAGCTGCCAAAAAGGACCACATTTGTTCTGCCAACGTACGAGGCGACCAAAGTTCCGGATACATCCAATCATATGGCGGAAGAATGGCGTGCTTCACTTATTTTGGAAGAATTCGTGCTGTCTGCATGTGACCTCTACTAGAAAATTAAGCTGGTATTATGGTGCAGCAAACAAATACCGAGCTCATTAACGTGCTCACAACTTAGGCAGATATCTAAAGAGCCGGTATCTTCAAAAGGAGAGATAAAACTGAATGATTACCAAAATTTAGACCCTTGGTAAACACCAACGCATGAAGAAATGACGAGATTGTTCTGAACAACGTTGAAATGGCATGCTCAAAACAGTTCCATAGCTTTCGATGAATCCACTGACTTCCTGAGTACCTTCTAAAACTTCGGTTTTCAGTCTGAGTTGGATTGCTAGTTTCAGACTACGGAACAGATAGCATTCGTTCATGAACTGCTAGAGATTTCAACCTTAAAGGAGCACAAAGTCTGGCTAATCATCTGCTCTTCTTGTGACCAAATTCAGTGTTTAACAAAGGGTACTTCAGGCGTGAAAATGGGTCTAATGGGTAGCAAAATTATGCCTAAGAAAAAATCCAGAATCTATCTTCTGCCGTTAAAAAGGTTTATTCAAAGACGAACTGCATTGCATATCTGCTACCAATACCAATTTGAAGCTGCCCCTACCGTTCACCTGACCAGTCTTAATTTCGGTGATTCAGGCGTAATAGATTCACAGAACCAGAAGTAAATTTGATGTATCGCTATGCCCAGGGCAAGAATTTATAAGTTGTTTATGTAAATGTTAGTACCTGGTATGTGTCTATGTTTTAGGCACACTTGACCTGCTGACATATTTGAACATTTCTACAGTGACCGTTGGGTCTATCATAGAGAACAATGGCTATAGAGAGGTAGATGCTTTAGAGGGTGTTGCAACCGGCGTCCCATCGTAACACAGTCAACAAAACTTTCGTAATTTCATTCGGAGAAATGCGAACAAACCAACGTGGGAACCGAATTGCTTCAGCTAATTTTACCAAGAAGACTGAAATCCACTCAACGTAATTATACCACTAGTTCTGGGGATCACCTAAGGTTATTGAATATGAATTAGATCCTAATTATTCACGTAAGCTCCACTCTTGTCCAGCTGAAGAATTTTTATTGACCTGAAGAATGGAAATGGAAGGAAAAATCCGTGGTCTGTGCACGGGATGGATACCTGAGTTTCAATCAAAAACCTTCTGTAAACCAGGATGAAACATGAGAATTCTTCAGCCAACAGGATTTTTTGATCTCATGTATGTCTTCAGGTACACTGAGAAACGTGACATTATCAAAGATGTGTGAACTGAACATTTAGGTTCTGTATTCTGTGTCTCATACGTTGAAAACAGATGAACTACCTTTTGTGTGCTATAAAACATGACGATTCAGATTGCTACTTAACGCAAAGCGTTTGCAACACATTTAACAACAATGTGGGGATTTTGGCTTCACCGCAGACATCTGAATGAGACCTAGTATTATACAATGCCAAAAGCCATGAATATCGGAAGTTGTGTTCACCTTTATCATACTTAAAGTTCTTTACATCAGAATGCGATAACGGGTGACAGAATGCCGACCGTTATTTTGACAGAAAATAATGGGATATAAGACACGATCTGGGTGCTCACGCTGTCTGCAACAAACCGCCAAATGACAGCCTGTGAATATGCAAACGGATCTTTCAACCCTATCACACCGCAGAACGGTTGCCGAAGTATGCACTAACGACATTTTCATCAGAGATTCTAGCGGGGTGGTCGAAACCCCCAAAACGCCTTACGAAATACGAAAGGTGCGTATCAGTTGACCTGAACAAGGTCAAGAATTGGTGCACCGAAAAAGATGCATGTCATCAACGAAAATTGCACTATATCATGATTTATTGTAGAAGAAAGTAACATTTACCTATGTTTCAGCTGCAGCTTACACTTGACAGGTACGATAAATGGTGGAAAGCCTGGAGACAATCATTTTTCCTCACCTCTGTCTACACTGTTAGTCGTTCACCATGCCCAGTCCAGCGAAGAACTTTTACGCGCAGTTTCACGAGAACTAAAAATGCATGTCATTGAAGCTGGACGTAACCGACTGTCATTGTTCTGAAAAATTGTATCCGTGACTTGCGCGGCGCATTGTGCCTGACCCTTCAAAGTATTTCACCGGTTTAAAAATCTTAGCAAAGTCGGTCATTTTTGTAACTCAGTAATCTGCTGCAATTGCTTAACTAAGCTGGTAACGATCAATTGGAAAATGTTTGGGACCGATTGGGTAGTCGGCGTTTCAGAGAAGTTTGGTAATCCACCTACTGTTTACCAAACCCCTCTGAAACGATAAGCTGGTAACGCTTTCAAACCATTCTTTCGTAAGTGTTAATTCGTGGACGAATTATTATCAGCCATCTGTGTCCACTATAATCGGTGTCGTGTACCGCTGATGCAAACGTAACGAGCACTGGCCCAGAGATTATTTTCAATAAAAACGTTTTCCAGAAAGATACCTAACGGATTTAACTATTTGGAACCTCGAACGTTTGACCTTTTAATTATCCGGAGATCTTTAAGAAACCATCGCAAGATGTTGAAAAATTATCCACAGGGAATCAAATGGAAAAAATTAGATGAAAGTTTCCTGGTTCTCTAATTATTTCAGGTCAATTTTAGTTCATATATATCTAACTAATGCAGAGGCTTTAAACTAAATTGTAAGAACGAGTTGCTGGAAGAGCGTATTCAAAGAAGCCACTTCGGTTTGAAGCAACTGGATGGTTTTTATATGATAAGAATTTGCTGGACTAAAATCCTGAAATACGCAGAAGCCGGATTTCAGTGTGGGAGAAAAAGTCTTGAAAGTCGGGACGTTTACACCGCCGTACAGCAAATCAAACACTCTTGTATGATTGACAGCCTAAAAGGAGCAGTCTTAATAAAATCAATGACTTGACCCGCTCGGTGCTTATCACCTACGATCAGGTAGCCCTACCAATAAGGCTTTGTTAGCGAAAGGAAGCCGCACTACATTGATTCTATCGCCATGTGAACAATGTACTTTGAACGTTTATCACGTACTTCCTTATAACCTCCTTGTAGCCCTTCTTGCTTGCTTCCTACAAATCTGAGTGCTGAAACTATATAAATTATTGAGATAATCCTGACAGCAGCTTTATCCCTGCCCAAACTGGGCGCGTGATCTTTGACGTTTTGAAACTGAATTACTTATCTCACAGTTCATTTTTGTGACCAATTGGAACAATCAAAAATTCCCAACATGACGTAAAAGAGGACTTGGTATCATAAAAAATATAAACACCGCGATAGTTTCTGAACTTGTCGAACCGTTTCACGCATTGTCTACAGGCTTCCTAAAAAGGAGTGCGATGGTTAATGAAGTAGCCGCGTTTCAGCTTAAGACCTTTACCTACACAATTACCCAACCCATCAGTGCATGTTCGCTGCGGAAATCCCAATTTGCACATAAGACTACGCTATTCTGAATGCGACTGATACTGTCTTTTAGCGTAGTGTAAAACTGTAAGCCTACAGTTAAATAATTATCGAGTCCCTCCGGGAGACCAAGGGCTACTCACATAAAAACTGTATGACTAATCGTCAATAACCAGTTTGCTTGAAAAAAGCTATTTCAATGGTTGTGCTATAGATAAATTATGCCTTAATAATGATACTAACAATACTAACAATAAGGAGCTTCTCATGAGTTACATGTCACTCAGTTTTGTAATCCTTTACTTCTGCACAGCAGTCAGTGTAGTGATTCTGCATTCTGCGAAGGCATTATGTTCCATGGTGACACAGCGTTGGCCTTCAGTAAATCATTTCTGGAGCTATTTTTTGTGAAAAGACAGCGTGTAAGATTGGTGACCACTATGGTACCTACTACATTCTCAGTGATGTAGTCTTTTATGGACGGGTCCCATCGATCTCTGTGGAGCGTCCGCCGGCTGGTTAGTACAGTTTGATAACCGTCAACCGTGTACGTATGTACGGTGGATCGAGTCATCAAAGTTTGCGGTAGCAAGTAGTCTAAGCTAGAAAGACATCTTAGAAAACGAAAATAAGAACAAAAGACAACAAAGGACATCATCTTAATGAACAAGAACAACAAGATAAATACAACTTCTCCAGTGGTTGCCCGATATCACCATGTTCGGTCGTTGATGTGCTGAGACTCTAATATGCTAAAATCACAGACTAAACGCACCAGTGCATCCAAGACTCTTTATAGTGTTTTACGGGCTCTGTCTGCAGGTCATGCGCTGGCCACCCTGTGGTATCTTCAAGTCGGAACATGCCTCATCAAACAAGGCACGACGAAGCAATGGACCATCCGGCACGAGGGTATCAGTAGTCAAATACAATTCCACCTTTCAAGTAACTACTAAATGACATAAAGAAGCAGCGGAACACTCGGCCAAACGCTCAATATGTAACAGGACAGAGCTGATTCAACTCACAGAGCTAATTATCTGTTTCGCGCCAAAGTTTTGTTGGGTCAAGTGACTCGCGGGGTGAATAACAATTGTGTAGGACCCCCAAAAAAGAGGCCACCAATGCTCTGCACGCTTTACAAAGCGCATATCTCGCTCAATTGGACAAAAACAGACATTAGTGAAAGAAGGCTTGGGCCCTTGATTATCACGGCTTAGGCAGAAGTTATGCGATATCAAATGCAATCATTAATAGGTATTACATTTACGGCTAAATATACACATATGTCTTCATCAGAGTTTGACAATTTTTGACACCAGTCCACTTGTGGTCCGCAGACGAAGAGGTTCATAATGCAACAACAACAACTCCTCCTCCTATTGTTGTTCATTACTCAAGAGTATGGTCACAAACATAAAAAGTAAAACTAAGCAATGGACGTGGAAGGGTGTACAGGAGAATATTAGATAAAACGAGGGGAGCATCCCATTCGAAGGCGTGCCACCAACAGTTCCAGTCAGACAAGATGAATCCCAACGTATGTAAGAATGTTTGGTATGGAAACACACGTGTAAAGACCAGCAGCCGAAAAAAGGACAAACAATGCCAAATGCTTTTCAAGGCGCGATAAGCGCTAGCGTAGTCAAGACTCGTACACTAGGCAAAAAGTGCCCATCATACTGCGTCATGTGTGAAAGTCAATGGCAGGAATGAACGCCCAACGCCATGTACCACCCACAAAAGTGTCGTAGTACTTAAAGAGCCCAAAATGTTGAGCAAACACAAGTCACTGACTATGACCTTAGGAAGTCGCAGTCCAATAACAGCCTTGGCGGATTAAGGAGAGCAGATCTGTTGGTAAGAAATACTCATCAGTTGGTGGACCAAAAAGTCGGTTTCACAATCCTTTGCACGTAGGACTGAGATGATGGCGGTGAGACTATCATCAGCACCACACAGTTACTCCACGCCCATCCGAGAATACGCTGACGTCCATCACAGTTGCTCGGTGCTTCCGAACAGCGATTAGATCAGGCTTGCTGAAAGACGCCAAAGTGCTCCAGCGTCCTTTCTCAGAGTGTTTTGGTAGAAAACGGTTTATCCACAACTTCAATGAAGCAACTTTCATTGAAATACTTCAGCAACCCTCTGAGCACTAGGGATCGTGCGGTATCCTAAAAGTGATTAAACTTAGTCATCATGCGGTTCCAGAGGTGAACACTGCATTTTTGGCCGTGGAACATCATTTGCTGAATCCGTGAGTATGTCAAAGCGTATCACCATTGTAGTCCCGTGTGTGCCAAATGAAGGTTTACCGAAAATCCGGAAAACGACTTTGCTGTCTATTGAAGGAGACTGAGGAGAAGTGAAGAAAATCGAAAAAGGGTAGCTAAACACATTTTGCACATTGTACGGGCGCGGACACCGTTAAACCGGGTGTAATGTGGATGGCTGACATTCTCGCATTTAATGTGTGGAGGGGATGAGCACCGCCCGTATGTCACGTTCTACTCGAAACCAATTGATGGCACAAAACTTAGCGTCACTTGTTACGTGGACTGCACGGCTGAGGGCTGCATTTAGTTGTAAAGGAAAAAACTGAGCACAGTTTGCCCTGGTTAAAACATCGTCAAAGTTCCGCTAAAGACGGCAGTAGAGAAAGATAAGTAGAATAAGGTAGAGAAGAAGGTAAGTAGAGGAAGACAGCTAGCAAAAGCCAAGACAGTAGAAAACATATTAACTTTTTATGAGTGGCCCGTTTTGTCCTTCCGAGCGAAGCATCCTCAAGTCAAGGCAGCTATTTTGTCTACTAGGATTTTTACAATACTTTGGCAGTGGTGTGTTTTAGTTTCGTTCGGGAAAGGGTGCAAACTCCCTTGAGCAAACGTGTGGCTGGCTTATATATCCTGATGCTGCATTCGTGGTAATCCTAAAATTGCAACGTCATTTCGGCGGCTTTTTTGCTGGCTTTAAAATTGTTTAGATTAGGGTAGATCCAATTAAATCCGTCCCCGTAGAACTGACAAGGTCTCGGCTAAGAATACCTTGTTCATTTTCTACTCTTGCATTCGGTTTGGTGGATTTTGAATGTTATCACCATATACGTTTCACACCTGAGCGTTGTGGTGAAACCTCACAAATTTGCGATGTCATTTTGCCAGCCAACACTTGAAGGATCAGTCTGACGGACCGGCTGTATGCCTGTGCCGCTAAGGTTGACAGTATAAGGAAGAAAACGGTTAAAAACTATCTATGCGAGTCCATAAGTTATGCAGTGCGAGAGTATCCCCATGTACATTTACGGCGTAACAAGAATATCCAGTATTTTTACCACCTGGTTGGTCTGCTGATCAGTCCATGCTGATCGCTTCGAAATTTGATGCCCCTTGATAATAGTATTCATGATAAATAGCATGGGCTGGATTCGAGTTCAAACCTATGCATGTATGGAATACCGCGATGGGTTAAGATACCGACTAACCAAAGTCAAGCGTCCTAAGTGCCAGATGCTCTAGGGTTTCTAGTGTCATTCCATGCACCCTATGACCATCACAATATGCGAATCAGCAATTTTCTACAAGTACAACCCAGCCTTACGAACAGTGCTAACATCGGTGATTCTTGGTGGCTATGTAGAGACAAGAGCTTACCATCATAAACAATACAATATCAATTCTTTTTTCAAAAGTATTCCAACACTGTACCAGTAGTGTCGCTTAACATTTTCACTAACCGGAAGCGACCAGTTTATAATCCACTGGCAGAAAATCACCCGGATCGTAGACCCCCTCCAGCATTTCGTAATGAAATAACCGGGTGTGATTTTGGCATGATAGGGTGTCATCCTCTTTATGAGAATCAAAGCTAGCTACGGTAACGCTGTTTGCAATGAGCTGAGACTATTTAGGCACCTCCTCGCATGCCCGCATGTCTGTTGCCCAACTTTTCACTCGTTTATGTTTCACCAGGGACATGGGATCTCGACCAATTTCTGACTCCCTAATTTGTAAGTTCTAATTGGCTGAATTGGTTATGTGTATTAAAAGCTGTATTATTAGTCGTTCAGTAAACTGAATTTGACAGATAGGTCCTAAAGAACGAATCTTCAAGAACCGAACGAGAAACGATGAAATAGACCTACACCTAATGTCGCCTATTCTAGTGTGAGCGGTAGAATAAAGGGAGGTCACAGCTCGGCAGATTGCTCGTTTGCTTATCACGCTGCTGATTTAGATCATGTTGCAGTGTCAGTTTGTTGATCGGATCAGCACTTGATATGTTAAGACTCCGTACTCTAGCTTTTTACAGTTGCGACACCTAGCGTAGTTACTATACCTAGAAACACAGCTGTTCTTGGTAGGTTTGTCTTAATTAAGTCAGCCTCATCTGTTCAACAGACGATTCTGTGATTATCGGTGAAATACGTCAAGTTTATCATCTCACAAAATCCCTAACCTTTTGTGCACTTTCAGCGGCATCTGATCTTACTATACCAGTTAGCCATCAGTCTAGTTTCATTGTGCCTGTAAGTCGTCTTTTTCTGACTGCTAGGGTGGTTCTTTGCCACGCGCACTGTTGAACACAACATGTGCAACACAGTAATACAGCAGGTGCACGCAGCAGGCCTGTGTTCACAGTAACGATTATTCTGTCCAAAGCCAGCGAGCAGTCTGAGGTCGACATATTCCATGTCAGTTTATACAAAATTGCCTAGAGAAAAGCTAGTCACGTAAAATATGAAGGCTAACACCAAAGCAGGGAAGAGAAAGAACGCAACCAGTCCAGGTACGTACAATAATTACGAACTGGAGATTGTGTCCTTGCTTACGTGTATTTCCCTCCGACGAAATCACAAAACTGTACATTGTTGAAATAGTGGACTTAAGATGCACGTTCTAAAAGACATAGTCCAACGAGCAGATTCAGAGTGACCGAAGAATCCGTAAATATCCTAATGGTCCGGATAATCAGGGAAGTAAGGTTATCACTGCACCTCTGTTTGATAAACCCAATCGGTGCGCCTTACTGATGTGACCAGCGCCAGTCCGTTTGCTTCGACAGGGATGGTCACGTGATAAAAGCATCTTGGCTGATCGATTGTAAACAACTTGGTTGGCTAGATTAAACAGTATATTAGAAGTGAGGTACCTCGATTTTGCGATACTACTCACAACGCAATGACTGTGAACTCTGTGCCGGTTTTTCTTCCATGCACTTGCCATGAAGACCACGCTGAAATTTGACGTTGCAAATCATACCACTAGCATGCACTTAGGTAACTTGTTCCGGTAAATAGGATCAAAAAATCAAATGTCAATAAGTCGGTTGTGGTTGTGTACAGCTCGCCAATGCGATTAATCGGTGAAATGATGCAAGTGGCTGACACACTGGCCGAAAAAAATCAATGTGCTTTCTGCCAAAATTCTCTATAGGAGAGCATATTGTTCATTTTCTTTCGGGACCAGTTTTAACTTAGGCCAGATAACGTAATCATATGCATAATTTAGCCCAAGTACTCTTTCAAAGACGCAATTTTCTAATAGACCATTTTGTGGACTCAATTAAGGTGAGTCTGGTTTTTGGACCTTTAACCCAAACTAGGTGCAACTGATGATAAATCCTCAGCCCAGCAAGTACAAAATAACAATTCCTTCATCCCCGTAAACTAGTTTTGAAATGCAAGTTCTAGGAATAACACTGGTTAATCAAACACTGCCGACCCAAAACAGTTCCCGAAATCAAAGAAAATCTGCTCATCAGTAGAACGTAAGTAGTGAATAAACATAATCATTTTTATTACATACATGGCATCGAAAAACAAATTCTAAGTTACTGCACTGACCAGACTGAATAGTTTTGTGTATTCGCTATTCCAAATGCCAAAAGAAAGCTTGAGTAAGTTCAGCTGTATCTGACATAATGAGAACCAAACAAACAACGTTTCACACATACCAACGGTGACTACCAGCCTGTCAAGTAGTGTTGATCTTACTTCACCTTGCAACGCGGTTATTTGGTGCGAAAGAAGTTTGGAGAAGCGAGAAATGCAGTGAAGAATGAGCCGTCTGCATAACTGAGATACCTGTTGTTTCTAGCTCCGCCATGAAAGTTATACCGCTACGCTCAAAGAAGGTATCAGATTTATCGGGTCAGAACGTTCGTCTGAATGTTAGTCGCAGTTATTACCCATAAAATCAGTTTTCTAGATTGCACGTGGGAGAGACAGCGGTACTTGTGGAACATTCTGATCCTTTTGAATGTAGTGAACGTTATTCTGAGTTCTTTAATCTTAACCAATATGACCACAGTTATAAAACACCGCAGCGCACTTATTTTCCCCTATTGCTCCAGTATATGGTGTGTATTTTGAAAAACTTTGTAAACGGTAAAGACATACATATACAGCCTTCCTTGATATCTACAGTATTCATCAATTTCACTAATTAGAAGCTGGTGCGTGAAACTGAACAGCTTCCTGACCATTGAAACCTCTTTACTTGTTTTGATTGAGAAGTTATCTCTATTGTGGAAGAACACTCTCCGTCGACTATACGGACTTCAATACACAGGGCACGCAACTTTACTTATGTCATCATCATTAACCATGGGAAGTGGCCTTGAAGATGCCACATCTTCAATTTGTCCATGTATTGATTCAAAATCCAACATTTTGTTTACTTCACCCAAGAAACGGTATGCTCTCCCTAGAATGAATATCATTAGAAAGGATCACCTATCATCCATCTGAGATGATCTCCCTAGAGGGGACAAGTTTATGCATATCTTTTTAAATAAATAATCTTATAAGATGGCCTACTTCTCATAGATTCTTTCAAGCGGTCTTCCCAGGGAAATAAAGTGTAACAAGCTGGTCCTCTATTAGATGCCGCTTACAGGAACTCAAAAAGATGATCTTCTCTGACAAGCGTTCCCTAATAGGATGAATGTGAGCAGAGAAGGAACCCATCAGGGTTCAAAAAATGGGAAAATACTGAGAGAAGAATTCACCCCACGAAAACATATAACGTGGCATCTGTTAGAAGTTGAGGGCTTTCCCACCAAAAAATGCCGAGTGCAAACCAGTTCTCAGGGAATCAGATTGAAATGGTCTTAATCATCGGGTGATCGCTGTGAGAAGGAATCACTGGAGGATCAGTGTGCGTTGCTTTGCTGTAGAGCTCACGCTAAATGTCACTGGTTTGATGTGCGCCGTCTCGGGATCCTCATCCAGCGAGACAGCAATGACCAGCACAGCTGAGTTTGCCTGTACTAGCCTGTATTCCTCGCTGCCAAATCATTGTCTGACCTCCCATGGCTTGTTTTTTTCCATTTTTTGTGTGCCTATGTGAACAGGGCTCTCTGAGGAACTGGGTTGGTCGACATATGGTCGACCAAGTCAGCGCAGCCTATGAAGTGTGATCAGTTCACCTATCGTTGGCGAGTTACTTCTTCCAGAAACCAATCGGCGTACTTCAGGAGTACTGATCCAGTTTTCCCACCGGAATCAGGCCATGCTCCGACGGCACCGATTGTCAAACACTGAGTGTTTTTCAATGTCCCGTGCGAGTAGCCAGCATGTTTCAGTCCCATATAACAAATTGGAGCGCAACGCAGCATTGTAGCCCCGATCACCGACAGATATTACGTTTGTGCTGTCTGTGATGCAGTTGGTGGACCAAGAAGTCGACATCACAACCAATTGCACGTAGGGCTGAGATTATGGCGAGGGAATAATCATCAGCACCATACTGTTGCTTCTTTTCATTCCACACAGTCACTCCGCGCCCATCCGAAACTATGCTTACGTCTATCACACTTGCTCGGCACTCCCGAACAGCAACTAGGTCAGGCTTGATGAAAGAAGTCGATGTAAGTGCTCTCAACTCCTCGAAGACGATGTATTCCAGGTTCGGAGACGTTTCGCGAGTTATCTTGCAACCCGATTATGACGAGCACATCTAGCATCATACATGATCCAACAGGACTGCAAAATATGCACCAAACTCTCCGGTTGACCACAGTTTCCACGATAGAAGATCGTCTGGCCACCACGATCACACCGGGCGCTTGTAACTCTTGTCCTAAACATGTTGCACCGGAGCTGGATACCGCGGATAAATATCCGAGGAAACACTCGTTCTGGAAATACAAGCCATCGATTCGAAAGAGGCGAAGCGACCAACTCTCGTAAACCGCGACCGTCAACGCTGTTGTGCAGGCTATCACCCCAAGCAGCCACCAGCTCTTCCTTGGTGTTTACGCATGCACCATGGACTCGGATCGGAAGGCTGAGATCCCGAACAATCTTGCCAAATGCGGAATCGTTGACTACATTGCGTAGTACTCGGCACTGGGTAGAAAAGAGCTTTTCCATACGCGCTCTCCGCTGCATCGGGATTGTTGCACTCAGACTTGGGATACCAAGTCCCCCATGTTGTTTACCGGCGTGGATGTAGTTGATCGGGGTGTCCTTCGGTAGACGTAGCCAGCCACGAATAGATTGCCTGATGTAGTTGTCCAACCTTTTGATCGTGTTTCGGTGGACTTGGCCGAGCACGAGCGAATATGTCAGCCTCCGTATCAGGTAGTTCCTCGTGATCTCCATTCTTTGATGCGGCTTCAACGGGGCACGCGTCACCTCATCGAGCAGTTTGAGCAGATGCTGTCGGTGGTTGAAGACTCCTTTCCCCTTGAATGTAAAGGGAATGCCCAAATATGTTACGGTGTCTGTCGGACCCAGAGGAGTGATGAGTTCCTCGGCGAAGCAAAATGGTTCGACTGAGACTGCTGTCGCCCGATGTTTCCTGTCCCCACAAATCACCATCGCTTTCGTCTTTCGGGCGTTTATCTTCATACCAGCTCTTCCCAACTCGACCGCAGCAGCTTCAAGCTTCTCTTTAAGGCGAGCCTGACTTTCTGCACACACGACCCAGTCGTCAGCGAAGGCAAAACCATCTACTAGGGTGTCATGGAACTGATATCCCAGTTGCGGCATCGACAATCCAAGAACCTCATCCATTGCCATGATGAACAATAATGGGGAGAGTGGATCTCCTTGCCTCACACCTCTGTGGCAGTGGACCTCGGAATTGGGGAAAACTGCTACAGCATTCTCATAGGACTGTGCGATGTATCGAACTAGAGGTGACGGTGCTCCAAACGCCTTGGCAGATCTGACGATTGTGTCATGCGAAACCGAATCAAACGCTTTCGAGATATCAACAAACGCCAAGCTGAGGTTAGAAGCAGTCGCTGAAGAGTGACGAAGCAGGGCATGTAACAGCGATGTAGCTTCCAAACAACCGTCTCGATGTAGAAATACAAACTGGAGTGAGGGCAGTTGCAATCTACGACTCCAGCGATCAGCAAGCACCTTATGAAAGCATCGGACAAGAATGGATGACACGGAGATCGGTCTCAGTTGATCCGGTGAAGTCGGATTTGGGACCTTCGGAACTAGAGTAATACGGGCACGACACAGATGTGGGGGACAACCCCCAGATAATAAGAGTAAGTTGAAATACCCAGCAAGCGCGTTAGCATTGAACCGGCGGAGCATCCTGGGCGTGAGCTTGTCCAGGCCTGGGGACGAATTGCCCATTAAACGGATCGTACGACCGACTTCCTCTCCTGTAATTGGCTCGATCAAGCTCCAATCGGATGGTACTACTACGCGACTTGGTCGGCTATCCACGTGTTTTGGAGCTGAGAGCACCTGTTTCCAATACTGCTCGGCGTCCAGAGGTAGGCCACAGTTACCTTTGTATAGATCCTTCCATGACCCATCGAGCACAGCAGACGCTGCATCTTTCCGTCTTTGGTGGTATAGGGTCTGGATGGCGGCGTAGTTGGCTCGGCGGATCTGCTTTCGGTTGACCGGCATCCGATGGGCTAACTGACGACGGCGTCGGGATACAGTTTTCCAGGTGTGTGAAAATGTCCTGGAGGCGTGGAGGTCCAGAAGCGACAGGACTTGCTCCGGTGTCATGATGCCAGACTGCAACCCTCGGGCAAATGCCAGGAGGTCAACACTAGCAAGCGAACTGTCAGCATGGGATTCCAAGAGTGACACGGCGTAATCCACGGTTTGTTTAAACCAGACGCTATAGTCATCAGCTTCTGACGAGTAGGCCGTTATTTGACCGATAGTTTGGTCAGGGCCACCAGATGATGATTCGTCCTGTTGTGCTTGCCAGTTAAGCACCCGTAACCTGGTTTTGATGCTGATAGCCGATCGACCAGGAAAATACTGCTCCAATCTCGCGAACAGCGCGGTTTGCGTGCCACAAGACGGATATAAATTGTTAGCCAGGCGCAAGAGCGATTGTGACTCTTGTTGGGACCAACGGGCCCCGGAATACTTCACTCGGCCAAGCTTATCTGCATTATGCTGGGTGGGGTGTACGTGCCGGCGATGTTGACTCAGGCCAATCTTCGTCGGAAAAAGGCGGGAACAATCAGCGCAGGCCAATTGGGCGACCATGTTCGTACCAACACTTTCATTGTTGTGAACTCGATGGTGGGCTACCAAGCCAGCTTTCGATTTGCAGCACTTGCCACATTCCTCACACGTGAGCCCCACGAGTCTCTCCTGTGTACTGGTTAGAACTGGTGCGGAGGCGCCAGATGATTCGTAGTGTACATTGTCGAAAGTAACCAGCACATTGAAACCAAACAGGGTGGTTAGCCCTGTCTGGAGTTGTTGAACTCTTAGCTCACCCAGACTGATGTCCAGGCTCCCCAGTCGGCACCACGAGGAGGTGGTTCAGCTCGCCGCAGTAAACCATCCAAGTCAAACATTTGGGCGGTTAGCAAACTGTTTTTTTCCAACACTGATCGGCTTTTTATACCAATCTCTCACTGTAAACCCAGCCAACGCCCCAGATACTTGGATATGACGGTACAAAATAAGTACAATCTACTGTGCCATGCAAGACGAACCTCCGGAGTCTGCTACACGCAGTCGTTTTTCCTGACGACAGACATTTATCACAGAAATACAGTCACATTTTATTTATGTTGACACTTCGAACCAGTACTAAAGAATGCTTTTTATACAAATCCCGATTTTCAAACAGTCCACGACGTCAATGACAAACTAGCCACAGATCACCCCCTGTTTCCCCCTTTGGAAAAAACATAGGCAAGGTTGTGACAAAAATTATTCATTACTGCATAGACCTCTCTCGTAAGTGAATCCATTCTTGCTCGCAACAAAAAATTTTGAGAAGTTCTCAAGAATGTTTCGAAGGTTGCCCGCCTTGCAGTTCTGTCCGTTCTTCAACGTGGTGGGCATAGTGTTGTGTATTCTAATCTTCCACTTTGCCAAAGCGGTCTACCAGTGAAAATCCGTTGGCAGTGATTGAAATTGAATAAAGCTACAACCTCTAGACGCAGAAGCAGGCTTTTCTGTCTCTCAGTTCGTCAAGCATACGTTGCACATTTCAGTCGAAGAAAGTTCTATGTGGGACACTTTCATTTTAGGGAACATTGACTACGACGAAAATGACTACCTTGTCAAAGGTGAATGAAAGGCTAACTAAAAGCACGACTTATAATGATAGTAGAAAAGATCAATGTTCCGCAGTAGTCAGTTTCGAAGTATTAAGCTGGCGCAAAACGTAATATTTCAGGTCCTGGGGGCATCCCACGTCTTTTGCACATTGTGACGCGATTATGATTTAAACGGCCTCAAATTAATGAAGCGCCAACATGACAGGTTTATTTGAGAAGAGTAACCGTATAACTCAGAGAATTTCCAGTCTTCTCGCCGGAATAAGATACCGATTCACTTGGTTCTCTACCGAAAGGACTACCTTATATGTGACGACTACACTGCCGGATAGTTAATGTACTGCGATGCGGTCAAGCAACAGACTTGTAGCTATAGTTGTCAATTTAAAGAGCCAAAAGCGCAAAGTGAATTTGTTACTTGGTGAAATATACTTACTTGCAAATTAAGTTGGTGTTAACGGGAAGGTTAGCTGATTCCATCGTATGTAATACTATTCGATTAAGAAGTAGTAACTTCGTGATCATGCCCAATTGATAGGCCACAAGAAGCAAGAAATCGGTAGTGGGTTGCAGGAGGGTTTTCAGCAATCCCGTAATTCCTGTAGTGCTATGCCAATATGGCCGTGTTTTTGTAGAGGTAGGGTTGGAAATCTACCCAGAATCCTACTATATGACAACCCTCCGTATGCTAAACATTTGGTCACATCCATAGGATTGCTTGTGTCAGAAGAATTTGCATTTGTTGACGTAAGACCCAGTAATTTTTTCTCCTCTTTCTCTATAAAGTTGGCCTTTTTGGAGATAGCATTTGAATGTGCCGAGATAAGGTCGTCTCCTCTGAAGAATAGTAAATCTACGGTAGGTAATTTCCTTAAAGGTGCAGATTACGATTTGAAATTTGCAAGGGTTTAGTTGCACAATGACACAAAGTGTGGTCCCCATTAGCATTTTGGTTGTGGTCACTTGAAGCACGTCCTCGTACACAACATAGATTAAGCGGTTCAATTTGAGAGCGATCTTAGAAGGCAGTTCATTGAAACTACTACTACTTAAGTCTTCTTCGCCAGTGAATTCAGTACTGAGATATGGACAAACCACAGAAATTTTGCCAGATATTGTGAAAACATCACAAAGCGTTGTTCTGAAGAGACGCCCGGAAACCGATTTCCGGGCTGGCCATTTGACTCTGTTATGTGTCGAGTTCCCTTTTTATTTGTCTGCTCTTGTGAGACACTACGCTATCCTGGGTGAATACTAGTGGAAATCTTCAATAAGGTAAACACCTCACAGCTTGTTCGTTTCTTAGTTCCTGTTGTCTAGACTTCTTGCCGTAGGATTCCGAGGTGACATCAAAAGCGGGCAGTATATTTCAGAACCCATGCGTGGGGTTCGCGAATGTTGTCGTAACCTAGAGAGAAAGCATTGAGTGAATTAATCATGTATGTAATTTGTGGTCAGTGGCGGTGGACTGGATGTGACAGTAGCACTTCCATCCAGCAAAAATAAGATAGATTCAACCGGGTTTCAGATGTGTCTCCCATCAAAACCACATTGGTACACAAATGAGTGTATTTCGCTAAGAGTGAAGTAACTTTAAGAGGGGTTTAAGGTTGCACAATCAAATACACAACGAGTGTCAGTTAGTTCCAGCTACTAGACAACTGTATGGTTATATAGGATGGCCAGTGGTGGCTACGACAACAAAAGGAGAAATAATGACCTAAAGTTTGCATCGGTAGTCAAGTCGAAAGCAAAGTCCCTCTATGTCTGTTCCGGATCGATCACATGATCGTGAGCTCAGTAAGGAATGTTTAGACCACCACAAGCACCCAAATGTTTGTGTGCGCTTCATTTTCAAGGGTCGCTTCAACTTTGCTTAAATTTTGGGGCCGTGAGCTTACTTAACTCCGGTCAATCCGTAATCAGTGAATCAGGATCGAGCTCGCTGACTTGCCTGCTTCTCATTTAAAATTTTGGACGCCTATGCCATTTGGAAAAAGTTGTGAGATTATCCGGATCGCCTAGCAACATCAGTTCCCATATTAGGGAGTACAGCTAGGTTCACTTAATTAATCCTTCCTCCACCACGCGCAAGGGGATAGTTTCCGTTTCACTGCTTCTGTGGGCTCCCTCTGAGAACCATATGAGAAACCCCTCGGGCTCTGCAATAGCTTGTTTGCCCGGAGAGAAAGAACGCCGTGATGCATCACGCCGTCCGTATATATGATTCACTTTAATGACACGTCAGACGGTTGATCTGACAAGGGTGGTCGATACACTAGCAAGATCAACTGGGCTTTACTTGATAATTCGACTTTCAAGGATATGGTAGCATTTTCAGCACCTGTGACACGTGCCATACGGAGTGAGAGTAATAAGTCAAAAAATGACGACTCGTTCGTTATGGATACCGCTCTTTCCGGTCTTTTCATGATATAGTTAACTTCCACTGGACCATTCGTTTGAATTACATAAAATGACACGAAAGTCACCGCATCCTAGTGCGCCAGGTGACATGGAACGATGACCACGTCACAAAATCACGTCTCAGTCGTAGCAAAAAGTTCAGGGGAATACCAAACTGTCCCCTTGACAAAGGTGTTTTCTTTTCGGAGTGGGACCACTAACATGTGTCTTAACTGGCAATATGTTTAGATATTGGTAGCCTGAGTGTTTGTCGGCTGACCTGTTCGCCCGAGCTTGTCAATAGGCCTGAAAGCCAATTGAGTGCGCAATGGGACAGCTTATAACGTCCCCGGTAAAAACGCCAAATGGTAAATACGTACATCTTTGACTGAATGATACCAGTGGTCATGGTGAACATAGTCATGGATCGTTAGCTCCTATAGTTTGGGCCATAGCGTACAAGTTGTTGTTGCAACCTAGCACTATAATATGACAGCGAGAACAGTCGCAATTGTTGGTAGGTCGATATATATATATATATATATATATATATATATGGTTTTCCGGGATGACTCCGTTCTATGTGCCATCTTTGTCACTATCAGTTCTCACTTGAAACAAACGATGCTGCGCAAATACTTCACGATGGACTACGGCCAAGTCAGTCAGTCAGAAGGGTCATCAGTGCTAACGTCACCAACTGCTTATCGCAAACAAGTGGGCAAGTAAACCAAGGTGTATACCATTGCGCATTATATCTGTATACCCTTACGGAGTAGGTCAGCGGTTGGGAATCCGTAACGTGTAACATGGAGGAATTTTCCATGATATGGTAGGTTACATTGGAGAAAAGTCCGGTGTCACAAAATTATCCGCCTGAGAGTGGTGACTCCTCTCGTGAGTTCTGTCATAAAGGGGAGTACTGTAGCTGTAGCGGTGGTCTAGGAAAAGCCGAAGATTTTGTTTTGCATGCAGGCGAACTTTCGAAAACTCAAGGACTACGCCTAGTTTTATTGCACAAGTGCACAATGCTAGTCACCCCTTTCAGGAGGACATACTTCTTCGGGGATACCTTTTGCTATTCTCCATTGGAGCAGAAACTTCTGTGTGCATAAGGTTGGCTGAGTGAACAAGATCAGCAGCACTTTACTTATGGCAGTTCCCGGGGGCTTCTGATTAGGTAGAACCATATTGAATGCCCGGTTGATGTCAACTGAGTGACCTGCTTCGTTACCGACGAGGCAGACTCCTTGTTAGACTGTGGCTGCATGGTTTGGTTTTTTGCTATGGTTTCGCACAGGTACACCGGTTTGTACTCAATCGCTCTTCGTAACAATATCCGACTCTCCCCATTTATGTAGGGGTCACCGCATCTGCAGATAAACTGGCATATGGCATTAAAGCTAGGACAACCGGATGAGCAATAATTATGAGGCTAAATGTACAGGGGACGAGTGATCACGGTCACTTATCCTTCAGTGAAGAGTGGGACAGGCGAGTTCCTCTGTTAACAGCAAATCTAAACGAACCGCTCGTGGCACAGCTCATGGTTTGCAAATAACGCCTTCCTCGATGGCCTCTTCCTCAGACAAAGCGTCCGATTACCACATCCTCCTGGCTTGTAGAAACAGGGTTCTGGTTAGTCCTTGTTTATGGGTTAATTCAGCAAAGGTGAAACTACATATACTGCCACGTTCATGTGCGCTTTGTTGCCTCATCTCAACCTCCTTTGAGTAACGCATCTAACAACGCGAAATTAGGGCTCGATTCCTCCTCTTGAGACCGTGAAAGGTTGGGTCGAAGATCAGTAAACTGGCCAAAATTAACAGAAGTGATTGTAAGAATTGATGACCGAAACAGTGCCGACAAAACGTGTCATAATCTGAAAGTGCTATATAAAAAATTAGCTAACGCAGGGCTTGAACGGTACCTGGGAAAAAATTATTTATATGCAGGGACTTCGAAACCAAGACAAGTATTTCAGTACATAACAGAATGAGATATTTCAGTAGAACTGGGAGAATATCTAGCAACATGTTTGTCCACTAATGCAGTAAATTAACTGATTCATTAAGATGTACGGTGGCGAATGGGCAGTCAACATTAAATGAGAACCCATTAACTCAATACACTGGAGTTAGATCAGCAGCCCGGCAGAGTTCGAAGGAGTCGAGCCAGTCGGATTGCCGGAAAGTAAGCAGCAGCCAATAAGCTCAGATCAAAATGGGTTGTTAAAACTCGCTCGCGAACCAACATTCACAAAATTCATTATGTTTATCATTGATCACCATCATCATCGAAATTCCTCACACAGTTTAAAAGAAGCAGAGATAAACAAACATGCAAGGACGCCACCCAACATTAATTTATCTCAAAGTCCAATAGCGTTAATTTCATACAAACACTACCAGGTGGCCATAAACCGAAAAATTCAGATATTCTCGGAAGCAATTGAAAACGGGAAAGCCACTGACACAGATTAGTAGCCATATTTTGCAGCTTCTCCGAGTATGTAAAGACGGGGTAATGCGTACTCCATCCCCGAAGGCGAGTAGTACCAGCAGCACCTGGACTTTTCGTAATCTCCCATGCCCTTCTGCCAGGTTAAAAGTTGTCCACCTCCCTGCTTGCGCCACTCTGAAATCGGCACGGAGAAAAGCAGTCTTTTCCGTAAACGATGGTTAGGCATGCGCAATACATGACCAAATCACCGTAGCTTTTGGCTCTGGACACATTCTTCGATTGAGGTCCTCATCATACAACCGAGGATTTAGTTTCGAATTGTCTCACTGTGGACTCGCTGACCCCGGCCTACACGAGCCACAGTTTTGAGACAACGGTTGTCGAAAACCTGAAGACGTCCCAGTTCCGCTGCTCGCAGAGGCTGCTCACAGCCATACAACAAAACAGCTCGTACTGCTACCTACTACACGTGTCCCTCGAGATTTATGGATATGCCGCTTTACCGCCATAGGTGTCCCAAATCAGCAAACACAACCCGGGTCTCAGAGATTCTTGCACAAGCCTCACCCGTCACCCTACATTCAGAACGCGTTTTTCCGTGTAGCTTTGTTGTGGCACCTGACGGAGTGTGAAGATGTGGCCAACGCAACCGCTACCAGGCTGGAGTCTCGCTTGCTTCTCTCGAGTCATTACCTCATGGGCCACCATAGGGCAAGGAAGGACGAGTGACGCCAAGAGTCTCGTTATGGCTGAAGTCAAGCTAGTCTCCCTGTGATTACGGCACTCACTGTGGGCCTCCTTTTCGCAAACGGGCGCTTCCACCCATTCTCCCCATTTATCTGCGACAGTCTCCTTTCCCCAGATTGGGGCGGTTAGATGAGACAAACGCTGACGGAAGACTTCACTCCATCCTTGAACAATGCGGGTCGGAGGTCATCCGAGCCAGGAGCTGGACGGCGCTTGAGATAACACGTAGGCCGTAGGGGGTTCCAGGCTCACTGTCCAGGCTTCTACTTCAATTTTAGGATCCAACTGAGTGGCAGAAGGTAGGCGCGAGGATTGTTCTCCAGAGTGCTGGGCTCAGCGGTCGATGCGTTTATTCTTGTTGAGGATGGTCACGCCACTTTGATCCTTGATGATTTCGCTCACAGGCGGTTTCCGAGGTCCGGTCTCATGGATTAACTGAAATAATCTTCGGGCAGTCCCGGCCTCTTCCATTTCTTAAGTTTTCCGTGGCCACCAGGCTTCACAGTCAGCACACAAGCCAAGTTTCAAGTCTGATAAGTCGTTGTGCTGAACGACATTCTCGACCGGTGGGGACAGTCCTCCGAGATTCAAACAGTACCATTGTTCTGTCAGATATCCAGTACTTGGGCGGACCTGGTAGCACCATGCCACAGGCAAAATTCCCGGTACTGTGTAAAGGTGTGGCGATCTCGTTCCAGCACGAATTCACATCCGACGGTGCAGCAGCCGGACGAGAGTTCAGAAGATGATTCTGATAAATTCATCTAACTTCGGGGTCTAAATAGTAATAATAACAATGATTATAACGATAATAACGATAATAATAACAATAGTTCGGCTGTAACACACTTTCGGTGCCGAACTGCCATGCCACCCGAAGGAAGCACGAGGACTGAGGTACTACCAGGTTACCCAAGCATAAACAAGAGCAGCCGAGATATCAAGTTTGGGCTCGAGTCATGGACCTTCTGGTCAGTAAGTTCGCGCCTTGACTACTGAGCTATCTCGGAGTCTGCCAGTCTCAGTTGCTGGGTGATTTGTGCGCCTCTTACGCGGCCCTGGAAAACGAAGTGAGAAGTGACCCCTGATGAGCGCATGGTCAGAATCTAAAACCAGCGGCAGTCAGTTGTTGACTCGCGCCATCGGTAACTGATAGTGATGTGATCCATTTGGATCTGTAGCTGGCACGCTGTTAGAGGACATCATGCGACCAGAAGACTTCGGTTATTTCGGAAGTCATTACTGTATGAAAACAATCTACGGTCAGCACATCCCTGAAGCAGTCTTTCGTCGTTATCCGTACGTACCAAGTTCAATCCAATTCGACTACTCAGCTGAGTGAACATACACACTCGGATACTTCGAAGGCTGAAGGGGGCTCCGCCTTTCTGTTGAAGGCTTTCAGTCCGGATTGGAGGTAGAAGGTGGCCAACTGAATTGTCTTTCGAAGTATGGTTCCCGACGGTTCAAACGTTCCACTTTGCTGGATATCAGAGGGCTGTTTTGGCCCCTGGTGGTTTCGCTGACAAGAGGTTTCCGAGGATCAGTCGAGCGAATCAAGTGGAACAGCCTGCGGGCGTTTCCATCATTTTTCGCACCTTCCAGTTCCTCGATCTTTTGGATCTATTAGTGCTCTAGTGAATAGACGTTGAGCTCGAATATCAGAAGCGAGAGACATTAATAAAGTTTGAGTATTACGGTTAAATAGATCACAAAGTTAGGTGCACCTTATGAATATAAATACAATGTAAAAAATGAAGCATACAAAAGTGGGGAGACTTATCAGTTTGTTAGGTCCTTGGTGAGGTTGAGCGAAGAGAGGCCGGATGCAGGGAGTGTTCTCTTGGCAATATTATCGCCACACTTATCCCTTGTTGTCCGTGGCCCGAGTTTGCTGACGCTAGATCCAAGAGCCGATGCGGCGTGCAGTTGAGGCGTGTTTCTCCGTGATGCGTGTGTGTGGTTGACCGTGTTGTGTCATTATATATGTGTCGTTGCAATAAGGTGGAGCGTGAAAACAATAATGGTGAATCACATGGTGTCCTTTAAAAGGTCACGAAACCGGAGTTGACATGTTTATAAGGTCGTATTCATGTCACGATGTTGAGGCGTGATTGTGGGACAGACAAAACAGATTGGAGATAGTGGGTGCAGGTGTGAAATTGATCCATCAAGCTTCTCGGTCTGCACAGATACTATGTTTCACCTGGAGTTGGATGATGCGTCGGGTTTAGCTGTGGTCGCGGTCAGGAGGAATCTGCCGCCAGGCCTCCAGCAAAGCCACGGTCCTATCAGAGATCCATTGCTTGGATGACGTTGGGTGGGCTGCAACGTGGACAAAAGTTCCAGCTGTAGCGGCCTCCGCATCACCAAAGGTGCGCAGCCGGAACCTGGAAGAGAGTGGGCGGGCAGTCGGTTCAGTTGCAGTACTTGCGTCCTGTATTGTTGTTTCTGACAGGCAACACGCATCAGTGAAGGAGGGATCCAGCATACGAGCAAGGGCCGCTTGCTGTCCTGTTTGTTTCAGTGTGCGAAGATGAAAGGCAGCTAAGTAGACCGGCTTTCGGGGTTTGAAAGAAGACTTTGAGGTGTTTCGGGTTGTTAGTGAAGTCGGACACACAGAAGCTTCAGCTGAGCGTGATACATGGCGAACAAAGCGGTCAGTTCTAGTGCTGGAACCTGTGGAGTGAGTATTCAAACTGGGATGGGGTAGGGTAAAAGAGGGAATATGTGAAAATGTAAGAAGTGAGGTGGGGTAAAGAGCATGTGAAAGGGAGAGAAGAGATGCTTCAGCATTAGCCTGTTTTCGCTTACCCGTACGCTGTATGCAGCAAGTAAGGTGACGCAGCTGATGACACCGCACGACGGTCAATGTGGCACGAGAATATTGTTCGTTGTAGGGATCATGGTTCCACGTGGGCTGAGATTCTGCCAGGGCGCCCAGAAGGATGATTGAGGCCCTCGAAAAAAGCCTTTGGCTGAAAGGTCCGAGTGCATGGCAGCAGTCCTACTTGGTTTTCCTCGCAAATCATGAATAATGCGGGCTATTTTCTGCTGTATCTTGTTTGTAGACTGTGAAAGCTTTTGTTTCATGGACTAACAAATTCGGATCAACCATCCAGACGAGACTACGTAAGTAAAAATCATGGTAATCTGTAAGGCAGAGTGGAAGATCACCATTAATTTTCATCTTTGATGTATTTCGAGTAATGTTCTGTTTACTCGAACGGTCAATGTGATATCTGAGGCGCAGAATTGTAGGCGGGCCCGGACAGCTTAATTCTACGTATGTATGTTTGAATGCCTCGTGAAACATTGTAGTAGCTGCCTTGAAACTGTCGATATGGTACCAGATACGTGAAAATATTATGTTGACACGCCCTTTTATCATCGCCCTTAATGTTGCTTCTTGTGGACTTTCGCGCCACACTTGTTGCATAGTGGTTTGTGCATGGGCCGAGGCTAGTTGACTTTTATTCTCAACAAGTGAACAGTGATTTTGAATCCAGCATTCCGCATAGATCTTTCCTCTTCGGCTCATTCAGGCTACTGACCGCATGAAGTTTTACAGGAGCAGTGGTCGACAGGGATAGTCATTGGCATATCACTGTTTCGGCTCATCCGTCTTTGGCATACTTTTGCGATATTGCAGGATGATACGTTGAAACCGTTCACTTTTGTCCACTACTCTTGTCCGAACATCCGCATCTTAGGGTAGTTCAGTGCCGCGTACAAAGACCAGGCGTTCGGAATTATCGTTATCCCTACTGTGGCCTTTGGAACGTCCACACTCACGCATGCCAATATCAACACAATTGACCCAATTACCACTGATATTCTTCGTCAACTTCGAACAGTGATGACGAATTTTTAACAAATATCACTGCCCACCGAATATATGTAACGGGATCTTGCTTTTCCCGAATGTCAAAACCTCGTGCTTCGGCAAGATGAACTTCAAAGGTCACTCAGATCCTGTTGTGTCGAGCGTTGGTAGCAGCAACCTGACTTTCATGCCATTTGGGAGATCAGCCAATTCTAAGCAAAGTAAAGTGTTCGTATTTATGTAATCAAGGATCCAAAGTCAGACATCAAACCCACGGAATTAGGAATTATGTAGTCGAGACCTGTCCTATTACCACTGCTCAGTTGATCGAATGGATAGTCTACACTGCCAAAATCTTGATAAGTTTCACCCTAGGTTGTTGAAACGAGTTATGTTTATTCTAGAGAAGTGGTTGCATCTGGTCCATTGAAGTGATACCGTTGGCGTGTCAGTATGAAGCGAGGTGAGGTGGGCCGGTGGAGACGTCTACCACCTCTACTACCACCGCTACCACACCGCTTCGCTTCACAGTGACGTACTGACGAAGTCATCTCCATTGGTGATGAGAAGTTTGCGACCTAATTACCCGGTTCATCGGACAAACCAACGACCAGAGTAGTAATTCATAAATCAACTTGTGAAAATGGTGCGTGTTGGATAGTTTATGTGAGTTCCAGTTTAGCGAGCGCAATGTAGTGTGACTACGTATAACAACCTCATCGCCCAGCTGACCGGAGAGACAATGAAACAACTTCTGTGCTCGTGACAGAATGCTCTTGGCTCTGACAATTTTACGTCTAGGACATCCGTATGAGTCGTAGTTTCATGGGTTTGTGCGTATCCGGTCCTGGTGTTTGGTGAACCCTGCTGAGGAATGGGTCGCTACTGTATCAAGACTGGTTTTGAACTTCCTTGTTTCTGAGTGAGACATTGACAACTTTACACATGCCTTGTTTTGGTGACCTCTATTCACCCATGTTTGCTGTGTCAGCTGCGGTGGTGTTAGCGAGCCCTAATCAGCTTTTGTGGAGTAGCCTACTTGTGGTTCAGGCGCAGAGCATTCAGTGTGGGGGAAAGCAACTGGAAATGTATGAAGTCACTGCAGATTTTAAGTGCTCTCGGAGTGACTTTACCACCATTGGTAATGCGGCATAAAACTGCCGGCTTAGTTTGTAGGTGGCGGTTATGAGCCTGAGGAGTGCAAATTGGAATCAGACATAGATGTGGCTGGTGAAGATTACACCTAAGCTACAAAACGCTTTAACAATCATACCCTTGGAAGGGTAAGAATGTTTGAACAAAACTCGTTTTGTGATTTCAGACCTATTTGTGAGCAATAAGAATGAATGACTTAGTGACGATTGCTCGCACCCAGCGACGTTTTGGGTCGGTCCAATACGTAGTCCCAAAAGAGGAGGCGAGTTTGTCATTTTTTCCAACGGAATTGTAACTGCACATGATCGTTGGTTTCGGGGCTTGTAAACAGAAATGGAGCTTCTCACCAACAATTTTGTCGCTTGGAAAGGGAAGCAGGTATCGTGTTTTATTTTGACAGGTTTCCCAGGTTATTGGCAAACAGTCTTCGTGTCCATTGGTGTTCATGCAATTTCAATGATTTGAAGACCCTGAGTTATTGGATTCTGGTAAAAAGACTGTCCTAAAACTTAAAGATGAATTTGGGTGTTTCTGTAATTCTGAAAAACATAATTCGTGTTATGTTTCCACATTAGTGACTACAATAGTTCCCCATCCAAAAATCAGTGCTGGAGGATTATTGCATGTTGCGCGGGAGTTGACCTCCAAAGAATTCTACTTAGATTACATTATCAGGATGATTTCCCACAAGCCAGCCAAAAGACTGAACAATATATAAAATCTTTTCACGACATGCTTTGAAACGAACTCCTAACAAGTTGGTCCTAGGAAATCGGGGTTCCGCAAATTCCGCATGTCAGCTATCACAGGTCTTGTATTGTAATACTTACAAAGAAAGGTTACTTCACTAACTTGAATATCTGTCCAAATGAACCCGGGCGCAGCCCACACACTGCGCATATTGCCAAAGAACATAGACGATTTTTGTCCAGATCTGTTCTTCACACCTGTCACTATGCAAACCAGTGGGTTCATCTCCGTTTACCGGATTAACCATGGACCCGTTACTAAAGCTGTGCAAGAAGTGAACGGTACACTGATTGGGGAGATGTGTCAATGCTTCTATATCCAATGAACCAGTGAACATTGAACCACCGAACACTTTTAAGCCTCGTTTCAGTTGCGGGTTCTATGCGATGCATGAACTTTTTCATCTGGAGCGCTTTTCCCCTCGCCACTCAACCCACATATCTAGCTGACTGCTGGCCTGCGCACCAAACACCCCTTTTTTCAGCGTATTGAATACAAACACCAGGTGAGGAGTGCACCCTCCGTGAATCGAGGCACGTCATATTCAGCCCGTATACCCAGTCAAGCTATCCTGACAAGCAGTGTGACCTTCAGCAGCTCCGCTTAAGTAGGATGACAGCGGTAAGTTCAACCCAATCAATAATCCAACCACCATGACAGCTAACCAAGCACACCTTTGAGCTGGACTTTACGGTCCACGCGGCGCTGAATGAATTCGAAACCGGTAGCGGAGCGGCTGCAGTGGGTTAGCTTAGTTATTACTCTTTAGAGGGTTAGTCTGCGCGGTTTGGCCAACTTTACACGCCATCAATAGCACGTTTTCATTTTGATCTTCAGTGTTCTGCAAGCATGTTTTGGGATTTATAGACAAAACATGGCAAACTTCTACTTAACTATGACCATTCTGCCTAGCTCATCTTGATATCCATGAAAACTCTAGTAATCTTGAGGGATAAATTGTTCTTATTATGGGAGTTTATCTGCTTTCTATGGAATATCGCATGGCAAAAGTTTTTGTTTTTGTGAAATCATTTCATCCATGGGTGTGTTGAACGTTGGGAGGTTGTTTATTTTAGGGAGACTCTGTATTTTACTACTTTATAGAGCTTGGGAAGCAGTGTGCCTTTGTGTTAGACTGAATCAGGATGATTTTTACTTTTAAGTCAATTGTCTTGAACTGAAATTGCCAGCTGAACACTCGTGGATTTCTGAATACACAAGAACATGAGAAAAAAATTTCCAACTTCTCCCAATCAGTTCGAATGACCACTGCTTTATCCAATTCATTGTCAGGGCATTTAATGGATTCACGCTTCAGACAGGGAAAGAGGCTATTATTTTTGACAACCAACGATAGTTAATGAGATCACCATGAAAATTTTCAATAGCTCAACCTATCAACAGGAAACCAAAACAACAGGGGCGTCATTGCCAGCTGGCTCTTTTTAAACTACCGTTGAGTGCCGACGAGCAATTATTACTCACATTATGTAGTTTTATGTCAGCTTTCACTCAACAAATTTTCTAACTACATAGGGCTTTTCGGAAGATAATTTAGGTCGTGCTGGTGAACTGAGTGATGAAGGTTTCAGCGAATAATCAAGCTATGCGTCAAAAGAACTTGTGAGGGGATACTTATCTCCCACTGAACAGGTCAAGAGGAAATCCTCCCCCACTTTTTGTTGGCTACTTAGAACTTATTGTAGTGGTAAACTTCCAGCCAGAGAAGACCACTTTTCTTCGGTACTCTGAGGCGGAGTATCTATAGCGGAGAATCTATCTTGAAAGATGTCGTGAGTTGTCATCAGGAATATCTCACATCCTACCCGAAAAAGTACCATCAATGATGACGTTTATCACTAAAAGCCCAGAACGAAGGCTAACAAAGTCTTCCATCAAACTACGAAATACCTCGGACCTGATGATTCATCCGCAACTAAACTGTTGTTGTAAGATTTCATAGGAAGTTATCAGAAGATTTTATTGATTCCAGCTGCGTGCGAACCGCGTAGTGTAGATCCCATTATACAACCTGAAACTCAAACAATGCAAGAAGATGGAAACTTGATCAGTGGATCATCGAAGCTCATGGTACTGTTTGGCGTTTATTTCGTCATAGTAGTAGGAAGTGAGAAGGCCATTGAATTTGCCGCAGGAGGCAGAACCAAGTTTGGAAACCTATCCACTATACAGTTCGATCGATTGTTGGTCCCAAGGACGTTTGTTATGGCCTTCTCAATTGTAGGGGCGACCAAGGCGTCAAGTAAAGTGTTGTCGACCTTTTGTAATCCGGTAGCGTCATTTTGATCAACCGGTACACAACTCGTGATAAGGATCGAGTGAGACCCAACTCTTTCCCATGACAATCTCAAACAGCAGCATATTTTCAAGAAATACACTCATTTGCAAATCAATTTGTTTTTTGCGAGAGACTCACCTGGAACCCAGCTGCATATTTTCCCCAGAAATTCACAAAGGGTGGGTCGTGCATGGAATAAATATGGATGAATTACACCGAAATTAGGGAGAACACCGATGTAATTCTCTGCTCACTGGGACAACTGACTGTCAAATGGTGCGGGATGAAGAACTGAGGGAGACACTTTCCAATTAGGCTGTACGACCAGCAGAGCAAGCAAGTTTCGGGTAACGCACTTTCAGTTGATTGCAGACCTGGCGCAGATGTGCGACGTTGCGCAACGATTTTTTACCTGGCTGGCTTCTACTTCGTCAGTTCTCTTTCTTGTAAGTTTGTCAATCATTGTTGGTCTATCCCGCGTATTATGCTAAAGCGAATATGGGCGAAGTTACACAAAGGTTTTTAGCAACTGGACCAATAGACATCATGGATAACTTGGATTTGGGGCTTGGAAGAGTGTTTTGACCTTGCAATTGTGCACCTTAAGATAAGTGTAACGTAAACAGATTACTATTCTACGCACATAGATTACAACCTTCCATTTTCGCAGCATATTGCCATTTAATCGAACAGGATATCGGTGACCAACCCGAAAAGGGGCAGAATGCGTTTTATAGTGTCCTGGGTAGTCAACTGAAAACAGAAACAAGAAAAGTGAAAATGGTGAGGTGCCATGAATAGTTAGCATGGCTAAAAGTATCTCATAGCTGTTTTATGACACTTGCTGACACAAATTTTATGCCCAGATCGATTTCCCACTTGGCACATGTCAAACCGCAATCGACGAAGCAATCTTCAGAAGGGTTCCAAAACCTGTATCAACCTGCAAACGCCGTTGAAAACATTTGAGGACCCAACAAACATATCTGATTTGTGGAGAAGTTTGGATAAACTGAATAGATGTTGTCAAGAACCTGTTGTTTCTCACAGAAGATAACAGAGCTGCTTTCTTAGATTGGCATTATCGGTAGGTACGTACACCTACCAAGATCAGTTAGACTTGAAAATTCAAGGGCAAAGCAGCCCGATTTGTGCAGCGCTATGACAGAATTTCCACGGAATTTACCATATTCTGAAAGCAATGTGAGTTAGAAAACTAGCTGTTCTGAACGCAAACAGTAATTTCTCAAATCGACTGAGGGATTTTTCTATGCGGATAATGTGCGAGTTAAAAAGGTTAAAACAGGCATTTTCAGACCTGGACAAGGACAAAAAGATCGGTGTGTTTCAGAAGCAGTTTGGAAGACATCGCAAATGAGCTACGATTGCAACCCATCTTAGCACCATATACAAGCCCGTGGATTTAACTTTCGACCACCGGGATCGAATCCTTCCAATGGCACCTTCAAATTAGCTGTCGATCACCGCCTTCGAAGGATTTGATTCGCAGTGGAGAAGTTTGTTATGTTTCAAAATGTAGTCTCCGCACTGAAAAGTCCTGCTTCATTTGCTGAGTTGGAAACCTGATTTTTGCCATAGTAAGTTGAAATTCCAAATGCGTACTGTGTTCAGCGACTCTGTGTGAGTTCATATTCGGGTCACTGTAGACTTAAGACTTCACCGGTAGACACCAAAGGCGGCCGTGATTTATTTGTCTTGTCTAGGCACATAGCTTTTGGTCGACCCCGTGAGGCGTTATTTGGACTTTAACCTATCCACCTGATACAGTGACACCCCAATCGGTAAACATTAATTTTCTGAGTCAGTATATTCTGATAAGCCGTTCACAGGCCAGTCTTAGGTCACCTTCCTTTGAATGTCCCTTTATGAATGGTTTGACCTCGGGCTTCATAATGCTACCAAGCTTGTTTTATGCTGAAAAACGACCGACAGCAAATGATGTGTTATCAAAGCTGATTTTCACGTAAACTCCCCTACTCGGTTTTAACAAGAGCGACTACCCTATTCAGGAACATTACAACTTTCCCAGATGACACCTCTTGCCTACTTCTTCAGCTGCCGAAAAATACTGTACTCATTGATCTGTTTGGACAGCATACCGAGCCCACCAAGTCCAGCTATTGTTCGAAAACACTGATCTGAATCATCTACTCTCCACGATTCAATAAAAAGGGCTTATTGCATAGAAAGCTGCCGTAGCTACTTTCTATGGACCGCCAAGCAGTTAGACTTGACAAATAGAGCAATCTTCAAATTATCCTTGATTACCAAGGTATCAGGTCGCCCTACGTCTCATGTGAACTGTCGAGGTGGTAAACCCAGTTTTGCTCTTTCACGCAAACGCTGATGAAGCGACAACTGTAAGCTGATTGCGGGAACCAAAAGTAGATATCCTTTCACAGAGGTACGATAAACCAAAAACCTAAAATGGCATCACCATCAAACAGGTAAAAATCGGTTTCTGGCACCTGCGTCAAAACCCATCTAGGTCGGGAATTCCTTGAAAGGTATTTGGCGCTACCAGATATTTGGGGACCGAAACCTATTCTTACCGGTGCAATACGCTAATGCACGAACACGGCTTACGCTTTTTGCAACTTATCGCTGTCATCAGTTTTTATATCTCTCTGGTATTAGTGTATCTCTCTTTGGTTAGAGTTTCAGTTTCACCCCACCGGAAAATTTTGGCTCCTATAGGCAGTCTATTGAGGCATTTTTTTTAAAGTCACGAGAACACCTTTTTCGGTTAGGAGGAAACTGTAGCCTAAATGACTGGCCAAAAAGAGCATGGCTTTGTCTCTCGTCACGGGCTAGCCGAAAATCCAAACGCTACAGTTGATGTTTCTAGTAAAAAGCAGATCGACGGTCAAAACGTGACTGCATATAGCTTTCACATGTCCCAAAACTCACTACTAGTCATTGGGCACGTTCAAACTACTTTTCGGATGTAAGGTCATTGACTCCGAAAAAAACTGAAAACTGACGCTACCATCACACAACGAACTCGTTTTCTTGATGATTTGTAGGTGTCTATAGCTGGCCTCTAAAAAGGGGTTTACCTTATATAGATTTCGCAACGGGAAACTGTCTTTTGGAAGAACTTTACACAGCAGTCTGACAGTAACGCAGCTGTGGACCACAGTAGGAGATTGCTCTGTTTGAGAGATCACTAGTTCTCTTTCATCCCACTGCTATTTGTTATTAGACGTTTGATGTCTAAGATCCATTCAACATCACTGCGTAGCCAGTCTTTTCTGGAAGTTGCTATGCAGAGATAATTAAAGTTCATCTTACGAAATGTCTCTTTTAACTTTGCCGCCTGACCACCCAGATGTGAGTCAGAAGTTGACGCTCTAACAGAAATAGATTTTAGGGGTATTAAATCACTAGAGAATTATGCAGATTAGATAGGAATGTGTTTCATCAGCTTTAAAAACACTTAGTGTAGAGATATTGCCTCGACTGACACTAGCATACATGTGTATGATATTTTGGATGTTTTGGGCTTGAACACAGAGGCAGATCTAACGTAGGAATCATTGGCGATCTTAACGAGCCCCATTGAGCTTACTTCGGAGGGATAAACAAGATCTCTAGTGGATGTTGGAGGAATTGAACATGGTTTACACAGCACTTTCCCAGAGATATTTCCGAGCTGGAGAATAATGATTACTTTGCGGGAAGGTGAACTTACTTCTTGCAACATTTTGAACCACTTGCCTCGATTTGTGCCCATGGTAACAGGTTGCTTTTGGAAGAAACACCTCTCCATCCGGGAGCCAAGTATATTGTTCGTCTACTTGTGAGGACTAGCACGGAAAAAAGATATATTGAACCCGTCTCGTAGAATAGAATCTCTTTACAGGGAAGTGAACACTTTAGTAAACTTCTCAGAGGGGACAACCCCGGAGAAAGCCCGCTCTCCAGGAGAACCCACTGCAGCGCTACTCGTCGGCCATGACTTAGTGTTTAATTCATCAGAACAAGGGCTGTCTCCTCGGAGAAGAAACACTAAAGGCCGTAGTTGAAGAGAAGGGCCGTCGTAGGCTCTCCGAATTGGCCTCCCACTGGAAAAATGTCTTCTGAGTAGCTCGCGATTTCCGCAACGCGAAGAATCTTGCGGAAAGGCTCGGGACATTCATTTTTGCTGGTAACTTTTCGGAGAAAATCGCGGAACGCATTACATTGTGTTTAGTTTTGCGCGCTTTAAGGCAAAATGAACTCAATTTGACCATTTTGAGTCTAGCAAAACCAACTTCATCGGTTTATATGTGTCGTTTGCCAGTCAGTAATGCAACGTCGAGATCTTTCGGGACAATAAGTCTCGAAATATTTCTGAAAAAGTAAGGCGCCTTTACTACTTTGTGATACTTTCTCTATGCATCCCGGACCCAAGCTTATTCTACGATGCCAATAAAACAAATCCCACTAGTTGCCATCGTGGACTTCCGTTTCGATGACCCAGATTCGAATCCCAGAGTAAGCGTCTTTAAACTGGCCACCGGTCACCTTGGGAATTGTGTACGCGATGTTTCACCAACAAATGCGAAAAAGTATACTTTTTCTAAAGTCAGGACACATTATATGTGATTTAAAAAACCACGGCGTACCGAATTTACCATCTGGTTAATGCATGGATCGTCGAGCAGTTGTAGAGGTACATGTAGCGGTGAGAAGCTGACTGTCAGGTTGACAGCAGACGCTGGATCCTGAGGGCTTGGTTAGTGTTCATTACTGCACACCTTGTGCTTCAAAACAGCACATGGTAGGGTTCATAATCATTCCGTACGGAATACATCCATTTGAGTGGAAGATTCGGAAATAGAATCTACCGAAAAAACGTTTTGAGAGTTCGCTATGCATTTGGTCTGAATTTTTGGACTAGAGCACGTTGACAGTCAGAAGCGAGAAATAGATCCAGTTGATCGGAATGGTCAAACTGCAGGGACAATTCGTTACTCATTATGTGTGAATACTTCCACTCCGTTCGTTTTGAGAAAGCAAAGAACGCCAGCCATGAGTAAATATGTACCATGTTGAAAGATACACAAGTACGACAAGTTGGTGGCGTAAAAACGCACTCATGCTAAGAGCAGTCGGACAGGTTTGGAATCATCGCACGAAAAATCAATTTTAAGCAGCTTCGCCAAAGTTTTTCTCAAAGGGGAATCGTCATACGTTATTATTTGACGTACTGTATGATGAGCCGTTTTCCTTTTACCCAAATCAACATGTTTTTTTCGCAGTTCTTTGTTCACTGACTCATTCAGCCCAAAGTTTTCTAACAAGTCCAAAATTCTGGACAAAATAAAAGGAATATAAAGAATGCAGAAGAATATTTAAAAACCATCTCTCTTCGGGCCGAAATGGTCCTTTTCGACGTCGATTTCAGACAAAGGGTTCAAGAAGGAGCATCGCAAATTTTCGTCACGGAAAGAAAGGTTCCATGGTGTTCTTTTGTGGGGAAAATACATTCAGCACGCTACTTGTAACAGCCGGAGATGTCGTTCTTTCTTTATCTTCCTTTGAAAATCGAATTTGAAGTTAGGGGTCATGAAAAGTGCGGGATGACAATTTTTCTTCTCGTTTAGGGATAACCACGGAACACATCCAGTATACCTTCTGGTTGTCTGACACTATGTTAATCCAACCGGACGAACTGAGCCCAAATGATAACTGAACCTTCAAGGAAACGAACTTGGTGCTCCACGTCAATTACAAATAGAATGCACTGGTAAACGCATCAAATAGTCATTTTCATCTACAATTCACGAGCGTATTTTCAAGTCCTCTTGTCTACTTTTCATATACAAGTCGATCTTTGGGTTATAAACTAGCACCATCAAACGTATTGCACACTTTCTCAGCGTTTGCTACCACAATAACCTTGAAAAGACAGCCCTGTGAAAGGGAAAACTTCGGTGGAGTGTCCTAACGACGTTTGTGACGATAGTGTCTACGGTCCACTGAAATAAGAATAACGGTGAGAAGAAGCTAAAAAACCTTTACAACTGTGGTCTATGGAAGGGTAGCTGTATTCCTCAGGCGCGGCCTTTCTCAGCGAAGACAAAGAGAGCCTGCAGGAGGCGAAATAGAATAGGGTTGGACTCATGAAAGTGGGGAGTATAGATAAACACGCGTGACAAACCTCAGTACGTTTTGTCTATTAAAAAGCCGACTTGATATGCCAGGTAGCGATCATTCGGATGTGTGTTGAATCGCTTTTCAGCATAATGACTCCATCCATTTTCCCATAGTGCAATGCGACGAAGGCACACAAACCCTGGTGAGAGGGTTTGTGTGCTTCCGAGACCCACTGAACTATACTGGGGTGCCCATGCGACACTCAAACGCTCTCCTTCCAGAATGGCCAGTTGTTGTGGGTCTAATCAACACAATCTATTGGTCCTCCAGTTTGGGTTTTGGGACGTAAGATGCGGTATATTCGTCTTTCTTCCTTTCACATTCCCTGCCAAACACCACTACCATGCATTCAGACCATTCAGACAAGGGATTAGTTCGAGGGCCACAGTCGTTTTCCTGGGTGCTTTGATAGAATCCCAACCCACGTACAACAATGATTCACAGAAAAAACAATATTCTCCTGCCACATTGACCGTCGCGCGGTGTCACCAGCTGTATCACCTTAATAGCTGCACACAGCGTACGGGCAATCGAAAACAGGCTAAGGCTGAAGCATCCCTACTCTAACATTCACATACCTATCATCACACTACATTGCGCTCGCTAAACTGGAACTCACATAAACTATCCAACACGCACCATTTTCACAAGTTGATTTATGAATTACTACTCTGGTCGTTGGTTTGTCCGATGAACCGGGTAATTAGGTCGCAAACTTCTCATCACCAATGGAGATGACTTCGTCAGTACGTCACTGTGAAGCGAAGCGGTGTGGTAGCGGTGGTAGTAGAGGTGGTAGACGTCTCCACCGGCCCACCTCACCTCGCTTCATACTGACACGCCAACGGTATCACTTCAATGGACCAGATGCAACCACTTCTCTAGAATAAACATAACTCGTTTCAACAACCTAGGGTGAAACTTATCAAGATTTTGGCAGTGTAGACTATCCATTCGATCAACTGAGCAGTGGTAATAGGACAGGTCTCGACTACATAATTCCTAATTCCGTGGGTTTGTTGTCTGACTTTGGATCCTTGATTACATAAATACGAACACTTTACTTTGCTTAGAATTGGCTGATCTCCCAAATGGCATGAAAGTCAGGTTGCTGCTACCAACGCTCGACACAACAGGATCTGAGTGACCTTTGAAGTTCATCTTGCCGAAGCACGAGGTTTTGACATTCGGGAAAAGCAAGATCCCGTTACATATATTCGGTGGGCAGTGATATTTGTTAAAAATTCGTCATCACTGTTCGAAGTTGACGAAGAATATCAGTGGTAATTGGGTCAATTGTGTTGATATTGGCATGCGTGAGTGTGGACGTTCCAAAGGCCACAGTAGGGATAACGATAATTCCGAACGCCTGGTCTTTGTACGCGGCACTGAACTACCCTAAGATGCGGATGTTCGGACAAGAGTAGTGGACAAAAGTGAACGGTTTCAACGTATCATCCTGCAATATCGCAAAAGTATGCCAAAGACGGATGAGCCGAAACAGTGATATGCCAATGACTATCCCTGTCGACCACTGCTCCTGTAAAACTTCATGCGGTCAGTAGCCTGAATGAGCCGAAGAGGAAAGATCTATGCGGA